>JAPFFH010000028.1:2863077-3189231 GCA_029030765.1 Salix suchowensis | reverse complement strand
ACTCATTTACATGGGGCTCGTCGAGTCAGGATCAATTTGACCGAAAATCCAAGGCTAACACCCCCTCCAAAAACAAAGTTCAACCATGTTTGGGAGAAAAGTGTATTACCCATAAATTTGAAGTCTAATACCAACTAAAAGCTCTTGGATATGAACAAGGCTAGAAATATAAGGCTACTACTCATTTACATGGGGCTCGTCGAGTCAGGATCAATTTGACCGAAAATCCAAGGCTAACACCCCCTCCAAAAACCAAGTTCAACCATGTTTGGGAGAAAAGTGTATTACCCATAAATTTGAAGTCTAATACCAACTAAAAGCTCTTGGATATGAACAAGGTTAGAAATATAAGGCTAATACTCATTTAAATGGGGCTCGTCGAGTCAGGATCAATTTGTCCGAAAATCCAAGGCTAACACCCCCTCCAAAAACCAAGTTCAACCATGTTTGGGGGAAAAGTGTATTACCCATAAATTTGAAGTCTAATACCAACTAAAGGGTCTTGGATATGAACAAGGTTAGAAATTTAAGGCTAATACTCATTTAAATGGGGCTCGTCGAGTCAGGATCAATTTGACCGAAAATCCAAGGCTAACACCCCCTCCAAAAACCAAGTTCAACCATGCTAGGGAGAAAAGTGTATTACCCATAAAATTCAAGTCTAATACAAACTAAAAGCTCTTGGATATGAACAAGGTTAGAAATATAAGGCTACTACTCATTTATATGGGGCTCGTCGAGTCAGGATCAATTTGACCGAAAATCCAAGGCTAACACCCCCTCCAAAAACCAAGTTCAACCATGTTTAGGGAAAAGTGTATTACCCATAAATTTGAAGTCTAATACCAACTAAAAGCTCTTGGATATGAACAAGGTTAGAAATATAAGGCTACTACTCATTTAAATGGGGCTCGTCGAGTCAGGATCAATTTGACCGAAAATCCAAGGCTAACACCCCCTTAAAAAACCAAGTTAAACCATGTTTGGGAGAAAAGTGTATCGCCCATAAATTTGAAGTCTAATACCAACTAAAAGCTCTTGGATATGAACAAGGTTAGAAATATAAGGCTACTACTCATTTAAATTGGGCTCGTCGAGTCAGGATCAATTTGTCCGAAAATCCAAGGCTAACACCCCCTCCAAAAACCAAGATCAACCATGTTTGGGAGAAAAGTGTATTACCCATAAATTTGAAGTCCAATACCAAATAAAGGGTCTTGGATATGAACAAGGTTAGAAATAAAAGGCTAATACTCATTTAAATGGGGCTTGTCGAGTCAGGATCAATTTGACCGAAAATCCAAGGCTAACACCCCCTCCAAAAACCAAGTTCAACCATGTTTGGGAGAAAAGTGTATTACCCATAAATTTGAAGTCTAATACCAACTAAAAGCTCTTGTATATGAACAAGGTTAGAAATATAAGGCTAATACTTATTTAAATGGGGCTCGTCGAGTCAGGATCAATTTGTCCGAAAATCGAAGGCTAACACCCCCTCCAAAAACCAAGTTCAACCATGTTTGGGAGAAAAGTGTATTACCCATAAATTTGAAGTCCAATAGCAAATAAAGGGTCTTGGATATGAACAAGGTTAGAAATAAAAGGCTAATACTCATTTAAATGGGGCTTGTCGAGTCAGGATCAATTTGACCGAAAATCCAAGGCTAACACCCCCTCCAAAAACCAAGTTCAACCATGCTTGGGAGAAAAGTGTATTACCCATAAATTTCAAGTCTAATACCAACTAAAAGCTCTTGGATATGATCAAGGCTAGAAATATAAGGATACTACTCATTTACATGGGGCTCGTCGAGTCAGGATCAATTTGACCGAAAATCCAAGCCTAACACCCCCTCCAAAAACCAAGTTCAACCATGTTTGGGAGAAAAGTGTATTACCCATAAGTTTGAAGTCTAATACCAACTAAAAGCTCTTGGATATGAACAAGGCTAGAAATATAAGGCTACTACTCATTTACATTTGGCTCGTCGAGTCAGGATCAATTTGACCGAAAATCCAAGGCTAACACCCCCTCCAAAAACCAAGTTCAACCATGCTAGGGAGAAAAGTGTATTACCCATAAATTTCAAGTCTAATACAAACTAAAAGCTCTTGGATATGAACAAGGTTAGAAATATAAGGCTACTACTCATTTAAATGGGACTCGTCAAGTCAGGATCAATTTGACCGAAAATCCAAGGCTAACACCCCCTCCAAAAACCAAGTTCAACCATGTTTGGGAGAAAAGTGTATTACCCATAAATTTGAAGTCTAATACCAACTAAAAGCTCTTGGATATGAACAAGGTTAGAAATATAAGGCTACTACTCATTTAAATTGGGCTCGTCGTGTCAGGATCAATTTGACCGAAAATCCAAGGCTAACACCCCCTTAAAAAACCAAGTTAAACCATGTTTGGGAGGAAAGTGTATTACCCATAAATTTGAAGTCTAATACCAACTAAAAGCTCTTGGATATGAACAAGGTTATAAATATAAGGCTACTACTCATTTAAATTGGGCTCGTCGAGTCAGGATCAATTTGTCCGAAAATCCAAGGCTAACACCCCTCCAAAAAACCAAGTTCAACCATGTTTGGGAGAAAAGTGTATTACCCATAAATTTGAAGTCTAATACCAACTAAAATCTCGTGGATATGAACAAGGTTAGAAATATAGGGCTAATACTCATTTAAATGGGGGCTCGCCGAGTCAGGGATCAATTTGACCGAAAATCCAAGGCTAACACCCCCTCCAAAAACCAAGTTCAACCATGCTAGGGAGAAAAGTGTATTACCCATAAATCAACCATGCTAGGGAGAAAAGTGTATTACCCATAAATTTCAAGTCTAATACAAACTAAAAGTTCTTGGATATGAACAAGGTTAGAGATATAAGGCTACAACTCATTTAAATGGGGCTCGTCGAGTCAGGATCAATTTGACCGAAAATCCAAGGCTAACACCCCCTCCAAAAACCAAGTTCAACCATGTTTAGGGAAAAGTGTATTACCCATAAATTTGAAGTCTAATACCAACTAAAAGCTCTTGGATATGAACAAGGTTAGAAATATAAGGCTAATACTCATTTAAATGGGGCTCGTCGAGTCAGGATCAATTTGTCCGAAAATCGAAGGCTAACACTCCCTTAAAAAACCAAGTTAAACCATGTTTGGGAGAAAAGTGTATTACCCATAAATTTGAAGGCTAATACCAACTAAAAGCTCTTGGATATGAACAAGGTTAGAAATATAAGGCTACTACTCATTTAAATGGGGCTCGTCGAGTCAGGATCAATTTGTCCGAAAATCCAAGGCTAACACCCCCTCCAAAAACCAAGTTCAACCATGTTTGGGAGAAAAGTGTATTACCCATAAATTTGAAGTCTAATACCAACTAAAGGGTCTTGGATATTAACAAGGTTAGAAATTTAAGGCTAATACTCATTTAAATGGGGCTCGTCGAGTCAGGATCAATTTGACCGAAAATCCAAGGTTAACACCCCCTCCAAAAACCAAGTTCAACCATGTTTGGGGGAAAAGTGTATTACCCATAAATTGGAAGTCTAATACCAACTAAAAGCTCTTGGATATGAACAAGGTTAGAAATATAAGGCTAATACTCATTTAAATGGGGCTCGTCGAGTCAGGATCAATTTGTCCGAAAATTGAAGGCTAACACCCCCTCCAAAAACCAAGTTCAACCATGTTTGGGAGAAAAGTGTATTACCCATAAATTTGAAGTCCAATACCAAATAAAGGGTCTTGGATATGAACAAGGTTAGAAATAAAAGGCTAATACTCATTTAAATGGGGCTTGTCGAGTCAGGATCAATTTGACCGAAAATCCAAGGCTAACACCCCCTCCAAAAACCAAGTTCAACCATGCTTGGGAGAAAAGTGTATTACCCATAAATTTCAAGTCTAATACCAACTAAAAGCTCTTGGATATGAACAAGGCTAGAAATATAAGGCTACTACTCATTTACATGGGGCTCGTCGAGTCAGGATCAATTTGACCGAAAATCCAAGGCTAACACCCCCTCCAAAAACAAAGTTCAACCATGTTTGGGAGAAAAGTGTATTACCCATAAATTTGAAGTCTAATACCAACTAAAAGCTCTTGGATATGAACAAGGCTAGAAATATAAGGCTACTACTCATTTACATGGGGCTCGTCGAGTCAGGATCAATTTGACCGAAAATCCAAGGCTAACACCCCCTCCAAAAACCAAGTTCAACCATGTTTGGGAGAAAAGTGTATTACCCATAAATTTGAAGTCTAATACCAACTAAAAGCTCTTGGATATGAACAAGGTTAGAAATATAAGGCTAATACTCATTTAAATGGGGCTCGTCGAGTCAGGGATCAATTTGTCCGAAAAATCCAAGGCTAACACCCCTCCAAAAACCAAGTTCAACCATGTTTGGGGGAAAAGTGTATTACCCATAAATTTGAAGTCTAATACCAACTAAAGGGTCTTGGATATGAACAAGGTTAGAAATTTAAGGCTAATACTCATTTAAATGGGGCTCGTCGAGTCAGGGATCAATTTGACCGAAAAATCCAAGGCTAACACCCCTCCAAAAACCAAGTTCAACCATGCTAGGGAGAAAAGTGTATTACCCATAAAATTCAAGTCTAATACAAACTAAAAGCTCTTGGATATGAACAAGGTTAGAAATATAAGGCTACTACTCATTTATATGGGGCTCGTCGAGTCAGGATCAATTTGACCGAAAATCCAAGGCTAACACCCCTCCAAAAACCAAGTTCAACCATGTTTAGGGAAAAGTGTATTACCCATAAATTTGAAGTCTAATACCAACTAAAAGCTCTTGGATATGAACAAGGTTAGAAATATAAGGCTACTACTCATTTAAATGGGGCTCGTCGAGTCAGGATCAATTTGACCGAAAATCCAAGGCTAACACCCCCTTAAAAAACCAAGTTAAACCATGTTTGGGAGAAAAGTGTATCGCCCATAAATTTGAAGTCTAATACCAACTAAAAGCTCTTGGATATGAACAAGGTTAGAAATATAAGGCTACTACTCATTTAAATTGGGCTCGTCGAGTCAGGATCAATTTGTCCGAAAATCCAAGGCTAACACCCCCTCCAAAAACCAAGATCAACCATGTTTGGGAGAAAAGTGTATTACCCATAAATTTGAAGTCCAATACCAAATAAAGGGTCTTGGATATGAACAAGGTTAGAAATAAAAGGCTAATACTCATTTAAATGGGGCTTGTCGAGTCAGATCAATTTGACCGAAAAATCCAAGGCTAACACCCCTCCAAAAACCAAGTTCAACCATGTTTGGGAGAAAAGTGTATTACCCATAAATTTCAAGTCTAATACCAACTAAAAGCTCTTGGATATGAACAAGGCTAGAAATATAAGGCTACTACTCATTTACATGGGGCTCGCCGAGTCAGATCAATTTGACCGAAAATCCAAGGCTAACACCCCTCCAAAAACAAAGTTCAACCATGTTTGGGAGAAAAGTGTATTACCCATAAATTTGAAGTCTAATACCAACTAAAAGCTCTTGGATATGAACAAGGCTAGAAATATAAGGCTACTACTCATTTACATGGGGCTCGCCGAGTCAGATCAATTTGACCGAAAATCCAAGGCTAACACCCCTCCAAAAACCAAGTTCAACCATGTTTGGGAGAAAAGTGTATTACCCATAAATTTGAAGTCTAATACCAACTAAAAGCTCTTGGATATGAACAAGGTTAGAAATATAAGGCTAATACTCATTTAAATGGGGCTCGTCGAGTCAGGATCAATTTGTCCGAAAATCCAAGGCTAACACCCCCTCCAAAAACCAAGTTCAACCATGTTTGGGGGAAAAGTGTATTACCCATAAATTTGAAGTCTAATACCAACTAAAGGGTCTTGGATATGAACAAGGTTAGAAATTTAAGGCTAATACTCATTTAAATGGGGCTCGTCGAGTCAGGATCAATTTGACCGAAAATCCAAGGCTAACACCCCCTCCAAAAACCAAGTTCAACCATGCTAGGGAGAAAAGTGTATTACCCATAAAATTCAAGTCTAATACAAACTAAAAGCTCTTGGATATGAACAAGGTTAGAAATATAAGGCTACTACTCATTTATATGGGGCTCGTAGAGTCAGGATCAATTTGACCGAAAATCCAAGGCTAACACCCCCTCCAAAAACCAAGTTCAACCATGTTTAGGGAAAAGTGTATTACCCATAAATTTGAAGTCTAATACCAACTAAAAGCTCTTGGATATGAACAAGGTTAGAAATATAAGGCTACTACTCATTTAAATGGGGCTCGTCGAGTCAGGATCAATTTGACCGAAAATCCAAGGCTAACACCCCCTTAAAAAACCAAGTTAAACCATGTTTGGGAGAAAAGTGTATTGCCCATAAATTTGAAGTCTAATACCAACTAAAAGCTCTTGGATATGAACAAGGTTAGAAATATAAGGCTACTACTCATTTAAATTGGGCTCGTCGAGTCAGGATCAATTTGTCCGAAAATCCAAGGCTAACACCCCCTCCAAAAACCAAGTTCAACCATGTTTGGGAGAAAAGTGTATTACCCATAAATTTCAAGTCTAATACCAACTAAAATCTCGTGGATATGAACAAGGTTAGAAATATAGGGCTAATACTCATTTAAATGGGGCTCGTCGAGTCAGGATCAATTTGACCGAAAATCCAAGGCTAACACCCCCTCCAAAAACCAATTTCAACCATGTTTGGGAGAAAAGTGTATTACCCATAAATTTGAAGTCTAATACCAACTAAAAGCTCTTGGATATGAACAAGGCTAGAAATATAAGGCTACTACTCATTTACATGGGGGCTCGCCGAGTCGGATCAATTTGACCGAAAAATCCAAGGCTAACACCCCTCCAAAAACCAAGTTCAACCATGTTTGGGAGAAAAGTGTATTACCCATAAATTTGAAGTCTAATACCGACTAAACGCTCTTGGATATGAACAAGGTTAGAAATATTAGGCTAATACTCATTTAAATGGGGCTCGTCGAGTCAGGATCAATTTGTCCGAAAATCTAAGGCTAACACCCCTCCAAAAACCAAGTTCAACCATGTTTGGGAGAAAAGTGTATTACCTATAAACTTGAAGTCTAATACCAACTAAAAAATATTGGATATGAACAAGGTTAGAAATATAGGGCTAATACTCATTTAAATGGGGCTCGTCGAGTCAGGATCAATTTGACCGAAAATCCAAGGTTAACACCCCCTCCAAAAACCAAGTTCAACCATGTTTGGGGGAAAAGTGTATTACCCATAAATTGGAAGTCTAATACCAACTAAAAGCTCTTGGATATGAACAAGGTTAGAAATATAAGGCTAATACTTATTTAAATGGGGCTCGTCGAGTCAGGATCAATTTGTCCGAAAATCGAAGGCTAACACCCCCTCCAAAAACCAAGTTCAACCATGTTTGGGAGAAAAGTGTATTACCCATAAATTTGAAGTCCAATACCAAATAAAGGGTCTTGGATATGAACAAGGTTAGAAATAAAAGGCTAATACTCATTTAAATGGGGCTTGTCGAGTCAGGATCAATTTTACCGAAAATCCAAGGCTAACACCCCCTCCAAAAACCAAGTTCAACCATGCTTGGGAGAAAAGTGTATTACCCATAAATTTCAAGTCTAATACCAACTAAAAGCTCTTGGATATGATCAAGGCTAGAAATATAAGGATACTACTCATTTACATGGGGCTCGTCGAGTCAGGATCAATTTGACCGAAAATCCAAGGCTAACACCCCCTCCAAAAACCAAGTTCAACCATGTTTGGGAGAAAAGTGTATTACCCATAAATTTGAAGTCTAATACCAACTAAAAGCTCTTGGATATGAACAAGGCTATAAATATAAGGCTACTACTCATTTACATGGGGCTCGTCGAGTCAGGATCAATTTGACCGAAAATCCAAGGCTAACACCCCCTCCAAAAACCAAGTTCAACCATGTTTGGGAGAAAAGTGTATTACCCATAAATTTGAAGTCTAATACCAACTAAACGCTCTTGGATATGAACAAGGTTAGAAATATTAGGCTAATACTCATTTAAATGGGGCTCGTCGAGTCAGGATCAATTTGTCCGAAAATCTAAGGCTAACACCCCTCCAAAAACCAAGTTCAACCATGTTTGGGAGAAAAGTGTATTACCTATAAACTTGAAGTCTAATACCAACTAAAAAATATTGGATATGAACAAGGTTAGAAATATAGGGCTAATACTCATTTAAATGGGGCTCGTCGAGTCAGGATCAATTTGACCGAAAATCCAAGGTTAACACCCCCTCCAAAAACCAAGTTCAACCATGTTTGGGGGAAAAGTGTATTACCCATAAATTGGAAGTCTAATACCAACTAAAAGCTCTTGGATATGAACAAGGTTAGAAATATAAGGCTAATACTTATTTAAATGGGGCTCGTCGAGTCAGGATCAATTTGTCCGAAAATCGAAGGCTAACACCCCCTCCAAAAACCAAGTTCAACCATGTTTGGGAGAAAAGTGTATTACCCATAAATTTGAAGTCCAATACCAAATAAAGGGTCTTGGATATGAACAAGGTTAGAAATAAAAGGCTAATACTCATTTAAATGGGGCTTGTCGAGTCAGGATCAATTTGACCGAAAATCCAAGGCTAACACCCCCTCCAAAAACCAAGTTCAACCATGCTAGGGAGAAAAGTGTATTACCCATAAAATTCAAGTCTAATACCAACTAAAAGCTCTTGGATATGAACAAGGTTAGAAATATAAGGCTACTACTCATTTAAATGGGGCTCGTCGAGTCAGGATCAATTTGACCGAAAATCCAAGGCTAACACCCCCTCCAAAAACCAAGTTCAACCATGTTTCGGGAAAAGTGTATTACCCATAAATTTGAAGTCTAATACCAACTAAAAGCTCTTGGATATGAACAAGGTTAGAAATATAAGGCTACTACTCATTTAAATGGGGCTCGTCGAGTCAGGATCAATTTGACCGAAAATCCAAGGCTAACACCCCCTTAAAAAACCAAGTTAAACCATGTTTGGGAGAAAAGTGTATTGCCCATAAATTTGAAGTCTAATACAAACTAAAAGCTCTTGGATATGAACAAGGTTAGAAATATAAGGCTACTACTCATTTAAATTGGGCTCGTCGAGTCAGGATCAATTTGTCCGAAAATCCAAGTCTAACACCCCCTCCAAAAACCAAGTTCAACCATGTTTGGGAGAAAAGTGTATTACCCATAAATTTGAAGTCTAATACCAACTAAAATCTCGTGGATATGAACAAGGTTAGAAATATAGGGCTAATACTCATTTAAATGGGGCTCGTCGAGTCAGGATCAATTTGACCGAAAATCCAAGGCTAACACCCCCTCCAAAAACCAAGTTCAACCATGTTTGGGAGAAAAGTGTATTACCCATAAATTTGAAGTCTAATACCAACTAAAAGCTCTTGGATATGAACAAGGCTAGAAATATAAGGCTACTACTCATTTACATGGGGCTCGTCGAGTCAGGATCAATTTGACCGAAAATCCAAGGCTAACACCCCCTCCAAAAACCAAGTTCAACCATGTTTGGGAGAAAAGTGTATTACCCATAAATTTGAAGTCTAATACCAACTAAAACGCTCTTGGATATGAACAAGGTTAGAAATATTAGGCTAATACTCATTTAAATGGGGCTCGCCGAGTCAGGGATCAATTTGTCCGAAAATCTAAGGCTAACACCCTCCAAAAACCAAGTTCAACCATGTTTGGGAGAAAAGTGTATTACCTATAAACTTGAAGTCTAATACCAACTAAAAAATATTGGATATGAACAAGGTTAGAAATATAGGGCTAATACTCATTTAAATGGGGCTCGTCGAGTCAGGATCAATTTGACCGAAAATCCAAGGTTAACACACCCTCCAAAAACCAAGTTCAACCATGTTTGGGGGAAAAGTGTATTACCCATAAATTGGAAGTCTAATACCAACTAAAAGCTCTTGGATATGAACAAGGTTAGAAATATAAGGCTAATACTTATTTAAATGGGGCTCGTCGAGTCAGGATCAATTTGTCCAAAAATCGAAGGCTAAAACCCCCTCCAAAAACCAAGTTCAACCATGTTTAGGAGAAAAGTGTATTACCCATAAATTTGAAGTCCAACACCAAATAAAGGGTGATGTCGCGGTCGCACAAATTAATTACCCTAGCTTAAAACAAATCAAACAAGATAGTATAGAGCAAGCAAGGGGTCGATCCCACGAGGACGATTTAGTTCAGATTTTCGTGCTATATGTTATGCAATTGGGGGGGTGTTGGAAGTTGTCTAGGCTAGGCTAAGACAAACTAAGCGAAAATTATATAAAACTGAAATTTATCAATAAAACCAACCTTGGTCGCAAATCAACATCCACCGACAGAAATCAGAACTGATCATGGAAACGAAACATCAATTTATATTCTGAATATTTATCTCTTTCTTAAAATTGGTTCGTTAACGGATCCGCCGTATAACTTACCCTAACCATCAAACAACCACAAAGTGTCCGCACTAGTAATTTGATTCAATGGCAGCATTAAAATCTAGATAAATTGATCGATTAAGAAACATAATTGTCCGCAATATATGTTTAGTTTCGATTGAATGCTCTCCCTAAGATTAATAACATAGATCCGCTTATAATTATTAACTTAGTTGCTTCATAAGTTCATATACCACAACTCCGGTTTTGATATCAAACTTAGCAATTGATTGTCTACAATAATAACTTCGAGTCCGCTCTTAGCAATTAAATAAACAATCATAGGAAAATAAGCATAGGAGAACAAACATATTCATTATATAAACTGAAAAATTGAGGTAAAAATAGATCTCACAGCTTCTTGAAATCAAGGTTTCCGTGTCCTTGCAACCAAGCAAAAGAGTCTAGCCTTGCATGTTTATTGAACAACTAAATAAAAAGATGAAAGAACACATGATTTAGGGTTTGGAGGAGGAAGATTTTGTGTTTTCTTTTGTGCTAGCCGCCACTTCCTTGCCCCTCTTTTCCTTTATATATGCTTAGAAACCCTAATGTCTATTTTACAAAATAGTCCTTCCTTAAGTTGGCAGAATTTAGTTGTCCCTTGTAAAATTCATATCTCCTTCATATGACATCGTTTTGAGCTGCAATTTGGAGCGTTTATAGGTCTTTGAGTCTTTAATCCACGCCAATTGAGTTTGCATCAATCGGACTTCTGTAGCTCGAGATATTGAAGTTGGAATGGGTAAAGGTCGATATCGGCAGATTGCAAGATTTGACTTTGAAGGCTGCGATTTTCATGCTCTTCCTTATTTTATTTCTTTTGCCTTAGCTTTCCAGAAAGTTATGGATGTTATCTTTCGAATGCCACTGGAATCATTTCATTTCGATCTCTAGGGCTTCCGCTCCGCACAAAACATCGACCGAACGTCAAATCTGCCAATTACCTCCAATTTACTCCTTTTTGCATCTTTCATCCAAAAATGCCTTCAAAACATAAAACAAAGAATATCAATGCATTTTATACACAAAACATATGCAAAACACTATGTAAATATGGATGAAATTATCAAATAATATGGTCGCATCAAATACCCCCCACACTTAGCTCTTGCTCGTCCCTCGAGAAAGGATAGGTAAAAAAAACAAATTTTAATAAAAATAAAAAGTAAAAATAACCATGATCAATCTCTTAATCTCCCATCAATATCCAAGAATTCAAGCATTATAAATAAGAATACAACCGAGAAGGATAAAGAACATAAATGTTCATGAATTTGTTTACATACAAACTTCAAAACTCAATTACTCTTCGGGATTTAAAAGAAATCTATGCCATGCCAAAGTGATAGGTCCTCTCATTGATATACACTCCAACACTCATGTGTTTAGGGCTTATGTGTTTAAATCTCTCAAATTCAATCAATGAAGATGTTCTACCATAAGCTTGCTCTTCAATCCCATCTCCATTACTAAAATATTACAAACAATGCATGAATCAAAAGGTCTTATTTTCCGGTTGTAATGGGGCTAAGGTTAAGGTGAGGTAAAAGAGAGTATAAGAGGTTCAAACCAAAGAAAGTAGAGCATTCTGAAAAAAATATTTCAACCAAGACATTCCATCAAAACACATCAATTTTCAATCTTCAAGCACCAATGCTTAGCTTCTTTCGATTTCAAGCTCTTTTCTATTTCTTTTCTTTCTTTCTTTCTTTTTCTTTTTTCTTTTTTTTTTTTTTCTTTTTTTTTTTTTTTTTTTTTTCTTTTTTTTTTTTTTTTCTTTTTCACCTTTGGCAACTTTGCCCATCTTTTCATCAAGCATCACTTCTTTCTTTTCACATAATTTCCAACCATAATTCCATGAGATATCACAAGTATATGCTCTACTAATCCTTGGCCAGGGGAAAAGAGGAAAAAAAATATAAAAAGTTTAAGGCTTATACATGGGTAAAGCAAAGAAAGGATAAACAAGCTCAAAAGGGGCTCACTAAAGATAATATGCTTTAGGTTGGCTTTTTGGCTCAAGTGGTTAAAATTCCTAATGCCTTTATCATCTTCATGCATATATGTAATGCGAATGTAATCTCAACAAGATATGAAGCAAGTTCTAGAGATACATATCATTGAAAGAACGCACAATCAAAGAATATAATGTTGAAGGCTCAAAAGCTTACATTGGTATAACACTATAAAGTCAACATGGCATATTTTTCGTAGTCAATCCCTAAACCAATTAAACATTAAAACTTGCATGCACACTCATTCATTTGATTTATATATTCATCTATCTCACTTAATTCTCATACATAATACTCATATTCTCAAAAACCAATGGGAGTTAAAAAAAGACCAAACAATTAGAACAACAAAGAAAACTAAAATTCTCCCAATACCCCCCACATCTTAAAAACACAACATTGTCCTCAATGTTGAAATAAAAGCAAAGGAACATAAGAGAATGATAGAAAATATATTAAAATGCTAAAAAATAAAAGATAAGGAAAAAGAAAGCAAATCTGATGGTGTTGGGTTGCCTCCCAAGAAGCGCTTTTGTTTTATGTCATTGGCTTGACATGTGGCATGCCTCATTCTTCATAGATTGGTTCAGCTAACTCTATAGAAGCGGTGAGTTCTCGTCAGTCCCAACCTTCATAGAAAGGTTTTCAAACGATGCCCATTGACCTTGAGTACTTTGTTGGTTTCTAAACTTGTAATTTCAACTGCACCATAAGGAAAAAACTATTAGAAACAACAAAGGGTCCAATCCAACGAGAGTGCAATTTTCCAGAAAAAGTTTCAAACGCGAATGATAAAGAAGGACTTTATCTCCAACATGAAACTCCTTTCTTGTAAGCATTCGGTCATGAAGATTCTTAGTCTTTTCTTTGTAAATCCTTGCATTCTCGTAAGCATCATTTCGAATCTCTTCCAACTCTTGTAGTTGCAGTTTTCTTGCAATCCCAGCAGCATCATAATCCATGTTACATTGTTTAATGGCCCAAAAAGCTTTGTGTTCAAGCTCCACCGGTAGATGACATGCTTTCCCATAAATCATTCTATAAGGTGACATTCCTATAGGTGATTTATAAGCAAATCCGATAAGCCCAAAGTGCATCTCCAAGACGTAGACTCCAATCTCGCCGATTAGGTTGCACTGTTTTCTCCAAAATGGACTTGATTTCTCGATTTGAAATTTCAGCTTGGCCATTTGTTTGAGGATGATATGCTGTGGAAGTTCGATGAGTCACATGATATTTGCGTAGCAATGCTTCCATGGAACGATTACAGAAATGAGTGCCACGATCGCTAATGATAGCTTTAGGGATTCCAAACCTGTCAAATATGTGAGTCCTGATAAAATCTAAAACAACTTTAGCATCGTTAGTTCGTGTGGCTTTCGCCTCAATCCATTTAGACACATAATCAACAGCAAGAAGAATATAAAGATTGCCAAAAGAAGAAGGAAATGGACCCATAAAGTCAATACCCCAAACATCAAAAATTTCACTTACAAGAATATTCGTTAAAGGCATTTGATTCTTATGAGTGATATTACCCTGTTCTTTGGCATTTTTCACATGATTTGCGTAAGTGATATGCATCTTTAAAAAATAGAAGGCCAATAGAAACCACTTTCAAGTACCTTGTGGGATGTTCTTTTTGCTCCAAAATGCCCACCACAAGAATGAGAATGACAAAAAGTGAGAATGGAATGAAATTCATCTTGTGGTACACACCTCCTAACTACTTGATCCGCACAAAATTTCCAAAGGTAAGGATCGTCCCAAAAATAATATTTAGCATTAGCTCAGTAACTTTATCTTTTTTGGGGTTTAGACAAACCTCGAGGGAATTCTTTGGTGACTAAATAGTTTACCAAATCAGCATACCATGGTCTTGTAGAGGAATGCAACATATACAGCTGCTCATCGTGAATGTCTCTCTTATTGTTTCGACCTGTATATCCTCTGGCCCTTAGTCGGCTCAAGTGATCAGCCCACATGGTTTTCAAGCACCTTTTTTGTCTTTGATCTCAAGATCGAATTCTTGTAAAAGCAAGATCCACCTAATCGCCTTGGTTTGGACTCCTTCTTCTTTAAAAAGATACCCGAGAGCCGCATGGTCAGTAAAAAACAATGACTTTTGTACCAAGTAGATATGACCTGAATTTTTCAAGAGCAAACACCACCGCAAAAAGTTCCTTTTCGCTTGTATGGTAATTGCATTGTGCTCCATCCAACATACGAGAAGCATAGGAGATAACATGCAAATTCTTCCCAATTCTTTGCCCAAGCACGCCTCCTACCGCATAGTCACTCGCATCACACATTATCTCAAAAGGTTCATCCCAATTTGGTGGTTGGATGATAGGGGCAGATGTGACATGTCTTTTAAGCTCATCATGGGCATCTTTACATGCTTGATCAAACACAAAATCCACTTCTTTGGCTAATAGTTTGCACAAGGGTGCCGTAATCTTCGAGAAATCTTTGATAAAGCGCCGATAGAAACCCTCGCATGGCCTAGAAAAGAACGAACTTCCCTCACGCATGAGGGGTAAGGCAATGATGAAATAACATCTATCTTAGCTTTATCAACCTCTAATCCACGTGAAGACACAACATGCCCAAGAACTATTCCTTGTTCTACCATAAAATAACACTTTTCATAGTTCAAGACAAGGTTAGTTTCAATGCACTTTTTTCAAGATCAAAGATAAATTTTTCTAGACATCTATCAAAAAGAATCACCATACACCGTGAAATCATCCATGAAAACCTCAATGATTCTTTCAACATAGTCAGAAAAAATACTCATCATGCATCTTTGAAAAGTTGCGTGAGCATTACAGTAGACCAAAAGGCATTCTCCTATATGCATATGTACCAAATGGACATGTAAATGTAGTCTTTTCTTGATCCTCGGGATTAATAACAATCTGATTGTATCCACTATATCCATCAAGAAAGCAATAAAAAGACTTACCCGCTAGGCGTTCAAGCATTTGATCCATGAATGGTAATGGGAAATGATCTTTGCGTGTAGAAAGATTGAGCT
Organism: Salix suchowensis; assembly: GCA_029030765.1. Lineage (NCBI taxonomy): Eukaryota > Viridiplantae > Streptophyta > Magnoliopsida > Malpighiales > Salicaceae > Salix > Salix suchowensis. The sequence goes on along the minus strand of JAPFFH010000028.1, from coordinate 3,173,634 downwards.
TTTCTATAATCAACACACATTCTCCATCCACTCGAGATGCGAGTAGGAATGAGCTCATCATTTTTGTTTTTTCACCAACGTGATTCCTGGGTCTTTTTTGGCACCACATGGATTGGTGCAACCCATTTACTCGTCGTTGATGGGGTAAATGACTCCCCGCATCTAACAGCTTTTTCAAAATTTCAGCTTTCACTACCTCCATCATAGGCGGGTTCAACCTCCTTTGCATTTCCCTTGTTGGTTTTGTGTTGTCCTCCAATAGTATGTGATGCATACATATTGAGGGACTAATGCCCTTGATGTCGGCTAAAGTCCATCCAATGGCCGTCTTGTGATCACACAACAACTTCACAAGTTTTTTCCTCTTGTATACTTGTCAAACCTTTTGCTATGATAACGGGAAGTGTATTGTTGTCGCCAATGAATACATACTTCAAATTATCGGGCAAAGGTTTTAATTCTAACTCTGGGGGCCTCGTAAAATAGATGGCAAAAGCTTTTTATGTGAGAGTACTAAATCAACAAAGACATTACCATGGGGGAACGGTTTGCAAAGCTTTTAAGGCCAATACTGATTCGTGCACGCTTTTGGGGGAACACACACGTTCCTCTCCATCTCTTCTATCTTGGTGAAATCATAGCCATAGCTCAAAGCTATGCTTAATCCGTCTTCGCAATCAAAATCACAAACTTGCTGCACACACTTATCAATTTGATCATAGCATGTGATAGAATAAACATTGCTATAAGGATATTTCATTGCATCATGAAAATTGAATTCAATTTTTTTTCATCTCCTACCTCCATAGACAAGGTATCCTTACCACAATCAATCTTTGTGTTGGCGGTTTTCAAGAATGGTCTCCCAAACAATATAGGAGTGCTAGTTGATGAATCACAAGAATCATGTTCCATATCAAGAATATAAAAAATCACATGGAATAACCAAACTATCAATCTTGACTAGGACATCTTCTATCACACCAAGTGGGTAAACAAAACTACGATCCGCAAGTTGTATTACAATGCTAGTTTTATTCAAAGGCTCAAGACTAAGAGAATCATAAACATGTTTGGGCATAACACTAATGGATGCACCTAAATCGCATAAAGCTCTTTTTTAAAACTAGCATTACCAATAACACATGGGATAGTAAACGCACTCGGGTCTTTTTTTGTTTCAAAGGTAGATTCTTTTGAACAACGGCAGATACAACTTCACCCATACTTACCGCTTTCATGACCTTTCGCTTTGAAAGCTCTCTTGGTAGTACACAACTCCTTCAAGAATTTTGCATATCTAGGAATTTGCTTGATAGCATCAAGCAAAGGAATGTTCAGCTCCACTTTCTTGAAAACCTCTAAGATCTCTTTTTTCTTTGTCTTCTTTCTTTGACCTAGAAGAACTCACAGAAAGGGTGGATTAGTTTTAAAATTGGAATTAATTGAGTGAAAAGTTACCTTTGGAGTTTTTTGTCTCTTTTTGTCGAGGAGGATGTTCTTTCTTTGTACTCAATTGAGTTTCTATCTCTTCTTCCTCCTCCACCTCAATTTGTTTCAACTTTTTTCTCTTCAAGTTCTTTCCCACTTCGCAAAGCATGATAGCACTAACATTCTCTTTTGGATTCAATGCTTGGGAGGGCAACTTTCCATTTATTTGTGATTCCAATTTCCCTACAGTTGAAGCTACTTGCCCCATTTGCTTTTCCAAGTTGTGAATACTTGACCTTGTTTCCTGTTGAAAAGACATGACATTTTGTTGCAAGGTAACAGTATTAGAAGCCAAAGTTTTCATCATCTCACGAAGATCATCATTGGATGACGACCCCATAACATTGGAGTTTGTGAATGGAGCGGGTTGTCTTGCTTGATAATTTTGTTGGGGCTGGAATCCATTTGGATGGAACTGTCGGCCTGGATTGCCTTGTTGGGATGGGTTGCTGTAGCGTAAGTTGGGATGATCTCTCCATCCCGGGATTGTACGTGTTGGAAAATGGATCATATTTACGCTGGGGCTGTCCGTTGAATGCTCCATCAATTGCATGAGCTTGTTCAATATAATCTTCTTGCATTGTTGGGCACATATCCGAAGCATGTCCTTGTAAGGAGCATATGTTACAAACTTTCACCTGCTGCACATTTCCACAAGCCAAAGAACGCACAAGAGAAGTAAGATCATTAACTTTATTTTCAAGGTTAGAAATACTTACCTCATTTACTCGTTTGTTGGAGAGGTCTCCACGAGTGCCAAACTGCTTTTGAGTTGGCTGCCATGTTTGAGATCAATTGGCGTGCAGCCTCGGGTGTCTTATCCACCAATGCGCCTCCACTTGCAGCATCAATGATACTACGGTCAGTAGGCATCAATCCTTCATAGAAATATTGAATGAGCAGTTGATCGGGTATTTGATGATGAGGGCATTGAATACATAGTTGCTCAAATCTTTCCCAATACTCGAAAGTGTCTCTCCATGAGATTGTCGAATCCCACATATTTCTTTCCTTATATTGGCAACTCGAGATGCTGGAAAATATTTCTCCAGAAAATCTTCTTCATAGCATTCCAAGTTCCAATAGATCCTCGGGAGAATAGAGAAAAGCCATGCCTTTGCTGCCCCCTTCAAAGAGAAAGGGAAAGCTTTCAACTTAACTTGTTCTTCATCAACTCCATTCGGTTTCATGCCAACACAAACCATATGGAACTCCTTGAGATGAGTATGAGGATCTTCTCCCCGCAAGACCATTAAATGTTGGTAACAAATGTATAAAACCAGATTTGAGCTCAAGGTTTACATTATTGTCAATGTTTATGCACAATGGTTGATTTTTCCACGTTAGGAGCAAAGCAAGCTCCTTGAGAGTTTGTTGTCGTGCAATAGCCATGGTATTGAGGCGAGCTTCCTTTCTCAACCTCGCGTAAAGTGCTTTCTATTTCAAGATCAATCTGCACTTGAATTTGATTAGCAGAACGGGTTACGTGCATAAATCGCAAAGAAAACTCAAAAGAAACCAAGCACACAAGAGATTGAAGACAACGCAATAGGCAATAGAATCCTACGCTAGAAAACTAAAAGTGTCCAGAACCCTTAGCAACCGACAGAATTTGGCCTAAATAAGGTGGGGCTAGTGACCATAGGTCACTAGTTCTTCTCAGTAACGTCGTTTTCCTTGAGAAAGAAAAATGTCAATACTTAATTCCACCAAAAAATCTGTTTTGAACAGTACCGCCGCAAACACAAATATGTTTTTACTTTTTTTTCAGAATAAATAAAAAATAACAGCAAGTAGAATAAATCACAGCACAACACAAGAACACAAGAATCAACTAAAATCACGTCCCCGGCAACGGCGCCAAAATTTGTTGCGATGTCGCGGTCGCACAAATTAATTACCCTAGCTTAAAACAAATCAAACAAGATAGTATAGAGCAAGCAAGGGGTCGATCCCACGAGGACGATTTAGTTCAGATTTTCGTGCTATATGTTATGCAATTGGGGGGGGTGTTGGAAGTTGTCTAGGCTAGGCTAAAACAAACTAAGCGAAAATTATATAAAACTGAAATTTATCAATAAAACCAACCTTGGTCGCAAATCAACATCCACCGACAGAAATCAGAACTGATCATGGAAACGAAACATCAATTTATATTCTGAATATTTATCTCTTTCTTAAAATTGGTTCGTTAACGGATCCGCCGTATAACTTACTCCTAACCATCAAACAACCACAAAGTGTCCGCACTAGTAATTTGATTCAATGGCAGCATTAAAATCTAGATAAATTGATCGATTAAGAAACATAATTGTCCGCAATATATGTTTAGTTTCGATTGAATGTTATCCCTAAGATTAATAACATAGATCCGCTATAATTATTAACTTAGTTGCTTCATAAGTTCATATACCACAACTCCGGTTTTGATATCAAACTTAGCAATTGATTGTCTACAATAATAACTTCGAGTCCGCTCTTAGCAATTAAATAAACAATCATAGGAAAATAAGCATAGGAGAACAAACATATTCATTATATAAACTGAAAAATTGAGGTAAAAATAGATCTCACAGCTTCTTGAAATCGAAGGTTTCCGTGTCCTTGCAACCAAGCAAAAGAGTCTAGCCTTGCATGTTTATTGAACAACTAAATAAAAAGATGAAAGAACACATGATTTAGGGTTTGGAGGAGGAAGATTTTGTGTTTTCTTTTGTGCTAGCCGCCACTTCCTTGCCCCCTCTTTTCCTTTATATATGCTTAGAAACCCTAATGTCTATTTTACAAAATAGTCCTTCCTTAAGTTGGCAGAATTTAGTTGTCCCTTGTAAAATTCATATCTCCTTCATATGACATCGTTTTGAGCTGCAATTTGGAGCGTTTATAGGTCTTTGAGTCTTTAATCCACGCCAATTGAGTTTGCATCAATCGGACTTCTGTAGCTCGAGATATTGAAGTTGGAATGGGTAAAGGTCGATATCGGCAGATTGCAAGATTTGACTTTGAAGGCTGCGATTTTCATGCTCTTCCTTATTTTATTTCTTTTGCCTTAGCTTTCCAGAAAGTTATGGATGTTATCTTTCGAATGCCACTGGAATCATTTCATTTCGATCTCTAGGGCTTCCGCTCTGCACAAAACATCGACTGAACGTCAAATCTGCCAATTACCTCCAATTTACTCCTTTTTGCATCTTTCATCCAAAAATGCCTTCAAAACATAAAACAAAGAATATCAATGCATTTTATACACAAAACATATGCAAAACACTATGTAAATATGGATGAAATTATCAAATAATATGGTCGCATCAACAAGGTTAGAAATAAAAGGCTAATACTCATTTAAATGGGGCTTGTCGAGTCAGGATCAATTTGACCGAAAATCCAAGGCTAACACCCCCTCCAAAAACCAAGTTCAACCATGCTTGGGAGAAAAGTGTATTACCCATAAATTTCAAGTCTAATACCAACTAAAAGCTCTTGGATATGATCAAGGCTAGAATTATAAGGATACTACTCATTTACATGGGGCTCGTCGAGTCAGGATCAATTTGACCGAAAATCCAAGGCTAACACCCCTCCAAAAACCAAGTTCAACCATGTTTGGGAGAAAAGTGTATTACCCATAAATTTGAAGTCTAATACCAACTAAAAGCTCTTGGATATGAACAAGGCTAGAAATATAAGGCTACTACTCATTTACATGGGGCTCGTCGAGTCAGGATCAATTTGACCGAAAATCCAAGGCTAACACCCCCTCCAAAAACCAAGTTCAACCATGCTAGGGAGAAAAGTGTATTACCCATAAATTTCAAGTCTAATACAAACTAAAAGCTCTTGGATATGAACAAGGTTAGAAATATAAGGCTACTACTCATTTAAATGGGGCTCGTCGAGTCAGGATCAATTTGACCGAAAATCCAAGGCTAACACCCCCTCCAAAAACCAAGTTCAACCATGTTTAGGGAAAAGTGTATTACCCATAAATTTGAAGTCTAATACCAACTAAAAGCTCTTGGATATGAACAAGGTTAGAAATATAAGGCTACTACTCATTTAAATGGGGGCTCGTCGAGTCAGATCAATTTGACCGAAAAATCCAAGGCTAACACCCCCTTAAAAAACCAAGTTAAACCATGTTTGGGAGAAAAGTGTATTGCCCATAAATTTGAAGTCTAATACCAACTAAAAGCTCTTGGATATGAACAAGGTTAGAAATATAAGGCTACTACTCATTTAAATTGGGGCTCGTCGAGTCGGGATCAATTTGTCCGAAAAATCCAAGGCTAACACCCCCTCCAAAAACCAAGTTCAACCATGTTTGGGAGAAAAGTGTATTACCCATAAATTTGAAGTCTAATACCAACTAAAATCTCGTGGATATGAACAAGGTTAGAAATATAGGGCTAATACTCATTTAAATGGGGCTCGTCGAGTCAGGATCAATTTGACCGAAAATCCAAGGCTAACACCCCCTCCAAAAACCAAGTTCAACCATGTTTGGGAGAAAAGTGTATTACCCATAAATTTGAAGTCTAATACCAACTAAAAGCTCTTGGATATGAACAAGGCTAGAAATATAAGGCTACTACTCATTTACATGGGGCTCGTCGAGTCAGGATCAATTTGACCGAAAATCCAAGGCTAACACCCCCTCCAAAAACCAAGTTCAACCATGTTTGGGAGAAAAGTGTATTACCCATAAATTTGAAGTCTAATACCAACTAAACGCTCTTGGATATGAACAAGGTTAGAAATATTAGGCTAATACTCATTTAAATGGGGCTCGTCGAGTCAGGATCAATTTGTCCGAAAATCTAAGGCTAACACCCCTCCAAAAACCAAGTTCAACCATGTTTGGGAGAAAAGTGTATTACCTATAAACTTGAAGTCTAATACCAACTAAAAAATATTGGATATGAACAAGGTTAGAAATATAGGGCTAATACTCATTTAAATGGGGCTCGTCGAGTCAGATCAATTTGACCGAAAATCCAAGGTTAACACACCCTCCAAAAACCAAGTTCAACCATGTTTGGGGGAAAAGTGTATTACCCATAAATTGGAAGTCTAATACCAACTAAAAGCTCTTGGATATGAACAAGGTTAGAAATATAAGGCTAATACTTATTTAAATGGGGCTCGTCGAGTCAGGATCAATTTGTCCGAAAATCGAAGGCTAACACCCCCTCCAAAAACCAAGTTCAACCATGTTTGGGAGAAAAGTGTATTACCCATAAATTTGAAGTCCAATACCAAATAAAGGGTCTTGGATATGAACAAGGTTAGAAATAAAAGGCTAATACTCATTTAAATGGGGCTTGTCGAGTCAGGATCAATTTGACCGAAAATCCAAGGCTAACACCCCCTCCAAAAACCAAGTTCAACCATGCTTGGGAGAAAAGTGTATTACCCATAAATTTCAAGTCTAATACCAACTAAAAGCTCTTGGATATGATCAAGGCTAGAAATATAAGGATACTACTCATTTACATGGGGCTCGTCGAGTCAGGATCAATTTGACCGAAAATCCAAGGCTAACACCCCCTCCAAAAACCAAGTTCAACCATGTTTGGGAGAAAAGTGTATTACCCATAAATTTGAAGTCTAATACCAACTAAAATCTCGTGGATATGAACAAGGTTAGAAATATAGGGCTAATACTCATTTAAATGGGGCTCGTCGAGTCGGGATCAATTTGACCGAAAAATCCAAGGCTAACACCCCCTCCAAAAACCAAGTTCAACCATGTTTGGGAGAAAAGTCTATTACCCATAAATTTGAAGTCTAATACCAACTAAAAGCTCTTGGATATGAACAAGGTTAGAAATATAAGGCTACTACTCATTTACATGGGGCTCGTCGAGTCAGGATCAATTTGACCGAAAATCCAAGGCTAACACCCCTCCAAAAACCAAGTTCAACCATGTTTGGGAGAAAAGTGTATTACCCATAAATTTGAAGTCTAATACCAACTAAACGCTCTTGGATATGAACAAGGTTAGAAATATTAGGCTAATACTCATTTAAATGGGGCTCGTCGAGTCAGGATCAATTTGTCCGAAAATCTAAGGCTAACACCCCTCCAAAAACCAAGTTCAACCATGTTTGGGAGAAAAGTGTATTACCTATAAACTTGAAGTCTAATACCAACTAAAAAATATTGGATATGAACAAGGTTAGAAATATAGGGCTAATACTCATTTAAATGGGGCTCGTCGAGTCAGGATCAATTTGACCGAAAATCCAAGGTTAACACCCCCTCCAAAAACCAAGTTCAACCATGTTTGGGGGAAAAGTGTATTACCCATAAATTGGAAGTCTAATACCAACTAAAAGCTCTTGTATATGAACAAGGTTAGAAATATAAGGCTAATACTTATTTAAATGGGGGCTCGTCGAGTCGAGATCAATTTGTCCGAAAAATCGAAGGCTAACACCCCCTCCAAAAACCAAGTTCAACCATGTTTGGGAGAAAAGTGTATTACCCATAAATTTGAAGTCCAATACCAACTAAAAGCTCTTGGATATGAACAAGGTTAGAAATATAAGGCTACTACTCATTTAAATGGGGCTCGTCGAGTCAGGATCAATTTGACTGAAAATCCAAGGCTAACACCCCCTTAATAAACCAAGTTAAACCATGTTTGGGAGAAAAGTGTATTGCCCATAAATTTCAGGTCTAATACCAACTAAAAGCTCTTGGATATGATCAAGGCTAGAAATATAAGGATACTACTCATTTACATGGGGCTCGTCGAGTCAGATCAATTTGACCGAAAATCCAAGGCTAACACCCCCTCCAAAAACCAAGTTCAACCATGTTTGGGAGAAAAGTGTATTACCCATAAATTTGAAGTCTAATACCAACTAAAAGCTCTTGGATATGAACAAGGCTAGAAATATAAGGCTACTACTCATTTACATGGGGCTCGTCGAGTCAGGATCAATTTGACCGAAAATCCAAGGCTAACACCCCCTCCAAAAACCAAGTTCAACCATGCTAGGGAGAAAAGTGTATTACCCATAAATTTCAAGTCTAATACAAACTAAAAGCTCTTGGATATGAACAAGGTTAGAAATATAAGGCTACTACTCATTGAAATGGGGCTCGTCGAGTCAGGATCAATTTGACCGAAAATCCAAGGCTAACACCCCCTTAAAAAACCAAGTTAAACCATGTTTGGGAGAAAAGTGTATTACCCATAAATTTGAAGTCTAATACCAACTAAAAGCTCTTGGATATGAACAAGGTTAGAAATATAAGGATACTACTCATTTAAATGGGGGCTCGTCGAGTCGGGATCAATTTGACCGAAAAATCCAAGGCTAACACCCCCTCCAAAAACCAAGTTCAACCATGTTTAGGGAAAAGTGTATTACCCATAAATTTGAAGTCTAATACCAACTAAAAGCTCTTGGATATGAACAAGGTTAGAAATATAAGGCTACAACTCATTTAAATGGGGCTCGTCGAGTCAGGATCAATTTGACCGAAAATCCAAGGCTAACACCCCCTTAAAAAACCAAGTTAAACCATGTTTGGGAGAAAAGTGTATTACCCATAAATTTGAAGTCTAATACCAACTAAAAGCTCTTGGATATGAACAAGGTTAGAAATATAAGGATACTACTCATTTAAATGGGGCTCGTCGAGTCAGGATCAATTTGACCGAAAATCCAAGGCTAACACCCCCTCCAAAAACCAAGTTCAACCATGTTTAGGGAAAAGTGTATTACCCAAAAATTTGAAGTCTAATACCAACTAAAAGCTCTTGGATATGAACAAGGTTAGAAATATAGGGCTAATACTCATTTAAATGGGGCTCGTCGAGTCAGGATCAATTTGACCGAAAATCCAAGGCTAACACCCCCTTAAAAAACCAAGTTAAACCATGTTTGGGGGAAAAGTGTATTACCCATAAATTGGAAGTCTAATACCAACTAAAAGCTCTTGTATATGAACAAGTGTTAGAAATATAAGGCTAATACTTATTTAAATGGGGCTCGTCGAGTCAGGATCAATTTGTCCGAAAATCGAAGGCTAACACCCCCTCCAAAAACCAAGTTCAACCATGTTTGGGAGAAAAGTGTATTACCCATAAATTTGAAGTCCAATACCAACTAAAAGCTCTTGGATATGAACAAGGTTAGAAATATAAGGCTACTACTCATTTAAATGGGGCTCGTCGAGTCAGGATCAATTTGACTGAAAATCCAAGGCTAACACCCCCTTAAAAAACCAAGTTAAACCATGTTTGGGAGAAAAGTGTATTGCCCATAAATTTCAGGTCTAATACCAACTAAAAGCTCTTGGATATGATCAAGGCTAGAAATATAAGGATACTACTCATTTACATGGGGCTCGTCGAGTCAGGATCAATTTGACCGAAAATCCAAGGCTAACACCCCCTCCAAAAACCAAGTTCAACCATGTTTGGGAGAAAAGTGTATTACCCATAAATTTGAAGTCTAATACCAACTAAAATCTCTTGGATATGAACAAGGCTAGAAATATAAGGCTACTACTCATTTACATGGGGCTCGTCGAGTCAGGATCAATTTGACCGAAAATCCAAGGCTAACACCCCCTCCAAAAACCAAGTTCAACCATGCTAGGGAGAAAAGTGTATTACCCATAAATTTCAAGTCTAATACAAACTAAAAGCTCTTGGATATGAACAAGGTTAGGAATATAAGGCTACTACTCATTGAAATGGGGCTCGTCGAGTCAGGATCAATTTGACCGAAAATCCAAGGCTAACACCCCCTTAAAAAACCAAGTTAAACCATGTTTGGGAGAAAAGTGTATTACCCATAAATTTGAAGTCTAATACCAACTAAAAGCTCTTGGATATGAACAAGGTTAGAAATATAAGGATACTACTCATTTAAATGGGGCTCGTCGAGTCAGGATCAATTTGACCGAAAATCCAAGGCTAACACCCCCTCCAAAAACCAAGTTCAACCATGTTTAGGGAAAAGTGTATTACCCATAAATTTGAAGTCTAATACCAACTAAAAGCTCTTGGATATGAACAAGGTTAGAAATATAAGGCTACTACTCATTTAAATGGGGCTCGTCGAGTCAGGATCAATTTGACCGAAAATCCAAGGCTAACACCCCCTTAAAAAACCAAGTTAAACCATGTTTGGGAGAAAAGTGTATTGCCCATAAATTTGAAGTCTAATACCAACTAAAAGCTCTTGGATATGAACAAGGTTAGAAATATAAGGCTACTACTCATTTAAATTGGGCTCGTCGAGTCAGGATCAATTTGTCCGAAAATCCAAGGCTAACACCCCCTCCAAAAACCAAGTTCAACCATGTTTGGGAGAAAAGTGTATTACCCATAAATTTGAAGTCTAATACCAACTAAAATCTCGTGGATATGAACAAGGTTAGAAATATAGGGCTAATACTCATTTAAATGGGGCTCGTCGAGTCAGGATCAATTTGACCGAAAATCCAAGGCTAACACCCCCTCCAAAAACCAAGTTCAACCATGTTTGGGAGAAAAGTGTATTACCCATAAATTTGAAGTCTAATACCAACTAAAAGCTCTTGGATATGAACAAGGCTAGAAATATAAGGCTACTACTCATTTACATGGGGCTCGTCGAGTCAGGATCAATTTGACCGAAAATCCAAGGCTAACACCCCCTCCAAAAACCAAGTTCAACCATGTTTGGGAGAAAAGTGTATTACCCATAAATTTGAAGTCTAATACCAACTAAAAGCTCTTGGATATGAACAAGGTTAGAAATATAAGGCTACTACTCATTTAAATGGGGCTCGTCGAGTCAGGATCAATTTGACCGAAAATCCAAGGCTAACACCCCCTCCAAAAACCAAGTTAAACCATGTTTGGGAGAAAAGTGTATTGCCCATAAATTTGAAGTCTAATACCAACTAAAAGCTCTTGGATATGAACAAGGTTAGAAATATAAGGCTACTACTCATTCAAATGGGGCTCGTCGAGTCAGGATCAATTTGACCGAAAATCCAAGGCTAACACCCCCTCCAAAAACCAAGTTCAACCATGTTTGGGAGAAAAGTGTATTACCCATAAATTTGAAGTCTAATACCAACTAAAAGCTCTTGGATATGAACAAGGTTAGAAATATAAGGCTAATACTCATTTAAATGGGGCTCCTCGAGTCAGGATCAATTTGACCGAAAATCCAAGTCTAACACCCCCTCAAAAAACAAAGTTAAACCATGTTTGGGATAAAAGTGTATTACCCATAAATTTGAAGTCTAATACCAACTAAAAGCTCTTGGATATGAAAAATGTTAGAAATATAAGGCTAATACTCATTTAAATTGGGCTCGCCGAGTCAGGATCAATTTTTCCGAAAATCTAAGGCTAACACCCCTCCAAAAACCAAGTTCAACCATGTTTGGGAGAAAAGTGTATTACCTATAAATTTGAAGTCTAATACAAACTAAAAAATCTTGGATATGAACAAGGTTAGAAATATAAGGCTAATACTCATTTAAATGGGGCTCGTCGAGTCAGGATCAATTTGTCCGAAAATCTAAGGCTAACACCCATCCAAAAACCAAGTTCAACAATTTTTGGGAGAAAAGTGTATTACCATATATTTGAAGTCTAATACAATCTAAAACCTCTTGGATATGAACAAGGTTAGAAATATAAGGCTACTACTCATTCAAATGGGGCTCGTCGAGTCAGGATCAATTTGACCGAAAATCCAAGGCTAACACCCCTTCCAAAAACCAAGTTCAACCATGTTTGGGAGAAAAGTGTATTACCCATAAATTTGAAGTCTAATACCAACTAAAAGCTCTTGGATATGAACAAGGTTAGAAATATAAGGCTAATACTCATTTAAATGGGGCTCGTCGAGTCAGGATCAATTTGACCGAAAATCCAAGGCTAACACCCCCTTAAAAAACAAAGTTAAACCATGTTTGGGAGAAAAGTGTATTACCTATAAATTTGAAGTCTAATACCAACTAAAAAATCTTGGATATGAACAAGGTTAGAAATATAAGGCTAATACTCATTTAAATGGGGCTCGTCGAGTCAAGATCAATTTGTCCGAAAATCTAAGGCTAACACCCATCCAAAAACCTAGTTCAACCATGTTTGGGAGAAAAGTGTATTACCATAAATTTGAAGTCTAATACAAACTAAAACCTCTTGGATATGAACAAGGTTAGAAATATAAGGCTACTACACATTCAAATGGGGCTCGTCGAGTCAGGATCAATTTGACCGAAAATCCAAGGCTAACACCCCCTCCAAAAAACAAGTTCAACCATGTTTGGGAGAAAAGTGTATTACCCATAAATTTGAAGTCTAATACCAACTAAAAGCTCTTGGATATGAACAAGGTTAGAAATATAAGGATACTACTCATTTAAATTGGGCTCGTCGAGTCAGGATCAATTTGTCCGAAAATCCAAGGCTAACACCCCCTCCAAAAACCAAGTTCAACCATGTTTGGGAGAAAAGTGTATTACCCATAAATTTGAAGTCTAATACCAACTAAAAGCTCTTGGATATGAACAAGGTTAGAAATATAAGGCTACTACACATTCAAATGGGGCTCGTCGAGTCAGGATCAATTTGACCGAAAATCCAAGGCTAACACCCCCTCCAAAAACCAAGTTCAACCATGTTTGGGAGAAAAGTGTATTACCTATAAATTTGAAGTCTAATACCAACTAAAAAATCATGGATATGAACAAGGTTAGAAATATAAGGCTAATACTCATTTAAATGGGGCTCGTCGAGTCAAGATCAATTTGTCCGAAAATCTAAGGCTAACACCCCCTCCAAAAACCAAGTTCAACCATGTTTGGGAGAAAAGTGTATTACCCATAAATTTGAAGTCTAATACCAACTAAAAGCTCTTGGATATGAACAAGGTTATAAATATAAGGATACTACTCATTTAAATTGGGCTCGTCGAGTCAGGATCAATTTGTCCGAAAATCCAAGGCTAACACCCCCTCCAAAAACCAAGTTCAACCATGTTTGGGGGAAAAGTGTATTACCCATAAATTTGAAGTCTAATACCAACTAAAGGGTCTTGGATATTAACAAGGTTAGAAATTTAAGGCTAATACTCATTTAAATGGGGCTCGTCGAGTCAGGATCAATTTGACCGAAAATCCAAGGCTAACACCCCCTCCAAAAATTAAGTTCAACCATGTTTGGGAGAAAAGTGTATTACCCATAAATTTCAAGTCTAATACAAACTAAAAGCTCTTGGATATGAACAAGGTTAGAAATACAAGGCTAATACTCATTTAAATCGGGTTCGTCGAGTCAGGATCAATTTGTCCGAAAATCTAAGGCTAACACCCCTCCAAAAACCAAGTTCAACCATGTTTGGGAGAAAAGTGTATTACCCATAAATTTGAACTCTAATACCAACTAAAATCTCTTGGAAATGAACAAGGTTAGAAATATAAGGCTACTACTCATTTAAATGGGGCTCGTCGAGTCAGGATCAATTTGACCGAAAATCCAAGGCTAACACCCCCTCCAAAAACCAAGTTCAACCTTGTTTGGGAGAAAAGTGTATTACCTATAAATTTGAAGTCTAATACCAACTAAAAAATCTTGGATATGAACAAGGTTAGAAATATAAGGCTAATACTCATTTAAATGGGGCTCGTCGAGTCAAGATCAATTTGTCCGAAAATCCAAGGCTAACACCCATCCAAAAACCAAGTTCAACCATGTTTGGGAGAAAAGTGTATTACCATAAATTTGAAGTCTAATACAAACTAAAACCTCTTGGATATGAACAAGGTTAGAAATATAAGGCTACTACACATTCAAATGGGGCTCGTCGAGTCAGGATCAATTTGACCGAAAATCCAAGGCTAACACCCCCTCCAAAAACCAAGTTCAACCATGTTTGGGAGAAAAGTGTATTACCCATAAATTTGAAGTCTAATACCAACTAAAAGCTCTTGGATATGAACAAGGTTAGAAATATAAGGATACTACTCATTTAAATTGGGCTCGTCGAGTCAGGATCAATTTGTCCGAAAATCCAAGGCTAACACCCCCTCCAAAAACCAAGTTCAACCATGTTTGGGGGAAAAGTGTATTACCCATAAATTTGAAGTCTAATACCAACTAAAGGGTCTTGGATATTAACAAGGTTAGAAATTTAAGGCTAATACTCATTTAAATGGGGCTCGTCGAGTCAGGATCAATTTGACCGAAAATCCAAGGCTAACACCCCCTCCAAAAATTAAGTTCAACCATGTTTGGGAGAAAAGTGTATTACCCATAAATTTCAAGTCTAATACAAACTAAAAGCTCTTGGATATGAACAAGGTTAGAAATATAAGGCTACTACTCATTTAAATTGGGCTCGTCGAGTCAGGATCAATTTGTCCGAAAATCCAAGGCTAACACCTCCTCCAAAAACCAAGTTCAACCATGTTTGGGGGAAAAGTGTATTACCCATAAATTTGAAGTCTAATACCAACTAAAGGGTCTTGGATATTAACAAGGTTAGAAATTTAAGGCTAATACTCATTTAAATGGGGCTCGTCGAGTCAGGATCAATTTGACCGAAAATCCAAGGCTAACACCCCCTCCAAAAATTAAGTTCAACCATGTTTGGGAGAAAAGTGTATTACCCATAAATTTGAAGTCTAATACCAACTAAAGGGTCTTGGATATGAACAAGGTTAGAAATATAAGGCTAATACTCATTTAAATGGGGTTCGTCGAGTCAGGATCAATTTGTCCGAAAATCGAAGGCTAACACCCCCTCCAAAAACCAAGTTCAACCATGTTTGGGAGAAAAGTGTATTACCCATAAATTTGAAGTCTAATACCAACTAAAATCTCTTGGAAATGAACAAGGTTAGAAATATAAGGCTACTACTCATTTAAATGGGGCTCGTCGAGTCAGGATCAATTTGACCGAAAATCCAAGGCTAACACCCCCTCCAAAAACCAAGTTCAACCATGTTTGGGAGAAAAGTGTATTACCCATAAATTTCAAGTCTAATACAAACTAAAAGCTCTTGGATATGAACAAGGTTAGAAATATAAGGCTACTACTCATTTAAATGGGGCTCGTCGAGTCAGGATCAATTTGACCGAAAATCCAAGGCTAACACCCCCTCCAAAAACCAAGTTCAACCATGTTTAGGGAAAAGTGTATTACCCATAAATTTGAAGTCTAATACCAACTAAAGGGTCTTGGATATGAACAATGTTAGAAATATAAGGCTACTACACATTCAAATGGGGCTCGTCGAGTCAGGATCAATTTGACCGAAAATCCAAGGCTAACACCCCCTCCAAAAACCAAGTTCAACCATGTTTGGGAGAAAAGTGTATTACCCACAAATTTGAAGTCTAATACCAACTAAAAGCTCTTGGATATGAACAAGGTTAGAAATATAAGGATACTACTCATTTAAATTGGGCTCGTCGAGTCAGGATCAATTTGTCCGAAAATCCAAGGCTAACACCCCCTCCAAAAACCAAGTTCAACCATGTTTGGGGGAAAAGTGTATTACCCATAAATTTGAAGTCTAATACCAACTAAAGGGTCTTGGATATTAACAAGGTTAGAAATTTAAGGCTAATACTCATTTAAATGGGGCTCGTCGAGTCAGGATCAATTTGACCGAAAATCCAAGGCTAACACCCCCTCCAAAAATTAAGTTCAACCATGTTTGGGAGAAAAGTGTATTACCCATAAATTTCAAGTCTAATACAAACTAAAAGCTCTTGGATATGAACAAGGTTAGAAATATAAGGCTACTACTCATTTAAATTGGGCTCGTCGAGTCAGGATCAATTTGTCCGAAAATCCAAGGCTAACACCCCCTCCAAAAACCAAGTTCAACCATGTTTGGGAGAAAAGTGTATTACCCACAAATTTGAAGTCTAATACCAACTAAAAGCTCTTGGATATGAACAAGGTTAGAAATATAAGGCTACTACTCATTTAAATTGGGCTCGTCAAGTCAGGATCAATTTGTCCGAAAATCCAAGGCTAACACCTCCTCCAAAAACCAAGTTCAACCATGTTTGGGGGAAAAGTGTATTACCCATAAATTTGAAGTCTAATACCAACTAAAGGGTCTTGGATATTAACAAGGTTAGAAATTTAAGGCTAATACTCATTTAAATGGGGCTCGTCGAGTCAGGATCAATTTGACCGAAAATCCAAGGCTAACACCCCCTCCAAAAATTAAGTTCAACCATGTTTGGGAGAAAAGTGTATTACCCATAAATTTCAAGTCTAATACAAACTAAAAGCTCTTGGATATGAACAAGGTTAGAAATATAAGGCTACTACTCATTTAAATGGGGTTCGTCGAGTCAGGATCAATTTGTCCGAAAATCGAAGGCTAACACCCCCTCCAAAAACCAAGTTCAACCATGTTTAGGGAAAAGTGTATTACCCATAAATTTGAAGTCTAATACCAACTAAAGGGTCTTGGATATGAACAAGGTTAGAAATATAAGGTTAATACTGATTTAAATGGGGCTCGTCGATTCAGGATCAATTTGACCGAAAATCCAAGGCTAACACCCCCTCCAAAAACCAAGTTCAACCATGTTTGCGTAAAAGTGTATTACCCATAAATTTGAAGTCTAATACCAACTAAAAGCTCTTGGATATGAACAAGGTTAGAAATATAAGGCTACTACTCATTTAAATGGGGCTCGTCGAGTCAGGATCAATTTGACCGAAAATCTAAGGCTAACACTCCTCCAAAAACCAAGTTCAACCATGTTTAGGAGAAAAGTGTATTACCCATAAATTTGAAGTCTAATACCAACTAAAGGGTCTTGGATATGAACAATGTTAGAAATATAAGGCTACTACACATTCAAATGGGGCTCGTCGAGTCAGGATCAATTTGACCGAAAATCCAAGGCTAACACCCCCTCCAAAAACCAAGTTCAACCATGTTTGGGAGAAAAGTGTATTACCCATAAATTTCAAGTCTAATACAAACTAAAAGCTCTTGGATATGAACAAGGTTAGAAATATAAGGCTACTACTCATTTAAATGGGGCTCGTCGAGTCAGGATCAATTTGACCGAAAATCCAAGGCTAACACCCCTCCAAAAACCCAGTTCAACCATGTTTAGGGGAAAAGTGTATTACCCATAAATTTGAAGTCTAATACCAACTAAAGGGTCTTGGATATGAACAATGTTAGAAATATAAGGCTACTACACATTCAAATGGGGCTCGTCGAGTCAGGATCAATTTGACCGAAAATCCAAGGCTAACACCCCCTCCAAAAACCAAGTTCAACCATGTTTGGGAGAAAAGTGTATTACCCACAAATTTGAAGTCTAATACCAACTAAAAGCTCTTGGATATGAACAAGGTTAGAAATATAAGGATACTACTCATTTAAATTGGGCTCGTCGAGTCAGGATCAATTTGTCCGAAAATCCAAGCTAACACCCCCTCCAAAAACCAAGTTCAACCATGTTTGGGGGAAAAGTGTATTACCCATAAATTTGAAGTCTAATACCAACTAAAGGGTCTTGGATATTAACAAGGTTAGAAATTTAAGGCTAATACTCATTTAAATGGGGCTCGTCGAGTCAGGGATCAATTTGACCGAAAATCCAAGGCTAACACCCCTCCAAAAATTAAGTTCAACCATGTTTGGGAGAAAAGTGTATTACCCATAAATTTCAAGTCTAATACAAACTAAAAGCTCTTGGATATGAACAAGGTTAGAAATATAAGGCTACTACTCATTTAAATTGGGCTCGTCGAGTCAGGATCAATTTGTCCGAAAATCCAAGGCTAACACCCCCTCCAAAAACCAAGTTCAACCATGTTTGGGAGAAAAGTGTATTACCCACAAATTTGAAGTCTAATACCAACTAAAAGCTCTTGGATATGAACAAGGTTAGAAATATAAGGCTACTACTCATTTAAATTGGGCTCGTCGAGTCAGGATCAATTTGTCCGAAAATCCAAGGCTAACACCTCCTCCAAAAACCAAGTTCAACCATGTTTGGGGGAAAAGTGTATTACCCATAAATTTGAAGTCTAATACCAACTAAAGGGTCTTGGATATTAACAAGGTTAGAAATTTAAGGCTAATACTCATTTAAATGGGGCTCGTCGAGTCAGGATCAATTTGACCGAAAAATCCAAGGCTAACACCCCCTCCAAAAATTAAGTTCAACCATGTTTGGGAGAAAAGTGTATTACCCATAAATTTCAAGTCTAATACAAACTAAAAGCTCTTGGATATGAACAAGGTTAGAAATATAAGGCTACTACTCATTTAAATGGGGTTCGTCGAGTCAGGATCAATTTGTCCGAAAATCGAAGGCTAACACCCCCTCCAAAAACCAAGTTCAACCATGTTTAGGGAAAAGTGTATTACCCATAAATTTGAAGTCTAATACCAACTAAAGGGTCTTGGATATGAACAAGGTTAGAAATATAAGGTTAATACTGATTTAAATGGGGCTCGTCGATTCAGGATCAATTTGACCGAAAATCCAAGGCTAACACCCCCTCCAAAAACCAAGTTCAACCATGTTTGGCAGAAAAGTGTATTACCCATAAATTTGAAGTCTAATACCAACTAAAAGCTCTTGGATATGAACAAGGTTAGAAATATAAGGCTACTACTCATTTAAATGGGGCTCGTCGAGTCAGGATCAATTTGACCGAAAATCTAAGGCTAACACTCCTCCAAAAACCAAGTTCAACCATGTTTAGGAGAAAAGTGTATTACCCATAAATTTGAAGTCTAATACCAACTAAAGGGTCTTGGATATGAACAATGTTAGAAATATAAGGCTACTACACATTCAAATGGGGCTCGTCGAGTCAGGATCAATTTGACCGAAAATCCAAGGCTAACACCCCCTCCAAAAACCAAGTTCAACCATGTTTGGGAGAAAAGTGTATTACCCACAAATTTGAAGTCTAATACCAACTAAAAGCTCTTGGATATGAACAAGGTTAGAAATATAAGGATACTACTCATTTAAATTGGGCTCGCCGAGTCAGGGATCAATTTGTCCGAAAAATCCAAGGCTAACACCCCCTCCAAAAACCAAGTTCAACCATGTTTGGGGGAAAAGTGTATTACCCATAAATTTGAAGTCTAATACCAACTAAAGGGTCTTGGATATTAACAAGGTTAGAAATTTAAGGCTAATACTCATTTAAATGGGGCTCGTCGAGTCAGGGATCAATTTGACCGAAAAATCCAAGGCTAACACCCCCTCCAAAAATTAAGTTCAACCATGTTTGGGAGAAAAGTGTATTACCCATAAATTTCAAGTCTAATACAAACTAAAAGCTCTTGGATATGAACAAGGTTAGAAATATAAGGCTACTACTCATTTAAATTGGGCTCGTCGAGTCAGGATCAATTTGTCCGAAAATCCAAGGCTAACACCCCTCCAAAAACCAAGTTCAACCATGTTTGGGAGAAAAGTGTATTACCCACAAATTTGAAGTCTAATACCAACTAAAAGCTCTTGGATATGAACAAGGTTAGAAATATAAGGATACTACTCATTTAAATTGGGCTCGTCGAGTCAGGATCAATTTGTCCGAAAATCCAAGGCTAACACCCCTCCAAAAACCAAGTTCAACCATGTTTGGGGGGAAAAGTGTATTACCCATAAATTTGAAGTCTAATACCAACTAAAGGGTCTTGGATATTAACAAGGTTAGAAATTTAAGGCTAATACTCATTTAAATGGGGCTCGTCGAGTCGGGATCAATTTGACCGAAAAATCCAAGGCTAACACCCCCTCCAAAAAATTAAGTTCAACCATGTTTGGGAGAAAAGTGTATTACCCATAAATTTCAAGTCTAATACAAACTAAAAGCTCTTGGATATGAACAAGGTTAGAAATATAAGGCTACTACTCATTTAAATGGGGGCTCGTCGAGTCAGGGATCAATTTGACCGAAAAATCCAAGGCTAACACCCCTCCAAAAACCAAGTTCAACCATGTTTAGGGAAAAGTGTATTACCCATAAATTTGAAGTCTAATACCAACTAAAGGGTCTTGGATATGAACAAGGTTAGAAATATAAGGTTAATACTGATTTAAATGGGGCTCGTCGATTCAGGATCAATTTGACCGAAAATCCAAGGCTAACACCCCCTCCAAAAACCAAGTTCAACCATGTTTGGCAGAAAAGTGTATTACCCATAAATTTGAAGTCTAATACCAACTAAAAGCTCTTGGATATGAACAAGGTTAGAAATATAAGGCTAATACTCATTTAATTGGGGTTCGTCGAGTCAGGATCAATTTGTCCGAAAATCTAAGGCTAACACCCCTCCAAAAACCAAGTTCAACCATGTTTGGGAGAAAAGTGTATTACCCATAAATTTGAAGTCTAATACCAACTAAAATCTCTTGGAAATGAACAAGGTTAGAAATATAAGGCTACTACTCATTTAAATGGGGCTCGTCGAGTCAGGATCAATTTGACCGAAAATCCAAGGCTAACACCCCCTTAAAAAACCAAGTTAAACCATGTTTGGGAGAAAAGTGTATTACCCATAAATTTGAAGTCTAATACCAAATAAAAGCTCTTGGATATGAACAAGGTTAGAAATATAAGGCTAATGCTCATTTAAATGGGGTTCGTCGAGTCAGGATCAATTTGACCGAAAAATCCAAGGCTAACACCCCCTCCAAAAACCAAGTTCAACCATGTTTGGCAGAAAAGTGTATTACCCATAAATTTGAAGTCTAATACCAACTAAAAGCTCTTGGATATGAACAAGGTTAGAAATATAAGGCTAATGCTCATTTAAATGGGGTTCGTCGAGTCAGGATCAATTTGTCCGAAAATCTAAGGCTAACACCCATCCAAAAACCAAGTTCAACAATGTTTGGGAGAAAACTGTATTACCATAAATTTGAAGTCTAATACAAACTAAAACCTCTTGGATATGAACAAGGTTAGAAATATAAGGCTACTACTCATTCAAATGGGGCTCGTCGAGTCAGGATCAATTTGACCGAAAATCCAAGGCTAACACCCCCTCCAAAAACCAAGTTCAACCATGTTTGGCAGAAAAGTGTATTACCCATAAATTTCAAGTCTAATACAAACTAAAAGCTCTTGGATATGAACAAGGTTAGAAATATAAGGCTACTACTCATTTAAATTGGGGCTCGCCGAGTCAGGGATCAATTTGTCCGAAAAATCCAAGGCTAACACCCCTCCAAAAACCAAGTTCAACCATGTTTGGGAGAAAAGTGTATTACCCACAAATTTGAAGTCTAATACCAACTAAAAGCTCTTGGATATGAACAAGGTTAGAAATATAAGGATACTACTCATTTAAATTGGGCTCTGTCGAGTCGGGATCAATTTGTCCGAAAATCCAAGGCTAACACCCCCTCCAAAAACCAAGTTCAACCATGTTTGGGGGAAAAGTGTATTACCCATAAATTTGAAGTCTAATACCAACTAAAGGGTCTTGGATATTAACAAGGTTAGAAATTTAAGGCTAATACTCATTTAAATGGGGCTCGTCGAGTCAGGATCAATTTGACCGAAAAATCCAAGGCTAACACCCCTCCAAAAAATTAAGTTCAACCATGTTTGGGAGAAAAGTGTATTACCCATAAATTTCAAGTCTAATACAAACTAAAAGCTCTTGTATATGAACAAGGTTAGAAATATAAGGCTACTACTCATTTAAATGGGGTTCGTCGAGTCAGGATCAATTTGTCCGAAAATCGAAGGCTAACACCCCCTCCAAAAACCAAGTTCAACCATGTTTAGGGAAAAGTGTATTACCCATAAATTTGAAGTCTAATACCAACTAAAGGGTCTTGGATATGAACAAGGTTAGAAATATAAGGTTAATACTGATTTAAATGGGGCTCGTCGATTCAGGGATCAATTTGACCGAAAATCCAAGGCTAACACCCCTCCAAAAACCAAGTTCAACCATGTTTGGCAGAAAAGTGTATTACCCATAAATTTGAAGTCTAATACCAACTAAAAGCTCTTGGATATGAACAAGGTTAGAAATATAAGGCTACTACTCATTTAAATGGGGCTCGCCGAGTCAGGGATCAATTTGACCGAAAAATCTAAGGCTAACACTCCTCCAAAAAACCAAGTTCAACCATGTTTAGGAGAAAAGTGTATTACCCATAAATTTGAAGTCTAATACCAACTAAAGGGTCTTGGATATGAACAATGTTAGAAATATAAGGCTACTACACATTCAAATGGGGCTCGTCGAGTCAGGATCAATTTGACCGAAAATCCAAGGCTAACACCCCCTCCAAAAACCAAGTTCAACCATGTTTGGGAGAAAAGTGTATTACCCACAAATTTGAAGTCTAATACCAACTAAAAGCTCTTGGATATGAACAAGGTTAGAAATATAAGGATACTACTCATTTAAATTGGGCTCGTCGAGTCAGGATCAATTTGTCCGAAAATCCAAGGCTAACACCCCCTCCAAAAACCAAGTTCAACCATGTTTGGGGGAAAAGTGTATTACCCATAAATTTGAAGTCTAATACCAACTAAAGGGTCTTGGATATTAACAAGGTTAGAAATTTAAGGCTAATACTCATTTAAATGGGGGCTCGTCGAGTCAGGGATCAATTTGACCGAAAATCCAAGGCTAACACCCCTCCAAAAATTAAGTTCAACCATGTTTGGGAGAAAAGTGTATTACCCATAAATTTCAAGTCTAATACAAACTAAAAGCTCTTGCATATGAACAAGGTTAGAAATATAAGGCTACTACTCATTTAAATTGGGCTCGTCGAGTCAGGATCAATTTGTCCGAAAATCCAAGGCTAACACCCCCTCCAAAAACCAAGTTCAACCATGTTTGGGAGAAAAGTGTATTACCCACAAATTTGAAGTCTAATACCAACTAAAAGCTCTTGGATATGAACAAGGTTAGAAATATAAGGATACTACTCATTTAAATTGGGCTCGTCGAGTCAGGATCAATTTGTCCGAAAATCCAAGGCTAACACCCCTCCAAAAACCAAGTTCAACCATGTTTGGGGGAAAAGTGTATTACCCATAAATTTGAAGTCTAATACCAACTAAAGGGTCTTGGATATTAACAAGGTTAGAAATTTAAGGCTAATACTCATTTAAATGGGGCTCGTCGAGTCAGGATCAATTTGACCGAAAATCCAAGGCTAACACCCCCTCCAAAAATTAAGTTCAACCATGTTTGGGAGAAAAGTGTATTACCCATAAATTTCAAGTCTAATACAAACTAAAAGCTCTTGGATATGAACAAGGTTAGAAATATAAGGCTACTACTCATTTAAATGGGGCTCGTCGAGTCAGATCAATTTGACCGAAAATCCAAGGCTAACACCCCTCCAAAAAACCAAGTTCAACCATGTTTAGGGAAAAGTGTATTACCCATAAATTTGAAGTCTAATACCAACTAAAGGGTCTTGGATATGAACAAGGTTAGAAATATAAGGTTAATACTGATTTAAATGGGGCTCGTCGATTCAGGATCAATTTGACCGAAAATCCAAGGCTAACACCCCTCCAAAAACCAAGTTCAACCAAGTTTGGCCAGAAAAGTGTATTACCCATAAATTTGAAGTCTAATACCAACTAAAAGCTCTTGGATATGAACAAGGTTAGAAATATAAGGCTAATACTCATTTAAATGGGGCTCGTCGAGTCAGGATCAATTTGTCCGAAAATCTAAGGCTAACACTCCTCCAAAAACCAAGTTCAACCATGTTTGGGAGAAAAGTGTATTACCCATAAATTTGAAGTCTAATACCAACTAAAATCTCTTGGATATGAACAAGGTTAGAAATATAAGGTTAATACTCATTTAAATAGGGCTCGTCGAGTCAGGATCAATTTGACCGAAAATCCAAGGCTAACACCCCCTCCAAAAACAAAGTTCAACCATGTTTGGCAGAAAAGTGTATTACCCATAAATTTGAAGTCTAATACCAACTAAAAGCTCTTGGATATGAACAAGGTTAGAAATATAAGGCTAATACTCATTTAATTGGGGTTCGTCGAGTCAGGATCAATTTGTCCGAAAATCTAAGGCTAACACCCCTCCAAAAACCAAGTTCAACCATGTTTGGGAGAAAAGTGTATTACCCATAAATTTGAAGTCTAATACCAACTAAAATCTCTTGGAAATGAACAAGGTTAGAAATATAAGGCTACTACTCATTTAAATGGGGCTCGCCGAGTCGGGATCAATTTGACCGAAAAATCCAAGGCTAACACCCCCTTTAAAAAAACCAAGTTAAACCATGTTTGGGAGAAAAGTGTATTACCCATAAATTTGAAGTCTAATACCAAATAAAAGCTCTTGGATATGAACAAGGTTAGAAATATAAGGCTAATGCTCATTTAAATGGGGTTCGTCGAGTCAGGATCAATTTGACCGAAAATCCAAGGCTAACACCCCCTCCAAAAACCAAGTTCAACCATGTTTGGCAGAAAAGTGTATTACCCATAAATTTGAAGTCTAATACCAACTAAAAGCTCTTGGATATGAACAAGGTTAGAAATATAAGGCTAATGCTCATTTAAATGGGGTTCGTCGAGTCAGGATCAATTTGTCCGAAAATCTAAGGCTAACACCCATCCAAAAACCAAGTTCAACAATGTTTGGGAGAAAACTGTATTACCATAAATTTGAAGTCTAATACAAACTAAAACCTCTTGGATATGAACAAGGTTAGAAATATAAGGCTACTACTCATTCAAATGGGGCTCGTCGAGTCAGGATCAATTTGACCGAAAATCCAAGGCTAACACCCCCTCCAAAAACCAAGTTCAACCATGTTTGGCAGAAAAGTGTATTACCCATAAATTTGAAGTCTAATACCAACTAAAAGCTCTTGGATATGAACAAGGTTAGAAATATAAGGCTACTACTCATTTAAATGGGGCTCGTCGAGTCAGGATCAATTTGACCGAAAATCCAAGGCTAACACCCCCTCCAAAAATTAAGTTCAACCATGTTTGGGAGAAAAGTGTATTACCCATAAATTTCAAGTCTAATACAAACTAAAAGCTCTTGGATATGAACAAGGTTAGAAATATAAGGCTACTACTCATTTAAATTGGGCTCGTCGAGTCAGGATCAATTTGTCCGAAAATCCAAGGCTAACACCCCCTCCAAAAACCAAGTTCAACCATGTTTGGGAGAAAAGTGTATTACCCACAAATTTGAAGTCTAATACCAACTAAAAGCTCTTGGATATGAACAAGGTTAGAAATATAAGGATACTACTCATTTAAATTGGGCTCGCTGAGTCAGGGATCAATTTGTCCGAAAATCCAAGGCTAACACCCCCTCCAAAAACCAAGTTCAACCATGTTTGGGGGAAAAGTGTATTACCCATAAATTTGAAGTCTAATACCAACTAAAGGGTCTTGGATATTAACAAGGTTAGAAATTTAAGGCTAATACTCATTTAAATGGGGCTCGCCGAGTCAGATCAATTTGACCGAAAATCCAAGGCTAACACCCCCTCCAAAAAATTAAGTTCAACCATGTTTGGGAGAAAAGTGTATTACCCATAAATTTCAAGTCTAATACAAACTAAAAGCTCTTGGATATGAACAAGGTTAGAAATATAAGGCTACTACTCATTTAAATGGGGCTCGTCGAGTCAGGATCAATTTGACCGAAAATCCAAGGCTAACACCCCCTCCAAAAACCAAGTTCAACCATGTTTGGGAGAAAAGTGTATTACCCACAAATTTGAAGTCTAATACCAACTAAAAGCTCTTGGATATGAACAAGGTTAGAAATATAAGGATACTACTCATTTAAATTGGGCTCGTCGAGTCAGGATCAATTTGTCCGAAAATCCAAGGCTAACACCCCCTCCAAAAACCAAGTTCAACCATGTTTGGGGGAAAAGTGTATTACCCATAAATTTGAAGTCTAATACCAACTAAAGGGTCTTGGATATTAACAAGGTTAGAAATTTAAGGCTAATACTCATTTAAATGGGGCTCGTCGAGTCAGGATCAATTTGACCGAAAATCCAAGGCTAACACCCCCTCCAAAAAATTAAGTTCAACCATGTTTGGGAGAAAAGTGTATTACCCATAAATTTCAAGTCTAATACAAACTAAAAGCTCTTGGATATGAACAAGGTTAGAAATATAAGGCTACTACTCATTTAAATGGGGCTCGTCGAGTCAGGATCAATTTGACCGAAAATCCAAGGCTAACACCCCCTCCAAAAACCAAGTTCAACCATGTTTAGGGAAAAGTGTATTACCCATAAATTTGAAGTCTAATACCAACTAAAGGGTCTTGGATATGAACAAGGTTAGAAATATAAGGTTAATACTGATTTAAATGGGGCTCGTCGATTCAGGATCAATTTGACCGAAAATCCAAGGCTAACACCCCCTCCAAAAACCAAGTTCAACCATGTTTGGCAGAAAAGTGTATTACCCATAAATTTGAAGTCTAATACCAACTAAAAGCTCTTGGATATGAACAAGGTTAGAAATATAAGGCTAATACTCATTTAAATGGGGCTCGTCGAGTCAGGATCAATTTGTCCGAAAATCTAAGGCTAACACTCCTCCAAAAACCAAGTTCAACCATGTTTGGGAGAAAAGTGTATTACCCATAAATTTGAAGTCTAATACCAACTAAAATCTCTTGGATATGAACAAGGTTAGAAATATAAGGTTAATACTCATTTAAATAGGGGCTCGTCGAGTCAGGGATCAATTTGACCGAAAATCCAAGGCTAACACCCCTCCAAAAACAAAGTTCAACCATGTTTGGCGTAAAAGTGTATTACCCATAAATTTGAAGTCTAATACCAACTAAAAGCTCTTGGATATGAACAAGGTTAGAAATATAAGGCTAATACTCATTTAATTGGGGTTCGTCGAGTCAGGGATCAATTTGTCCGAAAATCTAAGGCTAACACCCTCCAAAAACCAAGTTCAACCATGTTTGGGAGAAAAGTGTATTACCCATAAATTTGAAGTCTAATACCAACTAAAATCTCTTGGAAATGAACAAGGTTAGAAATATAAGGCTACTACTCATTTAAATGGGGCTCGTCGAGTCAGGATCAATTTGACCGAAAATCCAAGGCTAACACCCCCTTAAAAAACCAAGTTAAACCATGTTTGGGAGAAAAGTGTATTACCCATAAATTTGAAGTCTAATACCAAATAAAAGCTCTTGGATATGAACAAGGTTAGAAATATAAGGCTAATGCTCATTTAAATGGGGTTCGTCGAGTCAGGATCAATTTGACCGAAAATCCAAGGCTAACACCCCCTCCAAAAACCAAGTTCAACCATGTTTGGCAGAAAAGTGTATTACCCATAAATTTGAAGTCTAATACCAACTAAAAGCTCTTGGATATGAACAAGGTTAGAAATATAA
The DNA here is from genome assembly GCA_029030765.1 of Salix suchowensis. Lineage (NCBI taxonomy): Eukaryota > Viridiplantae > Streptophyta > Magnoliopsida > Malpighiales > Salicaceae > Salix > Salix suchowensis. Next base: position 3,145,733 of record JAPFFH010000028.1, on the reverse strand, counting down.
GGCTAATGCTCATTTAAATGGGGTTCGTCGAGTCAGGATCAATTTGTCCGAAAATCTAAGGCTAACACCCATCCAAAAACCAAGTTCAACAATGTTTGGGAGAAAACTGTATTACCATAAATTTGAAGTCTAATACAAACTAAAACCTCTTGGATATGAACAAGGTTAGAAATATAAGGCTACTACTCATTCAAATGGGGCTCGTCGAGTCAGGGATCAATTTGACCGAAAAATCCAAGGCTAACACCCCCTCCAAAAACCAAGTTCAACCATGTTTGGCAGAAAAGTGTATTACCCATAAATTTGAAGTCTAATACCAACTAAAAGCTCTTGGATATGAACAAGGTTAGAAATATAAGGCTACTACTCATTTAAATGGGGCTCGTCGAGTCAGGGATCAATTTGACCGAAAATCCAAGGCTAACACCCCTCCAAAAAATTAAGTTCAACCATGTTTGGGAGAAAAGTGTATTACCCATAAATTTCAAGTCTAATACAAACTAAAAGCTCTTGGATATGAACAAGGTTAGAAATATAAGGCTACTACTCATTTAAATTGGGCTCGTCGAGTCAGGATCAATTTGTCCGAAAATCCAAGGCTAACACCCCCTCCAAAAACCAAGTTCAACCATGTTTGGGGGAAAAGTGTATTACCCATAAATTTGAAGTCTAATACCAACTAAAGGGTCTTGGATATTAACAAGGTTAGAAATTTAAGGCTAATACTCATTTAAATGGGGCTCGTCGAGTCAGGATCAATTTGACCGAAAATCCAAGGCTAACACCCCCTCCAAAAATTAAGTTCAACCATGTTTGGGATAAAAGTGTATTACCCATAAATTTCAAGTCTAATACAAACTAAAAGCTCTTGGATATGAACAAGGTTAGAAATATAAGGCTACTACTCATTTAAATTGGACTCGTCGAGTCAGGATCAATTTGTCCGAAAATCCAAGGCTAACACCCCCTCCAAAAACCAAGTTCAACCATGTTTGGGGGAAAAGTGTATTACCCATAAATTTGAAGTCTAATACCAACTAAAGGGTCTTGTATATTAACAAGGTTAGAAATTTAAGGCTAATACTCATTTAAATGGGGCTCGTCGAGTCAGGATCAATTTGACCGAAAATCCAAGGCTAACACCCCCTCCAAAAACCAAGTTCAACCATGTTTAGGGAAAAGTGTATTACCCATAAATTTGAAGTCTAATACCAACTAAAGGGTCTTGGATATGAACAAGGTTAGAAATATCAGGTTAATACTCATTTAAATGGGGCTCGTCGAGTCACGATCAATTTGACCGAAAATCCAAGCCTAACACCCCCTCCAAAAACCAAGTTCAACCATGTTTAGGGAAAAGTGTATTACCCATAAATTTGAAGTCTAATACCAACTAAAAGCTCTTGGATATGAACAAGGTTAGAAATATAAGGCTAATACTCATTTAAATGGGGCTCGTCGAGTCAGGATCAATTTGACCGAAAATCCAAGGCTAACACCCCCTTAAAAAACCAAGTTAAACCATGTTTGGGAGAAAAGTGTATTACCCATAAATTTGAAGTCTAATACCAAATAAAAGCTCTTGGATATGAACAAGGTTAGAAATATAAGGCTAATGCTCATTTAAATGGGGTTCGTCGAGTCAGGATCAATTTGACCGAAAATCCAAGGCTAACACCCCTCCAAAAACCAAGTTCAACCATGTTTGGCAGAAAAGTGTATTACCCATAAATTTGAAGTCTAATACCAACTAAAAGCTCTTGGATATGAACAAGGTTAGAAATATAAGGCTAATGCTCATTTAAATGGGGTTCGTCGAGTCAGGATCAATTTGTCCGAAAATCTAAGGCTAACACCCATCCAAAAACCAAGTTCAACAATGTTTGGGAGAAAACTGTATTACCATAAATTTGAAGTCTAATACAAACTAAAACCTCTTGGATATGAACAAGGTTAGAAATATAAGGCTACTACTCATTCAAATGGGGCTCGTCGAGTCAGGATCAATTTGACCGAAAATCCAAGGCTAACACCCCCTCCAAAAACCAAGTTCAACCATGTTTGGCAGAAAAGTGTATTACCCATAAATTTGAAGTCTAATACCAACTAAAAGCTCTTGGATATGAACAAGGTTAGAAATATAAGGCTACTACTCATTTAAATGGGGCTCGTCGAGTCAGGGATCAATTTGACCGAAAAATCCAAGGCTAACACCCCCTCCAAAAATTAAGTTCAACCATGTTTGGGAGAAAAGTGTATTACCCATAAATTTTAAGTCTAATACAAACTAAAAGCTCTTGGATATGAACAAGGTTAGAAATATAAGGCTACTACTCATTTAAATTGGGGCTCGTCGAGTCAGGGATCAATTTGTCCGAAAATCCAAGGCTAACACCCCTCCAAAAACCAAGTTCAACCATGTTTGGGGAGAAAAGTGTATTACCCATAAATTTGAAGTCTAATACCAACTAAAGGGTCTTGGATATTAACAAGGTTAGAAATTTAAGGCTAATACTCATTTAAATGGGGCTCGTCGAGTCAGGATCAATTTGACCGAAAATCCAAGGCTAACACCCCCTCCAAAAATTAAGTTCAACCATGTTTGGGAGAAAAGTGTATTACCCATAAATTTCAAGTCTAATACAAACTAAAAGCTCTTGGATATGAACAAGGTTAGAAATATAAGGCTACTACTCATTTAAATGGGGCTCGTCGAGTCAAGATCAATTTGACCGAAAATCCAAGGCTAACACCCCCTCCAAAAACCAAGTTCAACCATGTTTAGGGAAAAGTGTATTACCCATAAATTTGAAGTCTAATACCAACTAAAAGGGTCTTGGATATGAACAAGGTTAGAAATATAAGGTTAATACTCATTTAAATGGGGGCTCGTCGAGTCGGGATCAATTTGTCCGAAAAATCCAAGGCTAACACCCCTCCAAAAACCAAGTTCAACCATGTTTAGGGAAAAGTGTATTACCCATAAATTTGAAGTCTAATACCAACTAAAAGCTCTTGGATATGAACAAGGTTAGAAATATAAGGCTAATACTCATTTAAATGGGGGCTCGTCGAGTCAGGGATCAATTTGACCGAAAATCCAAGGCTAACACCCCCTTAAAAAACCAAGTTAAACCATGTTTGGGAGAAAAGTGTATTACCCATAAATTTGAAGTCTAATACCAAATAAAAGCTCTTGGATATGAACAAGGTTAGAAATATAAGGCTAATGCTCATTTAAATGGGGTTCGTCGAGTCAGGGATCAATTTGACCGAAAAATCCAAGGCTAACACCCCTCCAAAAACCAAGTTCAACCATGTTTGGCGGGAAAAGTGTATTACCCATAAATTTGAAGTCTAATACCAACTAAAAGCTCTTGGATATGAACAAGGTTAGAAATATAAGGCTAATGCTCATTTAAATGGGGTTCGTCGAGTCAGGATCAATTTGTCCGAAAATCTAAGGCTAACACCCATCCAAAAACCAAGTTCAACAATGTTTGGGAGAAAACTGTATTACCATAAATTTGAAGTCTAATACAAACTAAAACCTCTTGGATATGAACAAGGTTAGAAATATAAGGCTACTACTCATTCAAATGGGGCTCGTCGAGTCACGATCAATTTGACCGAAAATCCAAGGCTAACACCCCCTCCAAAAACCAAGTTCAACCATGTTTGGCAGAAAAGTGTATTACCCATAAATTTCAAGTCTAATACCAACTAAAAGCTCTTGGATATGAACAAGGTTAGAAATATAAGGCTACTACTCATTTAAATGGGGCTCGTCGAGTCAGGATCAATTTGACCGAAAATCCAAGGCTAACACCCCTCCAAAAACCAAGTTCAACCATGTTTAGGGGAAAAGTGTATTACCCATAAATTTGAAGTCTAATACCAACTAAAGGGTCTTGGATATCAACAAGGTTAGAAATATAAGGCTAATACTCATTTAAATGGGGGCTCGTCGAGTCAGGGATCAATTTGTCCGAAAATCTAAGGCTAACACCCCTCCAAAAACCAAGTTCAACCATGTTTGGGAGAAAAGTGTATTACCCATAAATTTGAAGTCTAATACCAACTAAAATCTCTTGGATATGAACAAGGTTAGAAATATAAGGTTAATACTCATTTAAATAGGGCTCGTCGAGTCAGGATCAATTTGACCGAAAATCCAAGGCTAACACCCCTCCAAAAACAAAGTTCAACCATGTTTGGCGGAAAAGTGTATTACCCATAAATTTGAAGTCTAATACCAACTAAAAGCTCTTGGATATGAACAAGGTTAGAAATATAAGGCTAATACTCATTTAATTGGGGGTCGTCGAGTCAGGATCAATTTGTCCGAAAATCTAAGGCTAACACCCCTCCAAAAACCAAGTTCAACCATGTTTGGGAGAAAAGTGTATTACCCATAAATTTGAAGTCTAATACCAACTAAAAGCTCTTGGAAATGAACAAGGTTAGAAATATAAGGCTACTACTCATTTAAATGGGGCTCGTCGAGCCAGGATCAATTTGTCCGAAAATCGAAGGCTAACACCCCTCCAAAAACCAAGTTCAACCATGTTTAGGAGAAAAGTGTATTACCTATAAATTTGAAGTCTAATACCAACTAAAAAATCTTGGATATGAACAAGGTTAGAAATATAAGGTTAATACTCATTTAAATGGGGGCTCGTCGAGTCAGGGATCAATTTGTCCGAAAAATCCAAGGCTAACACCCCTCCAAAAACCAAGTTCAACCATGTTTAGGGGAAAAGTGTATTACCCATAAATTTGAAGTCTAATACCAACTAAAGGGTCTTGGATATGAACAAGGTTAGAAATATAAAGCTACTACACATTCAAATGGGGCTCGTCGAGTCAGGATCAATTTGACCGAAAATCCAAGGCTAACACCCCCTCCAAAAACCAAGTTCAACCATGTTTGGGAGAAAAGTGTATTACCCATAAATTTGAAGTCTAATACCAACTAAAAGCTCTTGGAAATGAACAAGGTTAGAAATATAAGGCTACTACTCATTTAAATGGGGTTCGTCGAGTCAGGATCAATTTGTCCGAAAATCTAAGGCTAACACCCCTCCAAAAACCAAGTTCAACCATGTTTGGGAGAAAAGTGTATTACCTATAAATTTGAAGTCTAATACCAACTAAAAAATCTTGGATATGAACAAGGTTAGAAATATAAGGTTAATACTCATTTAAATGGGGCTCGTCGAGTCAGGATCAATTTGTCCGAAAATCTAAGGCTAACACCCATCCAAAAACCAAGTTCAACAATGTTTGGGAGAAAAGTATATTACCATAAACTTGAAGTCTAATACAAACTAAAACCTCTTGGATATGAACAAGGTTAGAAATATAAGGCTACTACTCATTCAAATGGGGCTCGTCGAGTCACGATCAATTTGACCGAAAATCCAAGGCTAACACCCCCTCCAAAAACCAAGTTCAACCATGTTTGGCAGAAAAGTGTATTACCCATAAATTTGAAGTCTAATACCAACTAAAAGCTCTTGGATATGAACAAGGTTAGAAATATAAGGCTACTACTCATTTAAATGGGGCTCGTCGAGTCAGGATCAATTTGACCGAAAATCCAAGGCTAACACCCCCTCCAAAAACCAAGTTCAAGCATGTTTGGGGGAAAAGTGTATTACCCATAAATTTGAAGTCTAATACCAACTAAAGGGTCTTGGATATTAACAAGGTTAGAAATTTAAGTCTAATACTCATTTAAATGGGGGCTCGTCGAGTCGAGATCAATTTGACCGAAAATCCAAGGCTAACACCCCTTCCAAAAATTAAGTTCAACCATGTTTGGGAGAAAAGTGTATTACCCATAAATTTCAAGTCTAATACAAACTAAAAGCTCTTGGATATGAACAAGGTTAGAAATATAAGGCTACTACTCATTTAAATTGGGCTCAGTCGAGTCGGGATCAATTTGTCCGAAAATCCAAGGCTAACACCCCTCCAAAAACCAAGTTCAACCATGTTTGGGGGAAAAGTGTATTACCCATAAATTTGAAGTCTAATACCAACTAAAGGGTCTTGGATATTGACAAGGTTAGAAATTTAAGGCTAATACTCATTTAAATGGGGCTCGTCGAGTCAGGATCAATTTGACCGAAAATCCAAGGCTAACACCCCCTCCAAAAACAAAGTTCAACCATGTTTGGCAGAAAAGTGTATTACCCATAAATTTGAAGTCTAATACCAACTAAAAGCTCTTGGATATGAACAAGGTTAGAAATATAAGGCTAATACTCATTTAATTGGGGGTCGTCGAGTCAGGATCAATTTGTCCGAAAATCTAAGGCTAACACCCCTCCAAAAACCAAGTTCAACCATGTTTGGGAGAAAAGTGTATTACCCATAAATTTGAAGTCTAATACCAACTAAAAGCTCTTGGAAATGAACAAGGTTAGAAATATAAGGCTACTACTCATTTAAATGGGGCTCGTCGAGCCAGGATCAATTTGTCCGAAAATCGAAGGCTAACACCCCTCCAAAAACCAAGTTCAACCATGTTTAGGAGAAAAGTGTATTACCTATAAATTTGAAGTCTAATACCAACTAAAAAATCTTGGATATGAACAAGGTTAGAAATATAAGGTTAATACTCATTTAAATGGGGCTCGTCGAGTCAGGATCAATTTGTCCGAAAATCTAAGGCTAACACCCCTCCAAAAACCAAGTTCAACCATGTTTAGGGAAAAGTGTATTACCCATAAATTTGAAGTCTAATACCAACTAAAGGGTCTTGGATATGAACAAGGTTAGAAATATAAAGCTACTACACATTCAAATGGGGCTCGTCGAGTCAGGATCAATTTGACCGAAAATCCAAGGCTAACACCCCCTCCAAAAACCAAGTTCAACCATGTTTGGGAGAAAAGTGTATTACCCATAAATTTGAAGTCTAATACCAACTAAAAGCTCTTGGAAATGAACAAGGTTAGAAATATAAGTCTACTACTCATTTAAATGGGGTTCGTCGAGTCAGGATCAATTTGTCCGAAAATCTAAGGCTAACACCCCTCCAAAAACCAAGTTCAACCATGTTTGGGAGAAAAGTGTATTACCTATAAATTTGAAGTCTAATACCAACTAAAAGCTCTTGGATATGAACAAGGTTAGAAATATAAGGCTAATACTCATTTAAATGGGGCTCGTCGAGTCAGGATCAATTTGTCCGAAAATCTAAGGCTAACACCCCTCCAAAAACCAAGTTCAACCATGTTTGGGAAAAAAGTGTATTACCCATAAATTTGAAGTCTAATACCAACTAAAAGCTCTTGGAAATGACAAGGTTAGAAATATAAGGCTACTACTCATTTAAATGGGGCTCGTCGAGTCAGGATCAATTTGACCGAAAATCCAAGGCTAACACCCCCTCCAAAAACCAAGTTCAACCATGTTTGGGAGAAAAGTGTATTACCCATAAATTTGAAGTCTAATACCAACTAAAAGCTCTTGGATATGAACAATGTTAGAAATATAAGGATACTACTCATTTAAATTGGGCTCGTCGAGTCAGGATCAATTTGTCCGAAAATCCAAGGCTAACACCCCCTCCAAAAACCAAGTTCAAGCATGTTTGGGGGAAAAGTGTATTACCCATAAATTTGAAGTCTAATACCAACTAAAGGGTCTTGGATATTAACAAGGTTAGAAATTTAAGTCTAATACTCATTTAAATGGGGCTCGTCGAGTCAGTATCAATTTGACCGAAAATCCAAGGCTAACACCCCTTCCAAAAATTAAGTTCAACCATGTTTGGGAGAAAAGTGTATTACCCATAAATTTCAAGTCTAATACAAACTAAAAGCTCTTGGATATGAACAAGGTTAGAAATATAAGGCTACTACTCATTTAAATTGGGCTCGTCGAGTCAGGATCAATTTGTCCGAAAATCCAAGGCTAACACCCCCTCCAAAAACCAAGTTCAACCATGTTTGGGGGAAAAGTGTATTACCCATAAATTTGAAGTCTAATACCAACTAAAGGGTCTTGGATATTGACAAGGTTAGAAATTTAAGGCTAATACTCATTTAAATGGGGCTCGTCGAGTCAGGATCAATTTGACCGAAAATCCAAGGCTAACACCCCCTCCAAAAATTAAGTTCAACCATGTTTGGGAGAAAAGTGTATTACCCATAAATTTCAAGTCTAATACAAACTAAAAGCTCTTGGATATGAACAAGGTTAGAAATATAAGGCTACTACTCATTTAAATTGGGCTCGTCGAGTCAGGATCAATTTGTCCGAAAATCCAAGGCTAACACCTCCTCCAAAAACCAAGTTCAACCATGTTTGAGGGAAAAGTGTATTACCCATAAATTTGAAGTCTAATACCAACTAAAGGGTCTTGGATATGAACAAGGTTAGAAATATAAAGCTACTACACATTCAAATGGGGCTTGTCGAGTCAGGATCAATTTGACCGAAAATCCAAGGCTAACACCCCCTCCAAAAACCAAGTTCAACCATGTTTGGGAGAAAAGTGTATTACCTATAAAATTGAAGTCTAATACCAACTAAAAAATCTTGGATATGAACAAGGTTAGAAATATAAGGCTAATACTCATTTAAATGGGGCTCGTCGAGTCAGGATCAATTTGTCCGAAAATCTAAGGCTAACACCCATCCAAAAACCAAGTTCAACCATGTTTGGGAGAAAAGTGTATTACCATAAATTTGAAGTCTAATACAAACTAAAACCTCTTGGATATGAACAAGGTTAGAAATATAAGGCTACTACTCATTCAAATGGGGCTCGTCGAGTCAGGATCAATTTGACCGAAAATCCAAGGCTAACACCCCCTCCAAAAACCAAGTTCAACCATGTTTGGGAGAAAAGTGTATTACCCATAAATTTGAAGTCTAATACCAACTAAAATCTCTTGGATATGAACAAGGTTAGAAATATAAGGTTAATACTCATTTAATTGGGGTTCGTCGAGTCAGGATCAATTTGTCCGAAAATCTAAGGCTAACACCCCTCCAAAAACCAAGTTCAACCATGTTTGGGAGAAAAGTGTATTACCCATAAATTTGAAGTCTAATACCAACTAAAAGCTCTTGGAAATGACAAGGTTAGAAATATAAGGCTACTACTCATTTAAATGGGGCTCGTCGAGTCAGGATCAATTTGACCGAAAATCCAAGGCTAACACCCCCTCCAAAAACCAAGTTCAACCATGTTTGGGAGAAAAGTGTATTACCCATAAATTTGAAGTCTAATACCAACTAAAAGCTCTTGGATATGAACAATGTTAGAAATATAAGGATACTACTCATTTAAATTGGGCTCGTCGAGTCAGGATCAATTTGTCCGAAAATCCAAGGCTAACACCCCCTCCAAAAACCAAGTTCAACCATGTTTGGGGGAAAAGTGTATTACCCAAAAATTTGAAGTCTAATACCAACTAAAGGGTCTTGGATATTAACAAGGTTAGAAATTTAAGGCTAATACTCATTTAAATGGGGCTCGCCGAGTCAGGATCAATTTTTCCGAAAATCTAAGGCTAACACCCCTCCAAAAACCAAGTTCAACCATGTTTGGGAGAAAAGTGTATTACCTATAAATTTGAAGTCTAATACCAACTAAAAAATCTTGGATATGAACAAGGTTAGAAATATAAGGCTAATACTCATTTAAATGGGGCTCGTCGAGTCAGGATCAATTTGTCCGAAAATCTAAGGCTAACACCCCCTCCAAAAACCAAGTTCAACCATGTTTGGGAGAAAAGTGTATTACCTATAAAATTGAAGTCTAATACCAACTAAAAAATCTTGGATATGAACAAGGTTAGAAATATAAGGCTAATACTCATTTAAATGGGGCTCGTCGAGTCAGGATGAATTTGTCCGAAAATCTAAGGCTAACACCCATCCAAAAACCAAGTTCAACCATGTTTGGCAGAAAAGTGTATTACCCATAAATTTGAAGTCTAATACCAACTAAAAGCTCTTGGATATGAACAAGGTTAGAAATATAAGGCTAATGCTCATTTAAATGGGGTTCGTCGAGTCAGGATCAATTTGTCCGAAAATCTAAGGCTAACACCCATCCAAAAACCAAGTTCAACAATGTTTGGGAGAAAACTGTATTACCATAAATTTGAAGTCTAATACAAACTAAAACCTCTTGGATATGAACAAGGTTAGAAATATAAGGCTACTACTCATTCAAATGGGGGCTCGTCGAGTCGGGATCAATTTGACCGAAAATCCAAGGCTAACACCCCCTCAAAAAACCAAGTTCAACCATGTTTGGCAGAAAAGTGTATTACCCATAAATTTGAAGTCTAATACCAACTAAAAGCTCTTGGATATGAACAAGGTTAGAAATATAAGGCTACTACTCATTTAAATGGGGCTCGTCGAGTCAGGATCAATTTGACCGAAAATCCAAGGCTAACACCCCCTCCAAAAACCAAGTTCAACCATGTTTAGGGAAAAGTGTATTACCCATAAATTTGAAGTCTAATACCAACTAAAGGGTCTTGGATATCAACAAGGTTAGAAATATAAGGCTAATACTCATTTAAATGGGGCTCGTCGAGTCAGGATCAATTTGTCCGAAAATCTAAGGCTAACACCCCTCCAAAAACCAAGTTCAACCATGTTTGGGAGAAAAGTGTATTACCCATAAATTTGAAGTCTAATACCAACTAAAAGCTCTTGGAAATGAACAAGGTTAGAAATATAAGGCTACTACTCATTTAAATGGGGCTCGTCGAGTCAGGATCAATTTGTCTGAAAATCTAAGGCTAACACCCCTCCAAAAACCAAGTTCAACCATGTTTGGGAGAAAAGTGTATTACCCATAAATTTGAAGTCTAATACCAACTAAAAGCTCTTGGATATGAACAAGGTTAGAAATATAAGGTTAATACTCATTTAAATAGGGCTCGTCGAGTCAGGATCAATTTGACCGAAAATCCAAGGCTAACACCCCCTCCAAAAACAAAGTTCAACCATGTTTGGCAGAAAAGTGTATTACCCATAAATTTGAAGTCTAATACCAACTAAAAGCTCTTGGATATGAACAAGGTTAGAAATATAAGGCTAATACTCATTTAATTGGGGTTCGTCGAGTCAGGATCAATTTGTCCGAAAATCTAAGGCTAACACCCCTCCAAAAACCAAGTTCAACCATGTTTGGGAGAAAAGTGTATTACCCATAAATTTGAAGTCTAATACCAACTAAAAGCTCTTGGAAATGAACAAGGTTAGAAATATAAGGCTACTACTCATTTAAATGGGGCTCGTCGAGTCAGGATCAATTTGTCTGAAAATCTAAGGCTAACACCCCTCCAAAAACCAAGTTCAACCATGTTTGGGAGAAAAGTGTATTACCTATAAATTTGTAGTCTAATACCAACTAAAAAATCTTGGATATGAACAAGGTTAGAAATATAAGGTTAATACTCATTTAAATGGGGCTCGTCGAGTCAGGATCAATTTGTCCGAAAATCTAAGGCTAACACCCATCCAAAAACCAAGTTCAACAATATTTGGGAGAAAAGTGTAGTACCATAAATTTGAAGTCTAATACAAACGAAAACCTCTTGGATATGAACAAGGTTAAAAATATAAGGCTACTACTCATTCAAATGGGGCTCGTCGAGTCGGGATCAATTTGACCGAAAAATCCAAGGCTAACACCCCTCCAAAAAACCAAGTTCAACCATATTTGGGAGAAAAGTGTATTACCCATAAATTTGAAGTCTAATACCAACTAAAATCTCTTGGAAATGAACAAGGTTAGAAATATAAGGCTACTACTCATTTAAATGGGGCTCGTCGAGTCAGGATCAATTTTACCGAAAATCCAAGGCTAACACCCCCTCCAAAAACCAAGTTCAACCATGTTTGGGAGAAAAGTGTATTACCCATAAATTTGAAATCTAATACCAACTAAAAGCTCTTGGATATGAACAATGTTAGAAATATAAGGCTAATACTCATTTAAATTGGGCTCGCCGAGTTAGGATCAATTTTTCCGAAAATCTAAGGCTAACACCCCTCCAAAAACCAAGTTCAACCATGTTTGGGAGAAAAGTGTATTACCCATAAATTTGAAGTCTAATACCAACTAAAATCTCTTGGAAATGAACAAGGTTAGAAATATAAGGCTACTACTCATTTAAATGGGGTTCGTCGAGTCAGGATCATTTTGTCCGAAAATCTAAGGCTAACACCCCTCCAAAAACCAAGTTCAACCATGTTTGGGAGAAAAGTGTATTACCCATAAATTTGAAGTCTAATACCAACTAAAAGCTCTTGGATATGAACAAGGTTAGAAATATAAGGATACTACTCATTTAAATTGGGCTCGTCGAGTCAGGATCAATTTGACCGAAAATCCAAGGCTAACACCCCCTTAAAAAACCAAGTTAAACCATGTTTGGGAGAAAAGTGTATTACCCATAAATTTGAAGTGTAATACCAAATAAAAGCTCTTGGATATGAACAAGGTTAGAAATATAAGGCTAATGCTCATTTAAATTGGGCTCGTCGAGTCAGGATCAATTTGTCCGAAAATCCAAGGCTAACACCCCCTCCAAAAACCAAGTTCAACCATGTTTGGGGGAAAAGTGTATTACCCATAAATTTGAAGTCTAATACCAACTAAAGGGTCTTGGATATTAACAAGGTTAGAAATTTAAGGCTAATACTCATTTAAATGGGGCTCGTCGAGTCAGGATCAATTTGACCGAAAATCCAAGGCTAACACCCCCTCCAAAAATTAAGTTCAACCATGTTTGGGAGAAAAGTGTATTACCCATAAATTTCAAGTCTAATACAAACTAAAAGCTCTTGGATATGAACAAGGTTAGAAATATAAGGCTACTAATCATTTAAATGGGGCTCGTCGAGTCAGAATCAATTTGACCGAAAATCCAAGGCTAACACCCCCTCCAAAAACCAAGTTCAACCATGTTTAGGGAAAAGTGTATTACCCATAAATTTGAAGTCTAATACCAACTAAAGGGTCTTGGATATGAACAAGGTTAGAAATATAAGGTTAATACTCATTTAAATGGGGCTCGTCGAGTCACGATCAATTTGACCGAAAAATCCAAGGCTAACACCCCTCCAAAAACCAAGTTCAACCATGTTTAGGGAAAAGTGTATTACCCATAAATTTGAAGTCTAATACCAACTAAAAGCTCTTGGATATGAACAAGGTTAGAAATATAAGGCTAATACTCATTTAAATGGGGCTCGTCGAGTCAGGATCAATTTGACCGAAAATCCAAGGCTAACACCCCCTTAAAAAACCAAGTTAAACCATGTTTGGGAGAAAAGTGTATTACCCATAAATTTGAAGTCTAATACCAAATAAAAGCTCTTGGATATGAACAAGGTTAGAAATATAAGGCTAATGCTCATTTATATGGGGTTCGTCGAGTCAGGTTCAATTTGACCGAAAATCCAAGGCTAACACCCCCTCCAAAAACCAAGTTCAACCATGTTTGGCAGAAAAGTGTATTACCCATAAATTTGAAGTCTAATACCAACTAAAAGCTCTTGGATATGAACAAGGTTTGAAATATAAGGCTAATGCTCATTTAAATGGGGTTTGTCGAGTCAGGATCAATTTGTCCGAAAATCTAAGGCTAACACCCATCCAAAAACCAAGTTCAACAATGTTTGGGAGAAAACTGTATTACCATAAATTTGAAGTCTAATACAAACTAAAACCTCTTGGATATGAACAAGGTTAGAAATATAAGGCTACTACTCATTCAAATGGGGCTCGTCGAGTCAGGATCAATTTGACCGAAAATCCAAGGCTAACACCCCTCCAAAAACCAAGTTCAACCATGTTTGGCAGAAAAGTGTATTACCCATAAATTTGAAGTCTAATACCAACTAAAAGCTCTTGGATATGAACAAGGTTAGAAATATAAGGCTAATACTCATTTAATTGGGGTTCGTCGAGTCAGGATCAATTTGTCCGAAAATCTAAGGCTAACACCCCTCCAAAAACCAAGTTCAACCATGTTTGGGAGAAAAGTGTATTACCCATAAATTTGAAGTCTAATACCAACTAAAAGCTCTTGGAAATGAACAAGGTTAGAAATATAAGGCTACTACTCATTTAAATGGGGTTCGTCGAGTCAGGATCAATTTGTCCGAAAATCTAAGGCTAACACCCCTCCAAAAACCAAGTTCAACCATGTTTGGGAGAAAAGTGTATTACCTATAAATTTGAAGTCTAATACCAACTAAAAAATCTTGGATATGAACAAGGTTAGAAATATAAGGTTAATACTCATTTAAATGGGGCTCGTCGAGTCAGGATCAATTTGTCCGAAAATCTAAGGCTAACACCCATCCAAAAACCAAGTTCAACAATGTTTGGGAGAAAAGTATATTACCATAAACTTGAAGTCTAATACAAACTAAAACCTCTTGGATATGAACAAGGTTAGAAATATAAGGCTACTACTCATTCAAATGGGGCTCGTCGAGTCAGGATCAATTTGACCGAAAATCCAAGGCTAACACCCCTCCAAAAACCAAGTTCAACCATATTTGGGAGAAAAGTGTATTACCCATAAATTTGAAGTCTAATACCAACTAAAATCTCTTGGAAATGAACAAGGTTAGAAATATAAGGCTACTACTCATTTAAATGGGGCTCGTCGAGTCAGGATCAATTTTACCGAAAATCCAAGGCTAACACCCCCTCCAAAAACCAAGTTCAACCATGTTTGGGAGAAAAGTGTATTACCCATAAATTTGAAGTCTAATACCAACTAAAAGCTCTTGGATATGAACAATGTTAGAAATATAAGGCTAATACTCATTTAAATTGGGCTCGCCGAGTCAGGATCAATTTTTCCGAAAATCTAAGGCTAACACCCCTCCAAAAACCAAGTTCAACCATGTTTGGGAGAAAAGTGTATTACCCATAAATTTGAAGTCTAATACCAACTAAAATCTCTTGGAAATGAACAAGGTTAGAAATATAAGGCTACTACTCATTTAAATGGGGTTCGTCGAGTCAGGATCATTTTGTCCGAAAATCTAAGGCTAACACCCCTCCAAAAACCAAGTTCAACCATGTTTGGGAGAAAAGTGTATTACCCATAAATTTGAAGTCTAATACCAACTAAAAGCTCTTGGAAATGAACAAGGTTAGAAATATAAGGCTACTACTCATTTAAATAGGGCTCGTCGAGTCAGGATCAATTTGACCGAAAATCCAAGGCTAACACCCCCTCCAAAAACCAAGTTCAACCATGTTTGGGAGAAAAGTGTATTACCCATAAATTTGAAGTCTAATACCAACTAAAAGCTCTTGGATATGAACAAGGTTAGAAATATAAGGATACTACTCATTTAAATTGGGCTCGTCGAGTCAGGATCAATTTGTCCGAAAATCCAAGGCTAACACCCCCTCCAAAAACCAAGTTCAACCATGTTTGGGGGAAAAGTGTATTACCCATAAATTTGAAGTCTAATACCAACTAAAGGGTCTTGGATATTAACAAGGTTAGAAATTTAAGGCTAATACTCATTTAAATGGGGCTCGTCGAGTCAGGATCAATTTGACCGAAAATCCAAGGCTAACACCCCCTCCAAAAATGAAGTTCAACCATGTTTGGGAGAAAAGTGTATTACCCATAAATTTCAAGTCTAATACAAACTAAAAGCTCTTGGATATGAACAAGGTTAGAAATATAAGGCTACTACTCATTTAAATGGGGCTCGTCGAGTCAGGATCAATTTGACCGAAAATCCAAGGCTAACACCCCCTCCAAAAACCAAGTTCAACCATGTTTAGGGGAAAAGTGTATTACCCATAAATTTGAAGTCTAATACCAACTAAAGGGTCTTGGATATGAACAAGGTTAGAAATATAAGGATAATACTCATTTAAATGGGGCTCGTCGAGTCAGGATCAATTTGACCGAAAATCCAAGGCTAACACCCCCTCCAAAAACCAAGTTCAACCATGTTTAGGGAAAAGTGTATTACCCATAAATTTGAAGTCTAATACCAACTAAAAGCTCTTGGATATGAACAAGGTTAGAAATATAAGGCTAATACTTATTTAAATGGGGCTCGTCGAGTTATGATCAATTTGACCGAAAATCCAAGGCTAACACCCCCTTAAAAAACCAAGTTAAACCATGTTTGGCAGAAAAGTGTATTACCCATAAATTTGAAGTCTAATACCAAATAAAAGCTCTTGGATATGAACAAGGTTAGAAATATAAGGCTAATGCTCATTTAAATGGGGTTCGTCGAGTCAGGATCAATTTGACCGAAAATCCAAGGCTAACACCCCCTCCAAAAACCAAGTTCAACCATGTTTGGCAGAAAAGTGTATTACCCATAAATTTGAAGTCTAATACCAACTAAAAGCTCTTGGATATGAACAAGGTTAGAAATATAAGGCTAATGCTCATTTAAATGGGGTTCGTCGAGTCAGGATCAATTTGTCCGAAAATCTAAGGCTAACACCCATCCAAAAACCAAGTTCAACAATGTTTGGGAAAAAAGTATATTACCATAAACTTGAAGTCTAATACAAACTAAAACCTCTTGGATATGAACAAGGTTAGAAATATAAGGCTACTACTCATTCAAATGGGGCTCGTCGAGTCAGGATCAATTTGACCGAAAATCCAAGGCTAACACCCCCTCCAAAAACCAAGTTCAACCATGTTTGGCAGAAAAGTGTATTACCCATAAATTTGAAGTCTAATACCAACTAAAAGCTCTTGGATATGAACAAGGTTAGAAATATAAGGCTACTACTCATTTAAATGGGGCTCGTTGAGTCAGGATCAATTTGTTCGAAAATCTAAGGCTAACACCCCTCCAAAAACCAAGTTCAACCATGTTTGGGAGAAAAGTGTATTACCCATAAATTGGAAGTCTAATACCAACTAAAATCTCGTGGATATGAACAAGGTTAGAAATATAAGGCTACTACTCATTTAAATGGGGCTCGTCGAGTCAGGATCAATTTGTCCGCAAAATCCAAGGCTAACACCCCCTCCAAAAACCAAGTTCAACCATGTTTGGGGGAAAAGTGTATTACCCATAAATTTGAAGTCTAATACCAACTAAAGGGTCTTGGATATGAACAAGGTTAGAAATATAAGGCTAATACTCATTTAAATAGGGCTCGTCGAGTCAGGATCAATTTGTCCGAAAATCTAAGGCTAACACCCCTCCAAAAACCAAGTTCAACCATGTTTGGGAGAAAAGTGTATTACCTATAAATTTGAAGTCTAATACCAACTAAAAAATCTTGGATATGAACAAGGTTAGAAATATAAGGTTAATACTCATTTAAATGGGGCTCGTCGAGTCAGGATCAATTTGTCCGAAAATCTAAGGCTAACACCCATCCAAAAACCAAGTTCAACAATGTTTGGGAGAAAAGTATATTACCATAAACTTGAAGTCTAATACAAACTAAAACCTCTTGGATATGAACAAGGTTAGAAATATAAGGCTACTACTCATTCAAATGGGGCTCGTCGAGTCAGGATCAATTTGACCGAAAATCCAAGGCTAACACCCCTCCAAAAACCAAGTTCAACCATATTTGGGAGAAAAGTGTATTACCCATAAATTTGAAGTCTAATACCAACTAAAATCTCTTGGAAATGAACAAGGTTAGAAATATAAGGCTACTACTCATTTAAATGGGGCTCGTCGAGTCAGGATCAATTTTACCGAAAATCTAAGGCTAACACCCCTCCAAAAACCAAGTTCAACCATGTTTGGGAGAAAAGTGTATTACCCATAAATTTGAAGTCTAATACCAACTAAAAGCTCTTGGATATGAACAATGTTAGAAATATAAGGCTAATACTCATTTAAATTGGGCTCGCCGAGTCAGGATCAATTTTTCCGAAAATCTAAGGCTAACACCCCTCCAAAAACCAAGTTCAACCATGTTTGGGAGAAAAGTGTATTACCCATAAATTTGAAGTCTAATACCAACTAAAATCTCTTGAAATGAACAAGGTTAGAAATATAAGGCTACTACTCATTTAAATGGGGGTTCGTCGAGTCGGGATCATTTTGTCCGAAAATCTAAGGCTAACACCCCTCCAAAAACCAAGTTCAACCATGTTTGGGAGAAAAGTGTATTACCCATAAATTTGAAGTCTAATACCAACTAAAAGCTCTTGGAAATGAACAAGGTTAGAAATATAAGGCTACTACTCATTTAAATAGGGGCTCGTCGAGTCAGGGATCAATTTGACCGAAAATCCAAGGCTAACACCCCTCCAAAAACCAAGTTCAACCATGTTTGGGAGAAAAGTGTATTACCCATAAATTTGAAGTCTAATACCAACTAAAAGCTCTTGGATATGAACAAGGTTAGAAATATAAGGATACTACTCATTTAAATTGGGCTCGTCGAGTCAGGATCAATTTGTCCGAAAATCCAAGGCTAACACCCCTCCAAAAACCAAGTTCAACCATGTTTGGGGGAAAAGTGTATTACCCATAAATTTGAAGTCTAATACCAACTAAAGGGTCTTGGATATTAACAAGGTTAGAAATTTAAGGCTAATACTCATTTAAATGGGGCTCGTCGAGTCAGGATCAATTTGACCGAAAATCCAAGGCTAACACCCCCTCCAAAAATGAAGTTCAACCATGTTTGGGAGAAAAGTGTATTACCCATAAATTTCAAGTCTAATACAAACTAAAAGCTCTTGGATATGAACAAGGTTAGAAATATAAGGCTACTACTCATTTAAATGGGGCTCGTCGAGTCAGGATCAATTTGACCGAAAATCCAAGGCTAACACCCCCTCCAAAAACCAAGTTGAACCATGTTTGGGGGAAAAGTGTATTACCCATAAATTTGACGTCTAATACCAACTAAAAGGTTTTGGCTATGATCAAAGATAGAATTATAAGTCTAATACTCATTTAAATGGGGCTCCTCGAGTCGGGATCAATTTGTCCGAAAATCCAAGGCTAACACCCCCTCCAAAACCAAGTTCAACCATGTTTGGGGGAAAAGTGTATTACCCACAAATTTGAAGTCTAATACCAAGTAAAAGGGCTTGGATATGAACAAGGTTAGAAATATAAGGCTAATACTCATTTAAATGGGGCTCATCGAGTCAGGATCAATTTGTCCGAAAATCCAAGGCTAACACCCCCTCCAAAAACCAAGTTCAACCATGTTTGGGGGAAAAGTGTATTACCCATAAATTTGAAGTGTAATACAAATTAAATGGTCCTGGATATGAACAAGGATAGAAATCTAAGGCTAATACTCATTTAAATGGGGCTCATCGAGTCAGGATCAATTTGACCGAAAATCCAAGGCTAACACCCCCTCCAAAAACCAAGTTCAACCATGTTTAGGGAAAAGTGTATTACCCATAAATTTGAAGTCTAATACCAACTAAAATCTCTTGGATATGAACAAGGTTTGAAATATAAGGCTAATACTTATTTAAATGGGGCTCGTCGAGTTAGGATCAATTTGACCGAAAATCCAAGGCTAACACCCCCTTAAAAAACCAAGTTAAACCATGTTTGGCAGAAAAGTGTATTACCCATAAATTTGAAGTCTAATACCAAATAAAAGCTCTTGGATATGAACAAGGTTAGAAATATAAGGCTAATGCTCATTTAAATGGGGTTCGTCGAGTCAGGATCAATTTGACCGAAAATCCAAGGCTAACACCCCCTCCAAAAACCAAGTTCAACCATGTTTGGCAGAAAAGTGTATTACCCATAAATTTGAAGTCTAATACCAACTAAAAGCTCTTGGATATGAACAAGGTTAGAAATATAAGGCTAATGCTCATTTAAATGGGGTTCGTCGAGTCAGGATCAATTTGTCCGAAAATCTAAGGCTAACACCCATCCAAAAACCAAGTTCAACAATGTTTGGGAGAAAAGTATATTACCATAAACTTGAAGTCTAATACAAACTAAAACCTCTTGGATATGAACAAGGTTAGAAATATAAGGCTACTACTCATTCAAATGGGGCTCGTCGAGTCAGGATCAATTTGACCGAAAATCCAAGGCTAACACCCCCTCCAAAAACCAAGTTCAACCATGTTTGGGAGAAAAGTGTATTACCCATAAATTTGAAGTCTAATACCAACTAAAAGCTCTTGGATATGAACAAGGTTAGAAATATAAGGCTACTACTCATTTAAATGGGGCTCGTCGAGTCAGGATCAATTTGACCGAAAATCCAAGGCTAACACCCCCTCCAAAAACCAAGTTCAACCATGTTTAGGGAAAAGTGTATTACCCATAAACTTGAAGTCTAATACCAACTAAAGGGTCTTGGATATCAACAAGGTTAGAAATATAAGGCTAATACTCATTTAAATGGGGCTCGTCGAGTCAGGATCAATTTGTCCGAAAATCTAAGGCTAACACCCCTCCAAAAACCAAGTTCAACCATGTTTGGGAGAAAAGTGTATTACCCATAAATTTGAAGTCTAATACCAACTAAAAGCTCTTGGATATGAACAAGGTTAGAAATATAAGGATACTACTCATTTAAATTGGGCTCGTCGAGTCAGGATCAATTTGTCCGAAAATCCAAGGCTAACACCCCCTCCAAAAACCAAGTTCAACCATGTTTGGGGGAAAAGTGTATTACCCATAAATTTGAAGTCTAATACCAACTAAAGGGTCTTGGATATGAACAAGGTTAGAAATTTAAGGCTAATACTCATTTAAATGGGGCTCGTCGAGTCAGGATCAATTTGACCGAAAATCCAAGGCTAACACCCCCTCCAAAAATTAAGTTCAACCATGTTTGGGAGAAAAGTGTATTACCCATAAATTTCAAGTCTAATACAAACTAAAAGCTCTTGGATATGAACAAGGTTATAAATATAAGGCTACTACTCATTTAAATGGGGCTCGTCGAGTCAGGATCAATTTGACCGAATATCCAAGGCTAACACCCCCTCCAAAAACCAAGTTCAACCATGTTTAGGGAAAAGTGTATTACCCATAAATTTGAAGTCTAATACCAACTAAAGGGTCTTGGATATGAACAAGGTTAGAAATATAAGGATAATACTCATTTAAATGGGGCTCGTCGAGTCAGGATCAATTTGACCGAAAATCCAAGGCTAACACCCCCTCCAAAAACCAAGTTCAACCATGTTTAGGGGAAAAGTGTATTACCCATAAATTTGAAGTCTAATACCAACTAAAAGCTCTTGGATATGAACAAGGTTAGAAATATAAGGCTAATACTCATTTAAATGGGGCTCGTCGAGTCAGGATCAATTTGACCGAAAATCCAAGGCTAACACCCCCTTAAAAAACCAAGTTAAACCATGTTTGGGAGAAAAGTGTATTACCCATAAATTTGAAGTCTAATACCAAATAAAAGCTCTTGGATATGAACAAGGTTAGAAATATAAGGCTAATGCTCATTTAAATGGGGTTCGTCGAGTCAGGATCAATTTGACCGAAAATCCAAGGCTAACACCCCCTCCAAAAACCAAGTTCAACCATGTTTGGCAGAAAAGTATATTACCCATAAATTTGAAGTCTAATACCAACTAAAAGCTCTTGGATATGAACAAGGTTAGAAATATAAGGCTAATGCTCATTTAAATGGGGTTCGTCGAGTCAGGATCAATTTGTCCGAAAATCTAAGGCTAACACCCATCCAAAAACCAAGTTCAACAATGTTTGGGAGAAAAGTGTATTACCATAAATTTGAAGTCTAATACAAACTAAAACCTCTTGGATATGAACAAGGTTAGAAATATAAGGCTACTACTCATTCAAATGGGGCTCGTCGAGTCAGGATCAATTTGACCGAAAATCCAAGGCTAACACCCCCTCCAAAAACCAAGTTCAACCATGTTTGGCAGAAAAGTGTATTACCCATAAATTTGAAGTCTAATACCAACTAAAAGCTCTTGGATATGAACAAGGTTAGAAATATAAGGCTACTACTCATTTAAATGGGGCTCGTCGAGTCAGGATCAATTTGACCGAAAATCAAGGCTAACACCCCCTCCAAAAACCAAGTTCAACCATGTTTAGGGAAAAGTGTATTACCCATAAATTTGAAGTCTAATACCAACTAAAGGGTCTTGGATATCAACAAGGTTAGAAATATAAGGCTAATACTCATTTAAATGGGGCTCGTCGAGTCAGGATCAATTTGTCCGAAAATCTAAGGCTAACACCCCTCCAAAAACCAAGTTCAACCATGTTTGGGAGAAAAGTGTATTACCCATAAATTTGAAGTCTAATACCAACTAAAATCTCTTGGATATGAACAAGGTTAGAAATATAAGGTTAATACTCATTTAAGTAGGGCTCGTCGAGTCAGGATCAATTTGACCGAAAATCCAAGGCTAACACCCCCTCCAAAAACAAAGTTCAACCATGTTTGGCAGAAAAGTGTATTACCCATAAATTTGAAGTCTAATACCAACTAAAAGCTCTTGGATATGAACAAGGTTAGAAATATAAGGCTACTACTCATTTAAATGGGGCTTGTCGAGTCAGGATCAATTTTTCCGAAAATCCAAGGCTAACACCCCTCCAAAAACCAAGTTCAACCATGTTTGGGAGAAAAGTATATTACCTATAAATTTGAAGTCTAATACCAACTAAAAGCTCTTGGATATGAACAAGGTTAGAAATATAAGGCTAATACTCATTTAATTGGGGTTCGTCGAGTCAGGATCAATTTGTCCGAAAATCTAAGGCTAACACCCCTCCAAAAACCAAGTTCAACCAAATTTGGGAGAAAAGTGTATTACCCATAAATTTGAAGTCTAATACCAACTAAAATCTCTTGGAAATGAACAAGGTTAGAAATATAAGGCTACTACTCATTTAAATGGGGCTCGTCGAGTCAGGATCAATTTTACCGAAAATCCAAGGCTAACACCCCCTCCAAAAACCAAGTTCAACCATGTTTGGGAGAAAAGTGTATTACCCATAAATTTGAAGTCTAATACCAACTAAAAGCTCTTGGATATGAACAATGTTAGAAATATAAGGCTAATACTCATTTAAATTGGGCTCGCCGAGTCAGGATCAATTTTTCCGAAAATCGAAGGCTAACACCCCTCCAAAAACCAAGTTCAACCATGTTTGGGAGAAAAGTGTATTACCCATAAATTTGAAGTCTAATACCAACTAAAATCTCTTGGAAATGAACAAGGTTAAAAATATAAGGCTACTACTCATTTAAATGGGGCTCGTCGAGTCAGGATCAATTTGACCGAAAATCCAAGGCTAACACCCCCTCCAAAAACCAAGTTCAACCATGTTTGGGAGAAAAGTGTATTACCCATAAATTTGAAGTCTAATACCAACTAAAAGCTCTTGGATATGAACAATGTTAGAAATATAAGGCTAATACTCATTTAAATTGGGCTCGTCGAGTCGGGGATCAATTTTTCCGAAAATCTAAGGCTAACACCCCTCCAAAAACCAAGTTCAACCATGTTTGGGAGAAAAGTGTATTACCTATAAATTTGAAGTCTAATACCAACAAAATAATCTTGGATATGAACAAGGTTAGAAATATAAGGCTAATACTCATTTAAATTGGGCTCGCCGAGTCAGGATCAATTTTTCCGAAAATCTAAGGCTAACACCCCTCCAAAAACCAAGTTCAACCATGTTTGGGAGAAAAGTGTATTACCCATAAATTTGAAGTCTAATACCAACTAAAATCTCTTGGAAATGAACAAGGTTAAAAATATAAGGCTACTACTCATTTAAATGGGGTTCGTCGAGTCAGGATCAATTTGACCGAAAATCCAAGGCTAACACCCCCTCCAAAAACCAAGTTCAACCATGTTTGGGAGAAAAGTGTATTACCCATAAATTTGAAGTCTAATACCAACTAAAAGCTCTTGGATATGAACAATGTTAGAAATATAAGGCTAATACTCATTTAAATTGGGCTCGCCGAGTCAGGATCAATTTTTCCGAAAATCTAAGGCTAACACCCCTCCAAAAACCAAGTTCAACCATGTTTGGGAGAAAAGTGTATTACCTATAAATTTGAAGTCTAATACCAACTAAAAAATCTTGGATATGAACAAGGTTAGAAATATAAGGCTAATACTCATTTAAATGGGGCTCGTCGAGTCAGGATCAATTTGTCCGAAAATCTAAGGCTAACACCCGTCCAAAAACCAAGTTCAACCATGTTTGGGAGAAAAGTGTATTACCATAAATTTGTAGTCTAATACAAACTAAAACCTCTTGGATATGAACAAGGTTAGAAATATAAGGCTACTACTCATTCAAATGGGGCTCGTCGAGTCAGGATCAATTTGACCGAAAATCCAAGGCTAACACCCCCTCCAAAAACCAAGTTCAACCATGTTTAGGGAAAAGTGTATTACCCATAAACTTGAAGTCTAATACCAACTAAAGGGTCTTGGATATCAACAAGGTTAGGAATATAAGGCTAATACTCATTTAAATGGGGCTCGTCGAGTCAGGATCAATTTGTCCGAAAATCTAAGGCTAACACCCATCCAAAAACCAAGTTCAACCATGTTTGGTAGAAAAGTGTATTACCATAAATTTGAAGTCTAATACAAACTAAAACGTCTTGGATATGAACAAGGTTAGAAATATAAGGCTACTACTCATTCAAATGGGGCTCGTCGAGTCAGGATCAATTTGACCGAAAATCCAAGGCTAACACCCCCTGCAAAAACCAAGTTCAACCATGTTTGGGAGAAAAGTGTATTACCCATAAATTTGAAGTCTAATACCAACTAAAAGCTCTTGGATATGAACAAGGTTAGAAATATAAGGATACTACTCATTTAAATTGGGCTCGTCGAGTCAGGATCAATTTGACCGAAAATCCAAGGCTAACACCCCCTCCAAAAACCAAGTTCAACCATGTTTGGGAGAAAAGTGTATTACCCATAAATTTGAAGTCTAATACCAACTAAAAGCTCTTGGATATGAACAAGGTTAGAAATATAAGGATACTACTCATTTAAATTGGGCTCGTCGAGTCAGGATCAATTTGTCCGAAAATCCAAGGCTAACACCCCCCCCAAAAACCAAGTTCAACCATGTTTGGGGGAAAAGTGTATTACCCATAAATTTGAAGTATAATACCAACTAAAGGGTCTTGGATATTAACAAGGTTAGAAATTTAAGGCTAATACTCATTTAAATGGGGCTCGTCGAGTCAGGATCAATTTGACCGAAAATCCAAGGCTAACACCCCCTCCAAAAATTAAGTTCAACCATGTTTGGGAGAAAAGTGTATTACCCATAAATTTCAAGTCTAATACAAACTAAAAGCTCTTGGATATTAACAAGGTTAGAAATATAAGGCTACTACTCATTTAAATGGGGCTCGTCGAGTCAGGATCAATTTGACCGAAAATCCAAGGCTAACACCCCCTCCAAAAACCAAGTTCAACCATGTTAAGGGAAAAGTGTATTACCCATAAATTTGAAGTATAATACCAACTAAAATCTCTTGGAAATGAAAAAGGTTAGAAATATAAGGTTAATACTCATTTAAATGGGGCTCGTCGAGTCAGGATCAATTTGACCGAAAATCCAAGGCTAACACCCCCTCCAAAAACCAAGTTCAACCATGTTTGGGAGAAAAGTGTATTACCCATAAATTTGAAGTCTAATACCAACTAAAAGCTCTTGGATATGAACAATGTTAGAAATATAAGGCTAATACTCATTTAAATTGGGCTCGCCGAGTCAGGATCAATTTTTCCGAAAATCTAAGGCTAACACCCCTCCAAAAACCAAGTTCAACCATGTTTGGGAGAAAAGTGTATTACCTATAAATTTGAAGTCTAATACCAACTAAAAAATCTTGGATATGAACAAGGTTAGAAATATAAGGCTAATACTCATTTAAATGGGGCTCGTCGAGTCAGGATCAATTTGTCCGAAAATCTAAGGCTAACACCCGTCCAAAAACCAAGTTCAACCATGTTTGGGAGAAAAGTGTATTACCATAAATTTGTAGTCTAATACAAACTAAAACCTCTTGGATATGAACAAGGTTAGAAATATAAGGCTACTACTCATTCAAATGGGGCTCGTCGAGTCAGGATCAATTTGACCGAAAATCCAAGGCTAACACCCCCTCCAAAAACCAAGTTCAACCATGTTTAGGGAAAAGTGTATTACCCATAAATTTGAAGTATAATACCAACTAAAGGGTCTTGGATATGAAAAAGGTTAGAAATATAAGGTTAATACTCATTTAAATGGGGGCTCGTCGAGTCAGGATCAATTTGACCGAAAATCCAAGGCTAACACCCCCTCCAAAAACAAAGTTCAACCATGTTTAGGGAAAAGTGTATTACCCATAAATTTGAAGTCTAATACCGACTAAAAGCTCTTGGATATGAACAAGGTTAGAAATATAAGGCTAATACTCATTTAAATGGGGCTCGTCGAGTCAGGATCAATTTGACCGAAAATCCAAGGCTAACACCCCCTTAAAAAACCAAGTTAAACCATGTTTGGGAGAAAAGTGTATTACCCATAAATTTGAAGTCTAATACCAACTAAAAGCTCTTGGATATGAACAAGGTTAGAAATATAAGGCTAATACTCATTTAAATGGGGTTCGTCGAGTCAGGATCAATTTGTCCGAAAATCTAAGGCTAACACCCCTCCAACAACCAAGTTCAACCATGTTTGGGAGAAAAGTGTATTACCCATAAATTTGAAGTCTAATACCAACTAAAAGCTCTTGGAAATGAACAAGGTTAGAAATATAAGGCTACTACTCATTTAAATGGGGCTCGTCGAGTCAGGATCAATTTGACCGAAAATCCAAGGCTAACACCCCCTCCAAAAACCAAGTTCAACCATGTTTGAGAGAAAAGTGTATTACCCATAAATTTGAAGTCTAATACCAACTAAAAGCTCTTGGATATGAACAATGTTAGAAATATAAGGCTAATACTCATTTAAATTGGGCTCGCCGAGTCAGGATCAATTTTTCCGAAAATCTAAGGCTAACACCCCTTCAAAAACCAAGTTCAACCATGTTTGGGAGAAAAGTGTATTACCTATAAATTTGAAGTATAATACCAACTAAAAAATCTTGGATATGAACAAGGTTAGAAATATAAGGCTAATACTCTTTTAAATGGGGCTCGTCGAGTCAGGATCAATTTGTCCGAAAATCTAAGGCTAACACCCATCCAAAAACCAAGTTCAACCATGTTTGGTAGAAAAGTGTATTACCATAAATTTGAAGTCTAATACAAACTAAAACGTCTTGGATATGAACAAGGTTAGAAATATAAGGCTACTACTCATTCAAATGGGGCTCGTCGAGTCAGGATCAATTTGACCGAAAATCCAAGGCTAACACCCCCTGCAAAAACCAAGTTCAACCATGTTTGGGAGAAAAGTGTATTACCCATAAATTTGAAGTCTAATACCAACTAAAAGCTCTTGGATATGAACAAGGTTAGAAATATAAG
Source organism: Salix suchowensis (assembly GCA_029030765.1). Taxonomy (NCBI): domain Eukaryota; kingdom Viridiplantae; phylum Streptophyta; class Magnoliopsida; order Malpighiales; family Salicaceae; genus Salix; species Salix suchowensis. The sequence continues at coordinate 3,118,242 of JAPFFH010000028.1, read as the reverse complement.
GATACTACTCATTTAAATTGGGCTCGTCGAGTCAGGATCAATTTGACCGAAAATCCAAGGCTAACACCCCCTCCAAAAACCAAGTTCAACCATGTTTGGGAGAAAACTGTATTACCCATAAATTTGAAGTCTAATACCAACTAAAAGCTCTTGGATATGAACAAGGTTAGAAATATAAGGATACTACTCATTTAAATTGGGCTCGTCGAGTCAGGATCAATTTGTCCGAAAATCCAAGGCTAACACCCCCCCCAAAAACCAAGTTCAACCATGTTTGGGGGAAAAGTGTATTACCCATAAATTTGAAGTATAATACCAACTAAAGGGTCTTGGATATTAACAAGGTTAGAAATTTAAGGCTAATACTCATTTAAATGGGGCTCGTCGAGTCAGGATCAATTTGACCGAAAATCCAAGGCTAACACCCCCTCCAAAAATTAAGTTCAACCATGTTTGGGAGAAAAGTGTATTACCCATAAATTTCAAGTCTAATACAAACTAAAAGCTCTTGGATATTAACAAGGTTAGAAATATAAGGCTACTACTCATTTAAATGGGGCTCGTCGAGTCAGGATCAATTTGACCGAAAATCCAAGGCTAACACCCCCTCCAAAAACCAAGTTCAACCATGTTAAGGGAAAAGTGTATTACCCATAAATTTGAAGTATAATACCAACTAAAGGGTCTTGGATATGAAAAAGGTTAGAAATATAAGGTTAATACTCATTTAAATGGGGCTCGTCGAGTCAGGATCAATTTGACCGAAAATCCAAGGCTAACACCCCCTCCAAAAACAAAGTTCAACCATGTTTAGGGAAAACTGTATTACCCATAAATTTGAAGTCTAATGCCAACTAAAAGCTCTTGGATATGAACAAGGTTAGAAATATAAGGCTAATACTCATTTAAATGGGGTTCGTCGAGTCAGGATCAATTTGTCCGAAAATCTAAGGCTAACACCCCTCCAAAAACCAAGTTCAACCATGTTTGGGAGAAAAGTGTATTACCCATAAATTTGAAGTCTAATACCAACTAAAAGCTCTTGGAAATGAACAAGGTTAGAAATATAAGGCTACTACTCATTTAAATGGGGCTCGTCGAGTCAGGATCAATTTGACCGAAAATCCAAGGCTAACACCCCCTCCAAAAACCAAGTTCAACCATGTTTGAGAGAAAAGTGTATTACCCATAAATTTGAAGTCTAATACCAACTAAAAGCTCTTGGATATGAACAATGTTAGAAATATAAGGCTAATACTCTTTTAAATGGGGCTCGTCGAGTCAGGATCAATTTGTCCGAAAATCTAAGGCTAACACCCATCCAAAAACCAAGTTCAACCATGTTTGGTAGAAAAGTGTATTACCATAAATTTGAAGTCTAATACAAACTAAAACGTCTTGGATATGAACAAGGTTAGAAATATAAGGCTACTACTCATTCAAATGGGGCTCGACGAGTCAGGATCAATTTGACCGAAAATCCAAGGCTAACACCCCCTCCAAAAACCAAGTTCAACCATGTTTGGGAGAAAAGTGTATTACCCATAAATTTGAAGTCTAATACCAACTAAAAGCTCTTGGATATGAACAAGGTTAGAAATATAAGGATACTACTCATTTAAATTGGGCTCGTCGAGTCAGGATCAATTTGACCGAAAATCCAAGGCTAACACCCCCTCCAAAAACCAAGTTCAACCATGTTTGGGAGAAAAGTGTATTACCCATAAATTTGAAGTCTAATACCAACTAAAAGCTCTTGGATATGAACAAGGTTAGAAATATAAGGATACTACTCATTTAAATTGGGCTCGTCGAGTCGGGGATCAATTTGTCCGAAAATCCAAGGCTAACACCCCTCCCAAAAACCAAGTTCAACCATGTTTGGGGGAAAAGTGTATTACCCATAAATTTGAAGTATAATACCAACTAAAAGGGTCTTGGATATTAACAAGGTTAGAAATTTAAGGCTAATACTCATTTAAATGGGGCTCGTCGAGTCGGGATCAATTTGACCGAAAATCCAAGGCTAACACCCCCTCCAAAAATTAAGTTCAACCATGTTTGGGAGAAAAATGTATTACCCATAAATTTCAAGTCTAATACAAACTAAAAAGCTCTTGGATATTAACAAGGTTAGAAATATAAGGCTACTACTCATTTAAATGGGGCTCGTCGAGTCGGGGATCAATTTGACCGAAAATCCAAGGCTAACACCCCCTCCAAAAACCAAGTTCGACCATGTTTAGGGAAAAGTGTATTACCCATAAATTTGAAGTCTAATACCAACTAAAGGGTCTTGGATATGAAACAAAGGTTAGAAATATAAGGCTAATACTCATTTAAATGGGGGCTCGTCGAGTCGGGATCAATTTGACCGAAAATCCAAGGCTAACACCCCCTCCAAAAACCAAGTTCAACCATGTTTAGGGGAAAAGTGTATTACCCATAAATTTGAAGTCTAATACCAACTAAAAGCTCTTGGATATGAACAAGGTTAGATATATAAGGCTAATACTCATTTAAATGGGGCTCGTCGAGTCAGGATCAATTTGACCGAAAATCCAAGGCTAACACCCCCTCCAAAAACCAAGTTCAACCATGTTTAGGGAAAAGTGTATTACCCATAAATTTGAAGTCTAATACCAACTAAAAGCTCTTGGATATGAACAATGTTAGAAATATAAGGCTAATACTCATTTAAATTGGGCTCGTCGAGTCGGGATCAATTTTTCCGAAAATCTAAGGCTAACACCCTCCAAAAACCAAGTTCAACCATGTTTGGGAGAAAAGTGTATTACCCATAAATTTGAAGTCTAATACCAACTAAAATCTCTTGGAAATGAACAAGGTTAGAAATATAAGGCTACTACTCATTTAAATGGGGTTCGTCGAGTCGGGGATCAATTTGACCGAAAATCCAAGGCTAACACCCCCTCCAAAAACCAAGTTCAACCATGTTTGGGAGAAAAGTGTATTACCCATAAATTTGAAGTCTAATACCAACTAAAAGCTCTTGGATATGAACAATGTTAGAAATATAAGGCTAATACTCATTTAAATTGGGCTCGCCGAGTCAGGATCAATTTTTCCGAAAATCTAAGGCTAACACCCCTCCAAAAAACCAAGTTCAACCATGTTTGGGAGAAAAGTGTATTACCTATAAATTTGAAGTCTAATACCAACTAAAAAATCTTGGATATGAACAAGGTTAGAAATATAAGGCTAATACTCATTTAAATGGGGCTCGTCGAGTCGGGGATCAATTTGTCCAGAAAATCTAAGGCTAACACCCATCCAAAAACCAAGTTCAACCATGTTTGGGAGAAAAGTGTATTACCATAAATTTGTAGTCTAATACAAACTAAAACCTCTTGGATATGAACAAGGTTAGAAATATAAGGCTACTACTCATTCAAATGGGGCTCGTCGAGTCGGGATCAATTTGACCGAAAATCCAAGGCTAACACCCCCTCCAAAAAACCAAGTTCAACCATGTTAAGGGAAAAGTGTATTACCCATAAATTTGAAGTATAATACCAACTAAAGGGTCTTGGATATGAAAAAGGTTAGAAATATAAGGTTAATACTCATTTAAATGGGGCTCGTCGAGTCAGGGATCAATTTGACCGAAAATCCAAGGCTAACACCCCTCCAAAAACAAAGTTCAACCATGTTTAGGGAAAAGTGTATTACCCATAAATTTGAAGTCTAATACCAACTAAAAGCTCTTGGATATGAACAAGGTTAGAAATATAAGGCTAATACTCATTTAAATGGGGCTCGTCGAGTCAGGATCAATTTGACCGAAAATCCAAGGCTAACACCCCCTTAAAAAACCAAGTTAAACCATGTTTGGGAGAAAAGTGTATTACCCATAAATTTGAAGTCTAATACCAACTAAAAGCTCTTGGATATGAACAAGGTTAGAAATATAAGGCTAATACTCATTTAAATGGGGTTCGTCGAGTCAGGATCAATTTGTCCGAAAATCTAAGGCTAACACCCCTCCAAAAACCAAGTTCAACCATGTTTGGGAGAAAAGTGTATTACCCATAAATTTGAAGTCTAATACCAACTAAAAGCTCTTGGAAATGAACAAGGTTAGAAATATAAGGCTACTACTCATTTAAATGGGGCTCGTCGAGTCAGGATCAATTTGACCGAAAATCCAAGGCTAACACCCCCTCCAAAAACCAAGTTCAACCATGTTTGAGAGAAAAGTGTATTACCCATAAATTTGAAGTCTAATACCAACTAAAAGCTCTTGGATATGAACAATGTTAGAAATATAAGGCTAATACTCATTTAAATTGGGCTCGCCGAGTCAGGATCAATTTTTCCGAAAATCTAAGGCTAACACCCCTTCAAAAACCAAGTTCAACCATGTTTGGGAGAAAAGTGTATTACCTATAAATTTGAAGTATAATACCAACTAAAAAATCTTGGATATGAACAAGGTTAGAAATATAAGGCTAATACTCTTTTAAATGGGGCTCGTCGAGTCAGGATCAATTTGTCCGAAAATCTAAGGCTAACACCCATCCAAAAACCAAGTTCAACCATGTTTGGTAGAAAAGTGTATTACCATAAATTTGAAGTCTAATACAAACTAAAACGTCTTGGATATGAACAAGGTTAGAAATATAAGGCTACTACTCATTCAAATGGGGCTCGTCGAGTCAGGATCAATTTGACCGAAAATCCAAGGCTAACACCCCCTCCAAAAACCAAGTTCAACCATGTTTGGGAGAAAAGTGTATTACCCATAAATTTGAAGTCTAATACCAACTAAAAGCTCTTGGATATGAACAAGGTTAGAAATATAAGGATACTACTCATTTAAATTGGGCTCGTCGAGTCAGGATCAATTTGACCGAAAATCCAAGGCTAACACCCCCTCCAAAAACCAAGTTCAACCATGTTTGGGAGAAAAGTGTATTACCCATAAATTTGAAGTATAATACCAACTAAAAGCTCTTGGATATGAACAAGGTTAGAAATATAAGGATACTACTCATTTAAATTGGGCTCGTCGAGTCAGGATCAATTTGTCCGAAAATCCAAGGCTAACACCCCCCCCCCAAAAACCAAGTTCAACCATGTTTGGGGGAAAAGGGTATTACCCATAAATTTGAAGTATAATACCAACTAAAGGGTCTTGGATATTAACAAGGTTAGAAATTTAAGGCTAATACTCATTTAAATGGGGCTCGTCGAGTCAGGATCAATTTGACCGAAAATCCAAGGCTAACACCCCCTCCAAAAATTAAGTTCAACCATGTTTGGGAGAAAAGTGTATTACCCATAAATTTCAAGTCTAATACAAAATAAAAGCTCTTGGATATTAACAAGGTTATAAATATAAGGCTACTACTCATTTAAATGGGGCTCGTCGAGTCAGGATCAATTTGACAGAAAATCCAAGGCTAACACCCCCTCCAAAAACCAAGTTCAACCATGTTTAGGGAAAAGTGTATTACCCATAAATTTGAAGTCTAATACCAACTAAAGGGTCTTGAATATGAACAAGGTTAGAAATATAAGGCTAATACTCATTTAAATGGGGCTCGTCGAGTCAGGATCAATTTGACCGAAAATCCAAGGCTAACACCCCCTCCAAAAACCAAGTTCAACCAAGTTTAGGGAAAAGTGTATTACCCATAAATTTGAAGTCTAATACCAACTAAAAGCTCTTGGATATGAACAAGGTTAGAAATATAAGGCTAATACTCATTTAAATGGGGTTCGTCGAGTCAGGATCAATTTGTCCGAAAATCTAAGGCTAACACCCATCCAAAAACCAAGTTCAACCATGTTTGGGAGAAAAGTGTATTACCATAAATTTGAATTCTAATACCAACTAAAAGCTCTTGGATATGAACAAGGTTAGAAATATAAGGCTAATACTCATTTAAATGGGGTTCGTCGAGTCAGGATCAATTTGTCCGAAAATCTAAGGCTAACACCCCTCCAAAAACCAAGTTCAACCATGTTTGGGAGAAAAGTGTATTACCCATAAATTTGCAGTCTAAAACCAACTAAAAGATCTTGGAAATGAACAAGGTTAGAAATATAAGGCTACTACTCATTTAAATGGGGCTCGTCGAGTCAGGATCAATTTGACCGAAAATCCAAGGCTAACACCCCCTCCAAAAACCAAGTTCAACCATGTTTGGGAGAAAAGTGTATTACCCATAAATTTGAAGTCTAATACCAACTAAAAGCTCTTGGATATGAACAAGGTTAGAAATATAAGGCTAATACTCATTTAAATTAGGCTCGCCGAGTCAGGATCAATTTTTCCGAAAATCTAAGGCTAACACCCCTCCAAAAACCAAGTTCAACCATGTTTGGGAGAAAAGTGTATTACCTATAAATTTGAAGTCTAATACCAACTAAAAAATCTTGGATATGAACAAGGTTAGAAATATAAGGCTAATACTCATTTAAATGGGGCTCGTCGAGTCACGATCAATTTGTCCAAAAATCTAAGGCTAACACCCATCCAAAAACCAAGTTCAACCATGTTTGGGAGAAAAGTGTATTACTATAAATTTGAAGTCTAATACATCCTAAAAAATATTTGATATGAACAAGGTTAGAAATATAAGGCTAATACTCATTTAAATGGGTCTCGTCGAGTCAGGATCAATTTGACCGAAAATCCAAGGCTAACACCCCCTCCAAAAACCAAGTTCAACCATGTTTGGGAGAAAAGTGTATTACCCATAAATTTGAAGTCTAATACCAACTAAAAGCTCTTGGATATGAAAAAAGTTAGAAATATAAGGATACTACTCATTTAAATTGGGCTCGTCGAGTCAGGATCAATTTGTCCGAAAATCCAAGGCTAACACCCCCTCCAAAAACCAAGTTCAACCATGTTTGGGGGAAAAGAGTATAACCCATAAATTTGAAGTATAATACCAACTAAAGGGTCTTGGATATTAACAAGGTTAGAAATTTAAGGCTAATACTCATTTAAATGGGGCTCGTCGAGTCAGGATCAATTTGACCGAAAATCCAAGGCTAACACCCCCTCCAAAAGTTAAGTTCAACCATGTTTGGGAGAAAAGTGTATTACCCATAAATTTGAAGTCTAATACAAACTAAAAGCTCTTGGATATGAACAAGGTTAGAAATATAAGGCTAATACTCATTTAAATGGGGCTCGTCAAGTCAGGATCAATTTGTCCGAAAATCTAAGGCTAACACCCATCCAAAAACCAAGTTCAACCATGTTTGGGAGAAAAGTGTATTACCATAAATTTGAAGTCTAATACAAACTAAAACCTCTTGGATATGAACAAGGTTAGAAATATAAGGTTACTACTCATTCAAATGGGGCTCGTCGAGTCAGGATCAATTTGTCCGAAAATCCAAGGCTAACACCCCCTCCAAAAACCAAGTTCAACCATGTTTGGGAGAAAAGTGTATTACCCATAAATTTGAAGTCTAATACCAACTAAAAGCTCTTGGATATGAACAAGGTTAGAAATATAAGGATACTACTCATTTAAATTGGGCTCGTCGAGTCAGGATCAATTTGTCCGAAAATCCAAGGCTAACACCCCTCCAAAAAACCAAGTTCAACCATGTTTGGGGAGAAAAGTGTATTACCCATAAATTTGAAGTATAATACCAACTAAAGGGTCTTGGATATTAACAAGTTTAGAAATTTAAGGCTAATACTCATTTAAATTGGGCTCGCCGAGTCAGGATCAATTTTTCCGAAAATCTAAGGCTAACACCCCTCCAAAAACCAAGTTCAACCATGTTTGGGAGAAAAGTGTATTACCCATAAATTTGAAGTCTAATACCAACTAAAATCTCTTGGAAATGAACAAGGTTAGAAATATAAGGCTACTACTCATTTAAATGGGGTTCGTCGAGTCAGGATCAATTTGACCGAAAATCCAAGGCTAACACCCCCTCCAAAAACCAAGTTCAACCATGTTTGGGAGAAAAGTGTATTACCCATAAATTTGAAGTCTAATACCAACTAAAAGCTCTAGGATATGAACAATGTTAGAAATATAAGGCTAATACTCATTTAAATTTGGCTCGCCGAGTCAGGATCAATTTTTCCGAAAATCTAAGGCTAACACCCCTCCAAAAACCAAGTTCAACCATGTTTGGGAGAAAAGTGTATTACCTATAAATTTGAAGTCTAATACCAAGTAAAAAATCTTGGATATGAACAAGGTTAGAAATATAAGGTTAATACTCATTTAAATGGGGCTCGTCGAGTCAGGATCAATTTGACCGAAAATCCAAGGCTAACACCCCCTCCAAAAACAAAGTTCAACTATGTTTAGGGAAAAGTGTATTACCCATAAATTTGAAGTCTAATACCAACTAAAAGCTCTTGGATATGAACAAGGTTAGAAATATAAGGCTAATACTCATTTAAATGGGGCTCGTCGAGTCAGGATCAATTTGTCCGAAAATCCAAGGCTAACACCCCCTTAAAAAACCAAGTTAAACCATGTTTGGGAGAAAAGTGTATTACCCATAAATTTGAAGTCTAATACCAACTAAAAGCTCTTGGATATGAACAAGGTTAGAAATATAAGGCTAATACTCATTTAAATGGGGTTCGTCGAGTCAGGATCAATTTGTCCGAAAATCTAAGGCTAACACCCCTCCAAAAACCAAGTTCAACCATGTTTGGGAGAAAAGTGTATTACCCATAAATTTGAAGTCTAATACCAACTAAAAGATCTTGGAAATGAACAAGGTTAGAAATATAAGGCTACTACTCATTTAAATGGGGCTCGTCGAGTCAGGATCAATTTGACCGAAAATCCAAGGCTAACACCCCCTCCAAAAACCAAGTTAAACCATGTTTGGGAGAAAAGTGTATTACCCATAAATTTGAAGTCTAATACCAACTAAAAGCTCTTGGATATGAACAAGGTTAGAAATATAAGGCTAATACTCATTTAAATGGGGTTCGTCGAGTCAGGGATAATTTGTCCCGAAAATCTAAGGCTAACACCCTCCAAAAACCAAGTTCAACCATGTTTGGGAGAAAAGTGTATTACCCATAAATTTGAAGTCTAATACCAACTAAAAGATCTTGGAAATGAACAAGGTTAGAAATATAAGGCTACTACTCATTTAAATGGGGCTCGTCGAGTCAGGATCAATTTGACCGAAAATCCAAGGCTAACACCCCCTCCAAAAACCAAGTTCAACCATGTTTGGGAGAAAAGTGTATTACCCATAAATTTGAAGTCTAATACCAACTAAAAGCTCTTGGATATGAACAAGGTTAGAAATATAAGGCTAATACTCATTTAAATTGGGCTCGCCGAGTCAGGATCAATTTTTCCGAAAATCTAAGGCTAACACCCCTCCAAAAACCAAGTTCAACCATGTTTGGGAGAAAAGTGTATTACCTATAAATTTGAAGTCTAATACCAACTAAAAAATCTTGGATATGAACAAGGTTAGAAATATAAGGCTAATACTCATTTAAATGGGGCTCGTCGAGTCAGGATCAATTTGTCCGAAAATCTAAGGCTAACACCCATCCAAAAACCAAGTTCAACCATGTTTGGTGGAAAAGTGTATTACCCATAAATTTGAAGTCTAATACCAACTAAAATCTCTTGGATATGAAAAAAGTTAGAAATATAAGGATACTACTCATTTAAATTGGGCTCGTCGAGTCAGGATCAATTTGTCCGAAAATCCAAGGCTAACACCCCCTCCAAAAACCAAGTTCAACCATGTTTGGGGGAAAAGTGTATTACCCTTAAATTTGAAGTATAATACCAACTAAAGGGTATTGGATATGAAAAATGTTAGAAATATAAGGCTAATACTCATTTAAATGGGGCTCGTCGAGTCAGGATCAATTTGTCCGAAAATCCAAGGCTAACACCCCCTCCAAAAACCAAGTTCAACCATGTTTGGGAGAAAAGTGTATTACCTATAAATTTGAAGTCTAATACCAACTAAAAAATCTTGGATATGAACAAGGTTAGAAATATAAGGTTAATACTCATTTAAATGGGGCTCGTCGAGTCAGGATCAATTTGACCGAAAATCCAAGGCTAACACCCCCTCCAAAAACAAAGTTCAACTATGTTTAGGGAAAAGTGTATTACCCATAAATTTGAAGTCTAATACCAACTAAAAGCTCTTGGATATGAACAAGGTTAGAAATATAAGGCTAATACTCATTTAAATGGGGCTCGTCGAGTCAGGATCAATTTGACCGAAAATCCAAGGCTAACACCCCCTTAAAAAACCAAGTTAAACCATGTTTGGGAGAAAAGTGTATTACCCATAAATTTGAAGTCTAATACCAACTAAAAGCTCTTGGATATGAACAAGGTTAGAAATATAAGGCTAATACTCATTTAAATGGGGTTCGTCGAGTCAGGATCAATTTGTCCGAAAATCTAAGGCTAACACCCATCCAAAAACCAAGTTCAACCATGTTTGGTAGAAAAGTGTATTACCATAAATTTGAAGTCTAATACAAACTAAAACCTCTGGGATATGAACAAGGTTAGAAATATAAGGCTACTACTCATTCAAATGGGGCTCGTCGAGTCAGGATCAATTTGACCGAAAATCCAAGGCTAACACCCCCTCCAAAAACCAAGTTCAACCATGTTTGGGAGAAAAGTGTATTACCCATAAATTTGAAGTCTAATACCAACTAAAAGCTCTTGGATATGAACAAGGTTAGAAATATAAGGATACTACTCATTTAAAATGGGCTCGTCGAGTCAGGATCAATTTGTCCGAAAATCCAAGGCTAACACCCCCCCCAAAAACCAAGTTCAACCATGTTTGGGGGAAAAGTGTATTACCCATAAATTTGAAGTATAATACCAACTAAAGGGTCTTGTATATTAACAAGGTTAGAAATTTAAGGCTAATACTCATTTAAATGGGGCTCGTCGAGTCAGGATCAATTTGACCGAAAATCCAAGGCTAACACCCCCTCCAAAAATTAAGTTCAACCATGTTTGGGAGAAAAGTGTATTACCCATAAATTTCAAGTCTAATACAAACTAAAAGCTCTTGGATATTAACAAGGTTAGAAATATAAGGCTACTACTCATTTAAATGGGCCTCGTCGAGTCAGGATCAATTTGACCGAAAATCCAAGGCTAACACCCCCTCCAAAAACCAAGTTCAACCATGTTTAGGGAAAAGTGTATTACCCATAAATTTGAAGTCTAATACCAACTAAAAGCTCTTGGATATGAACAAGGTTAGAAATATAAGGCTAATACTCATTTAAATTAGGCTCGCCGAGTCAGGATCAATTTTTCCGAAAATCTAAGGCTAACACCCCTCCAAAAACCAAGTTCAACCATGTTTGGGAGAAAAGTGTATTACCTATAAATTTAAAGTCTAATACCAACTAAAAAATCTTGGATATGAACAAGGTTAGAAATATAAGGCTAATACTCATTTAAATGGGGCTCGTCGAGTCAGGATCAATTTGTCCGAAAATCTAAGGCTAACACCCATCCAAAAACCAAGTTCAACCATGTTTGGGAGAAAAGTGTATTACTATAAATTTGAAGTCTAATACATCCTAAAAAATATTTGATATGAACAAGGTTAGAAATATAAGGCTAATACTCATTTAAATGGGGCTCGTCAAGTCAGGATCAATTTGACCGAAAATCCAAGGCTAACACCCCCTCCAAAAACCAAGTTCAACCATGTTTGGGAGAAAAGTGTATTACCCATAAATTTGAAGTCTAATACCAACTAAAAGCTCTTGGATATGAAAAAAGTTAGAAATATAAGGATACTACTCATTTAAATTGGGCTCTGTCGAGTCGGGATCAATTTGTCCGAAAATCCAAGGCTAACACCCCTCCAAAAACCAAGTTCAACCATGTTTGGGGGAAAAGTGTATTACCCATAAATTTGAAGTATAATACCTACTAAAAGCTCTTGGATATGAAAAAAAAAGGTTAGAAATATAAGGATACTACTCATTTAAATTGGGGCTCGTCGAGTCGGGATCAATTTGTCCGAAAATCCAAGGCTAACACCCCCTCCAAAAAACCAAGTTCAACCATGTTTGGGGAGAAAAGTGTATTACCCATAAATTTGAAGTATAATACCTACTAAAGGGTCTTGGATATTAACAAGGTTAGAGATTTAAGGCTAATACTCATTTAAATGGGGCTCGTCGAGTCGGGATCAATTTGACCGAAAAATCCAAGGCTAACACCCCCTCCAAAAACCAAGTTCAACCATGTTTGGGAGAAAAGTGTATTACCCATAAATTTGAAGTCTAATACCAACTAAAAGCTCTTGGATATGAACAAAAGTTAGAAATATAAGGATACTACTCATTTAAATTGGGGCTCGTCGAGTCGGGATCAATTTGTCCGAAAATCCAAGGCTAACACCCCTCCAAAAACCAAGTTCAACCATGTTTGGGGGAAAAGTGTATTACCCATAAATTTGAAGTATAATACCTACTAAAAGCTCTTGGATATGAAAAAAGTTAGAAATATAAGGATACTACTCATTTAAATTGGGCTCGTCGAGTCAGGATCAATTTGTCCGAAAATCCAAGGCTAACACCCCCTCCAAAAACCAAGTTCAACCATGTTTGGGAGAAAAGTGTATTACTATAAATTTGAAGTCTAGTACCAACTAAAAAATCTTGGATATGAACAAGGTTAGAAATATAAGGCTAATACTCATTTAAATGGGGCTCGTCGAGTCAGGATCAATTTGTCCGAAAATCTAAGGCTAACACCCATCCAAAAACCAAGTTCAACCATGTTTGGGAGAAAAGTGTATTACTATAAATTTGAAGTCTAATACATCCTAAAAAATATTTGATATGAACAAGGTTAGAAATATAAGGCTAATACTCATTTAAATGGGGCTCGTCAAGTCAGGATCAATTTGACCGAAAATCCAAGGCTAACACCCCCTCCAAAAACCAAGTTCAACCATGTTTGGGAGAAAAGTGTATTACCCATAAATTTGAAGTCTAATACCAACTAAAAGCTCTTGGATATGAAAAAAGTTAGAAATATAAGGATACTACTCATTTAAATTGGGCTCGTCGAGTCAGGATCAATTTGTCCGAAAATCCAAGGCTAACACCCCCTCCAAAAACCAAGTTCAACCATGTTTGGGGGAAAAGTGTATTACCCATAAATTTGAAGTATAATACCTACTAAAAGCTCTTGGATATGAAAAAAGTTAGAAATATAAGGATACTACTCATTTAAATTGGGCTCGTCGAGTCAGGATCAATTTGTCCGAAAATCCAAGGCTAACACCCCCTCCAAAAACCAAGTTCAACCATGTTTGGGGGAAAAGTGTATTACCCATAAATTTGAAGTATAATACCTACTAAAGGGTCTTGGATATTAACAAGGTTAGAGATTTAAGGCTAATACTCATTTAAATGGGGCTCGTCGAGTCAGGATCAATTTGACCAAAAATCCAAGGCTAACACCCCTCCAAAAAGTTAAGTTCAACCATGTTTGGGAGAAAAGTGTATTACCCATAAATTTTAAGTCTAATACAAACTAAAAGCTCTTGGATATGAACAAGGTTAGAAATATAAGGCTAATACTCATTTAAATGGGGCTCGTCGAGTCAGGATCAATTTGTCCGAAAATCTAAGGCTAACACCCATCCAAAAACCAAGTTCAACCATGTTTGGGAGAAAAGTGTATTACCATAAATTTGAAGTCTAATACAAACTAAAACCTCTTGGATATGAACAAGGTTAGAAATATAAGGTTACTACTCATTCAAATGGGGCTCGTCGAGTCAGGATCAATTTGTCCGAAAATCCAAGGCTAACACCCCCTCCAAAAACCAAGTTCAACCATGTTCGGGAGAAAAGTGTATTACCCATAAATTTGAAGTCTAATACCAACTAAAAGCTCTTGGATATGAACAAGGTTAGAAGTATAAGGATACTACTCATTTAAATTGGGCTCGTCGAGTCAGGATCAATTTGTCCGAAAATCCAAGGCTAACACCCCCTCCAAAAACCAAGTTCAACCATGTTTGGGGGAAAAGTGTATTACCCATAAATTTGAAGTATAATACCAACTAAAGGGTCTTGGATATTAACAAGGTTAGAAATTTAAGGCTAATACTCATTTAAATGGGGCTCGTCGAGTCAGGGATCAATTTGACCGAAAAATCCAAGGCTAACTCCCCTCCAAAAACCAAGTTCAACCATGTTTGGGAGAAAAGTGTATTACCCATAAATTTCAAGTCTAATACAAACTAAAAGCTCTTGGATATGAACAAGGTTAGAAATATAAGGCTACTACTCATTCAAATGGGGCTTGTCGAGTCAGGATCAATTTGACCGAAAAATCCAAGGCTAACACCCCCTCCAAAAACCAAGTTCAACCATGTTTAGGGAAAAGTGTATTACCCATAAATTTGAAGTCTAATACCAACTAAAGGGTCTTGGATATGAACAAGGTTAGAAATATAAGGTTAATACTCATTTAAATGGGGCTCGTCGAGTCGGGATCAATTTGACCGAAAAATCCAAGGCTAACACCCCCTCCAAAAACCAAGTTCGACCATGTTTGACAGAAAAGTGTATTACCCATAAATTTGAAGTCTAATACCAACTAAAGGGTCTTGGATATTAACAAGGTTAGAAATTTAAGGCTAATACTCATTTAAATGGGGCTCGTCGAGTCAGGGATCAATTTGACCGAAAAATCCAAGGCTAACACCCCCTCCAAAAGTTAAGTTCAACCATGTTTGGGAGAAAAGTGTATTACCCATAAATTTCAAGTCTAATACAAACTAAAAGCTCTTGGATATGAACAATGTTAGAAATATAAGGCTAATACTCATTTAAATGGGGCTCGTCGAGTCAGGATCAATTTGTCCGAAAATCTAAGGCTAACACCCATCCAAAAACCAAGTTCAACCATGTTTGGGAGAAAAGTGTATTACCATAAATTTGAAGTCTAATACAAACTAAAACCTCTTGGATATGAACAAGGTTAGAAATATAAGGTTACTACTCATTCAAATGGGGGCTCGTCGAGTCGGGATCAATTTGTCCGAAAAATCAAAGGCTAACACCCCCTCCAAAAACCAAGTTCAACCATGTTTGGGAGAAAAGTGTATTACCCATAAATTTGAAGTCTAATACCAACTAAAAGCTCTTGGATATGAACAAGGTTAGAAATATAAGGATACTACTCATTTAAATTGGGCTCGTCGAGTCGGGGATCAATTTGTCCGAAAATCCAAGGCTAACACCCCCTCCAAAAACCAAGTTCAACCATGTTTGGGGGAAAAGTGTATTACCCATAAATTTGAAGTATAATACCAACTAAAGGGTCTTGGATATTAACAAGGTTAGAAATTTAAGGCTAATACTCATTTAAATGGGGCTCGTCGAGTCGGGGATCAATTTGACCGAAAATCCAAGGCTAACACCCCCTCCAAAAAATTAAGTTCAACCATGTTAGGGAGAAAAGTGTATTACCCATAAATTTCAAGTCTAATACAAACTAAAAGCTCTTGGATATGAACAAGGTTAGAAATATAAGGCTACTACTCATTTAAATGGGGCTCGTCGAGTCAGGATCAATTTGACCGAAAATCCAAGGCTAACACCCCCTCCAAAAACCAAGTTCAACCATGTTTGGGGGAAAAGTGTATTACCCATAAATTTGAAGTCTAATACCAACTAAAGGGTCTTGGATATGAACAAGGTTAGAAATATAAGGCTAATACTCATTTAAATGGGGCTCGTCGAGTCAGGATCAATTTGTCCGAAAATCTAAGGCTAACACCCATCCAAAATCCAAGTTCAACCATGTTTGGGAGAAAAGTGTATTACCCATAAATTTGAAGTCTAATACAAACTAAAAGGTCTTGGATATGAACAAGGTTAGAAATATAAGGCTAATACTCATTTAAATGGGGCTCGTCGAGTCGAGGGTCAATTTGTCCGAAAATCCAAGGCTAACACCCCCTCCAAAAAACCAAGTTCAACCATGTTTGGGGGAAAAGTGTATTACCCATAAATTTGAAGTATAATACCTACTAAAGGGTCTTGGATATTAACAAGGTTAGAAATTTAAGGCTAATACTCATTTAAATGGGGCTCGTCGAGTCGGGGATCAATTTGACCGAAAATCCAAGGCTAACACCCCCTCCAAAAACCAAGTTCAACCATGTTTGGGAGAAAAGTGTATTACCCATAAATTTGAAGTCTAATACCAACTAAAAGCTCTTGGATATGAAAAAAAGTTAGAAATATAAGGATACTACTCATTTAAATTGGGCTCGTCGAGTCAGGATCAATTTGTCCGAAAATCCAAGGCTAACACCCCCTCCAAAAACCAAGTTCAACCATGTTTGGGGGAAAAGTGTATTACCCATAAATTTGAAGTATAATACCTACTAAAGGGTCTTGGATATTAACAAGGTTAGAAATTTAAGGCTAATACTCATTTAAATGGGGCTCGTCGAGTCAGGATCAATTTGACCGAAAATCCAAGGCTAACACCCCCTCCAAAAGTTAAGTTCAACCACGTTTGGGAGAAAAGTGTATTACCCATAAATTTCAAGTCTAATACAAACTAAAAGCTCTTGGATATGAACAAGGTTAGAAATATAAGGCTAATACTCATTTAAATGGGGCTCGTCGAGTCAGGATCAATTTGTCCGAAAATCTAAGGCTAACACCCATCCAAAAACCAAGTTCAACCATGTTTGGGAGAAAAGTGTATTACCATAAATTTGAAGTCTAATACAAACTAAAACCTCTTGGATATGAACAAGGTTAGAAATATAAGGTTACTACTCATTCAAATGGGGCTCGTCGAGTCAGGATCAATTTGTCCGAAAATCCAAGGCTAACACCCCCTCCAAAAACCAAGTTCAACCATGTTTGGGAGAAAAGTGTATTACCCATAAATTTGAAGTCTAATACAAACAAAAACCTCTTGGATATGAACAAGGTTAGAAATATAAGGTTACTACTCATTCAAATGGGGCTCGTCGAGTCGGGATCAATTTGTCAGAAAATCCAAGGCTAACACCCCTCCAAAAAACCAAGTTCAACCATGTTTGGGAGAAAAGTGTATTACCCATAAATTTGAAGTCTAATACCAACTAAAAGCTCTTGGATATGAACAAGGTTAGAAATATAAGGATACTACTCATTTAAATTGGGCTCGTCGAGTCAGGATCAATTTGTCCAAAAATCCAAGGCTAACACCCCCTCCAAAAACCAAGTTCAACCATGTTTGGGGGAAACGTGTATTACCCATAAATTTGAAGTATAATACCAACTAAATGGTCTTGGATATTAACAAGGTTAGAAATTTAAGGCTAATACTCATTTAAATGGGGCTCGTCGAGTCAGGATCAATTTGACCGAAAATCCAAGGCTAACACCCCCTCCAAAAATTAAGTTCAACCATGTTAGGGAGAAAAGTGTATTACCCATATATTTCAAGTCTAATACAAACTAAAAGCTCTTGGATATGAACAAGGTTAGAAATATAAGGCTACTACTCATTTAAATGGGGCTCGTCGAGTCAGGATCAATTTGACCGAAAATCCAAGGCTAACACCCCCTCCAAAAACCAAGTTCAACCATGTTTGGGGGAAAAGTGTATTACCCATAAATTTGAAGTCTAATACCAACTAAAGGGTCTTGGATATGAAAAAGGTTAGAAATATAAGGCTAATACTCATTTAAATGGGGCTCGTCGAGTCAGGATCAATTTGTCCGAAAATCTAAGGCTAACACCCATCCAAAAACCAAGTTCAACCATGTTTGGGAGAAAAGTGTATTACCCATAAATTTGAAGTCTAATACAAACTAAAAGGTCTTGGATATGAACAAGGTTAGAAATATAAGGCTAATACTCATTTAAATGGGGCTCGTCGAGTCAGGGTCAATTTGTCCGAAAATCCAAGGCTAACACCCCCTCCAAAAACCAAGTTCAACCATGTTTGGGGGAAAAGTGTATTACCCATAAATTTGAAGTATAATACCTACTAAAGGGTCTTGGATATTAACAAGGTTAGAAATTTAAGGCTAATACTCATTTAAATGGGGCTCGTCGAGTCAGGATCAATTTGACCGAAAATCCAAGGCTAACACCCCCTCCAAAAAATTAAGTTCAACCATGTTAGGGAGAAAAGTGTATTACCCATAAATTTCAAGTCTAATACAAACTAAAAGCTCTTGGATATGAACAAGGTTAGAAATATAAGGCTACTACTCATTTAAATGGGGCTCGTCGAGTCAGGATCAATTTGACCGAAAATCCAAGGCTAACACCCCCTCCAAAAACCAAGTTCAACCATGTTTGGGGGAAAAGTGTATTACCCATAAATTTGAAGTCTAATACCAACTAAAGGGTCTTGGATATGAACAAGGTTAGAAATATAAGGCTAATACTCATTTAAATGGGGGCTCGTCGAGTCGGGGATCAATTTGTCCAGAAAATCTAAGGCTAACACCCATCCAAAAACCAAGTTCAAGCATGTTTGGGAGAAAAGTGTATTACCCATAAATTTGAAGTCTAATACAAACTAAAAGGTCTTGGATATGAACAAGGTTAGAAATATAAGGCTAATACTCATTTAAATGGGGCTCGTCGAGTCGGGGTCAATTTGTCCAGAAAATCCAAGGCTAACACCCCCTCCAAAAACCAAGTTCAACCATGTTTGGGGGGAAAAGTGTATTACCCATAAATTTGAAGAATAATACCTACTAAAGGGTCTTGGATATTAACAAGGTTAGAAATTTAAGGCTAATACTCATTTAAATGGGGCTCGTCGAGTCGGGATCAATTTGACCGAAAATCCAAGGCTAACACCCCTCCAAAAACCAAGTTCAACCATGTTTGGGAGAAAAGTGTATTACCCATAAATTTGAAGTCTAATACCAACTAAAAGCTCTTGGATATGAAAAAAGTTAGAAATATAAGGATACTACTCATTTAAATTGGGCTCGTCGAGTCAGGATCAATTTGTCCGAAAATCCAAGGCTAACACCCCCTCCAAAAACCAAGTTCAACCATGTTTGGGGGAAAAGTGTATTACCCATAAATTTGAAGTATAATACCTACTAAAGGGTCTTGGATATTAACAAGGTTAGAAATTTAAGGCTAATACTCATTTAAATGGGGCTCGTCGAGTCAGGATCAATTTGACCGAAAATCCAAGGCTAACACCCCCTCCAAAAGTTAAGTTCAACCATGTTTGGGAGAAAAGTGTATTACCCATAAATTTCAAGTCTAATACAAACTAAAAGCTCTTGGATATGAACAAGGTTAGAAATATAAGGCTAATACTCATTTAAATGGGGCTCGTCGAGTCAGGATCAATTTGTCCGAAAATCTAAGGCTAACACCCATCCAAAAACCAAGTTCAACCATGTTTGGGGGAAAAGTGTATTACCCATAAATTTGAAGTCTAATACCAACTAAAGGGTCTTGGATATGAAAAAGGTTAGAAATATAAGGCTACTACTCATTTAAATGGGGCTCGTCGAGTCAGGATCAATTTGACCGAAAATCCAAGGCTAACACCCCCTCCAAAAACCAAGTTCAACCATGTTTGGGGGAAAAGTGTATTACCCATAAATTTGAAGTCTAATACCAACTAAAGGGTCTTGGATATGAAAAAGGTTAGAAATATAAGGCTAATACTCATTTAAATGGGGCTCGTCGAGTCAGGATCAATTTGTCCGAAAATCTAAGGCTAACACCCATCCAAAAACCAAGTTCAACCATGTTTGGGAGAAAAGTGTATTACCCATAAATTTGAAGTCTAATACAAACTAAAAGGTCTTGGATATGAACAAGGTTAGAAATATAAGGCTAATACTCATTTAAATGGGGCTCGTCGAGTCAGGGTCAATTTGTCCGAAAATCCAAGGCTAACACCCCCTCCAAAAACCAAGTTCAACCATGTTTGGGGGAAAAGTGTATTACCCATAAATTTGAAGTATAATACCTACTAAAGGGTCTTGGATATTAACAAGGTTAGAAATTTAAGGCTAATACTCATTTAAATGGGGCTCGTCGAGTCAGGATCAATTTGACCGAAAATCCAAGGCTAACACCCCCTCCAAAAATTAAGTTCAACCATGTTAGGGAGAAAAGTGTATTACCCATAAATTTCAAGTCTAATACAAACTAAAAGCTCTTGGATATGAACAAGGTTAGAAATATAAGGCTACTACTCATTTAAATGGGGCTCGTCGAGTCAGGATCAATTTGACCGAAAATCCAAGGCTAACACCCCCTCCAAAAACCAAGTTCAACCATGTTTGGGGGAAAAGTGTATTACCCATAAATTTGAAGTCTAATACCAACTAAAGGGTCTTGGATATGAACAAGGTTAGAAATATAAGGCTAATACTCATTTAAATGGGGCTCGTCGAGTCAGGATCAATTTGTCCGAAAATCTAAGGCTAACACCCATCCAAAAACCAAGTTCAAGCATGTTTGGGAGAAAAGTGTATTACCCATAAATTTGAAGTCTAATACAAACTAAAAGGTCTTGGATATGAACAAGGTTAGAAATATAAGGCTAATACTCATTTAAATGGGGGCTCGTCGAGTCGTGGGTCAATTTGTCCCAGAAAATCCAAGGCTAACACCCCCTCCAAAAAACCAAGTTCAACCATGTTTGGGGGGAAAAGTGTATTACCCATAAATTTGAAGAATAATACCTACTAAAGGGTCTTGGATATTAACAAGGTTAGAAATTTAAGGCTAATACTCATTTAAATGGGGCTCGTCGAGTCAGGATCAATTTGACCGAAAATCCAAGGCTAACACCCCCTCCAAAAACCAAGTTCAACCATGTTTGGGAGAAAAGTGTATTACCCATAAATTTGAAGTCTAATACCAACTAAAAGCTCTTGGATATGAAAAAAAGTTAGAAATATAAGGATACTACTCATTTAAATTGGGCTCGTCGAGTCAGGATCAATTTGTCCGAAAATCCAAGGCTAACACCCCCTCCAAAAACCAAGTTCAACCATGTTTGGGGGAAAAGTGTATTACCCATAAATTTGAAGTATAATACCTACTAAAGGGTCTTGGATATTAACAAGGTTAGAAATTTAAGGCTAATACTCATTTAAATGGGGCTCGTCGAGTCAGGATCAATTTGACCGAAAATCCAAGGCTAACACCCCCTCCAAAAGTTAAGTTCAACCATGTTTGGGAGAAAAGTGTATTACCCATAAATTTCAAGTCTAATACAAACTAAAAGCTCTTGGATATGAACAAGGTTAGAAATATAAGGCTAATACTCATTTAAATGGGGGCTCGTCGAGTCAGGATCAATTTGTCCGAAAATCTAAGGCTAACACCCATCCAAAAACCAAGTTCAACCATGTTTGGGAGAAAAGTGTATTACCATAAATTTGAAGTCTAATACAAACTAAAACCTCTTGGATATGAACAAGGTTAGAAATATAAGGTTACTACTCATTCAAATGGGGGCTCGTCGAGTCGGGGATCAATTTGTCCGAAAATCCAAGGCTAACACCCCCTCCAAAAACCAAGTTCAACCATGTTTGGGAGAAAAGTGTATTACCCATAAATTTGAAGTCTAATACAAACTAAAACCTCTTGGATATGAACAAGGTTAGAAATATAAGGTTACTACTCATTCAAATGGGGCTCGTCGAGTCAGGATCAATTTGTCCGAAAATCCAAGGCTAACACCCCCTCCAAAAACCAAGTTCAACCATGTTTGGGAGAAAAGTGTATTACCCATAAATTTGAAGTCTAATACCAACTAAAAGCTCTTGGATATGAACAAGGTTAGAAATATAAGGATACTACTCATTTAAATTGGGCTCGTCGAGTCAGGATCAATTTGTCCGAAAATCCAAGGCTAACACCCCCTCCAAAAACCAAGTTCAACCATGTTTGGGGGAAAAGTGTATTACCCATAAATTTGAAGTATAATACCAACTAAAGGGTCTTGGATATTAACAAGGTTAGAAATTTAAGGCTAATACTCATTTAAATGGGGCTCGTCGAGTCAGGATCAATTTGACCGAAAATCCAAGGCTAACACCCCCTCCAAAAATTAAGTTCAACCATGTTAGGGAGAAAAGTGTATTACCCATAAATTTCAAGTCTAATACAAACTAAAAGCTCTTGGATATGAACAAGGTTAGAAATATAAGGCTACTACTCATTTAAATGGGGCTCGTCGAGTCGGGGATCAATTTGACCGAAAATCCAAGGCTAACACCCCCTCCAAAAACCAAGTTCAACCATGTTTGGGGGAAAAGTGTATTACCCATAAATTTGAAGTCTAATACCAACTAAAGGGTCTTGGATATGAACAAGGTTAGAAATATAAGGCTAATACTCATTTAAATGGGGCTCGTCGAGTCAGGATCAATTTGTCCGAAAATCTAAGGCTAACACCCATCCAAAAACCAAGTTCAACCATGTTTGGGAGAAAAGTGTATTACCCATAAATTTGAAGTCTAATACAAACTAAAAGGTCTTGGATATGAACAAGGTTAGAAATATAAGGCTAATACTCATTTAAATGGGGGCTCGTCGAGTCAGGGTCAATTTGTCCGAAAATCCAAGGCTAACACCCCCTCCAAAAACCAAGTTCAACCATGTTTGGGGGAAAAGTGTATTACCCATAAATTTGAAGTATAATACCTACTAAAGGGTCTTGGATATTAACAAGGTTAGAAATTTAAGGCTAATACTCATTTAAATGGGGGCTCGTCGAGTCAGGATCAATTTGACCGAAAATCCAAGGCTAACACCCCCTCCAAAAACCAAGTTCAACCATGTTTGGGAGAAAAGTGTATTACCCATAAATTTGAAGTCTAATACCAACTAAAAGCTCTTGGATATGAAAAAAGTTAGAAATATAAGGATACTACTCATTTAAATTGGGCTCGTCGAGTCAGGATCAATTTGTCCGAAAATCCAAGGCTAACACCCCCTCCAAAAACCAAGTTCAACCATGTTTGGGGGAAAAGTGTATTACCCATAAATTTGAAGTATAATACCTACTAAAGGGTCTTGGATATTAACAAGGTTAGAAATTTAAGGCTAATACTCATTTAAATGGGGCTCGTCGAGTCAGGATCAATTTGACCGAAAATCCAAGGCTAACACCCCCTCCAAAAGTTAAGTTCAACCATGTTTGGGAGAAAAGTGTATTACCCATAAATTTGAAGTCTAATACAAACTAAAAGCTCTTGGATATGAACAAGGTTAGAAATATAAGGCTAATACTCATTTAAATGGGGCTCGTCGAGTCAGGATCAATTTGTCCGAAAATCTAAGGCTAACACCCATCCAAAAACCAAGTTCAACCATGTTTGGGAGAAAAGTGTATTACCATAAATTTGAAGTCTAATACAAACTAAAACCTCTTGGATATGAACAAGGTTAGAAATATAAGGTTACTACTCATTCAAATGGGGGCTCGTCGAGTCGGGGATCAATTTGTCCGAAAATCCAAGGGTAACACCCCCTCCAAAAACCAAGTTCAACCATGTTTGGGAGAAAAGTGTATTACCCATAAATTTGAAGTCTAATACCAACTAAAAGCTCTTGGATATGAACAAGGTTAGAAATATAAGGATACTACTCATTTAAATTGGGCTCGTCGAGTCAGGATCAATTTGTCCGAAAATCCAAGGCTAACACCCCGTCCAAAAACCAAGTTCAACCATGTTTGGGGGAAAAGTGTATTACCCATAAATTTGAAGTATAATACCAACTAAAGGGTCTTGGATATTAACAAGGTTAGAAATTTAAGGCTAATACTCATTTAAATGGGGCTCGTCGAGTCAGGATCAATTTGACCGAAAATCCAAGGCTAACACCCCCTCCAAAAACCAAGTTCAACCATGTTTGAGAGAAAAGTGTATTACCCATAAATTTGAAGTCTAATACCAACTAAAAGCTCTTGGATATGAACAAGGTTAGAAATATAAGGCTAATACTCATTTAATTGGGGTTCGTCGAGTCAGGATCAATTTGTCCGAAAATCTAAGGCTAACACCCCTCCAAAAACCAAGTTCAACCATGTTTGGGAGAAAAGTGTATTACCCATAAATTTGAAGTATAATACCAACTAAAGGGTCTTGGATATTAACAAGGTTAGAAATTTAAGGCTAATACTCATTTAAATGGGGCTCGTCGAGTCAGGATCAATTTGACCGAAAATCCAAGGCTAACACCCCCTCCAAAAGTTAAGTTCAACCATGTTTGGGAGAAAAGTGTATTACCCATAAATTTCAAGTCTAATACAAACTAAAAGCTCTTGGATATGAACAAGGTTAGAAATATAAGGCTAATACTCATTTAAATGGGTCTCGTCGAGTCAGGATCAATTTGACCGAAAATCCAAGCCTAGCACCCCCTCCAAAAACCAAGTTCAACCATGTTTGGGAGAAAAGTGTATTACCCATAAATTGGAAGTCTAATACCAACTAAAATATCGTGGATATGAACAAGGTTAGAAATATAAGGCTAATTCTCATTTAAATTGGGCTCGCCGAGTCAGGATCAATTTTTCCGAAAATCTAAGGCTAACACCCCTCCAAAAACCAAGTTCAACCATGTTTGGGAGAAAAGTGTATTACCTATAAATTTGAAGTCTAATACCAACTAAAAAATCTTGGATATGAACAAGGTTAGAAATATAAGGCTAATACTCATTTAAATGGGGCTTGTCGAGTCAGGATCAATTTGTCCGAAAATCTAAGGCTAACACCCATCCAAAAACCAAGTTCCACCATGTTTGGGAGAAAAGTGTATTACCATAAATTTGAAGTCTAATACAAACTAAAACCTCTTGGATATGAACAAGGTTAGAAATATAAGGCTACTACTCATTCAAATGGGGCTCGTCGAGTCAGGATCAATTTGACCGAAAATCCAAGGCTAACACCCCCTCCAAAAACCAAGTTCAACCATGTTTGGGAGAAAAGTGTATTACCCATAAATTTGAAGTCTAATACCAACTAAAAGCTCTTTGATATGATCAAGGTTAGAAATATAAGGCTAATACTCATTTAAATGGGGCTCGTCGAGTCAGGATCAATTTGTCCGAAAATCTAAGGCTAACACCCATCCAAAAACCAAGTTCAACCATGTTTGGGAGAAAAGTGTATTACCCATAAATTTAAAGCCTAATACCAACTAAATGGTATTGGATATGAAAAAGGATAGAAATATAAGACTAATACTCATTTAAATGGGGCTCGTCGAGTCAGGATCAATTTGTCCGAAAATCCAAGGCTAACACCCCCTCCAAAAACCAAGTTCATCCATGTTTGGGGGAAAAGTGTATTACCCATAAATTTGACGTCTAATACAAACTAAAACCTCTTGGATATGAACAAGGTTAGAAATATAAGGCTAATACTCATTTAAATGGGGCTCGTCGAGTCAGGATCAATTTGTCCGAAAATCCAAGCCTAGCACCCCCTCCAAAAACCAAGTTCAACCATGTTTGGGGGAAAAGTGTATTACCCATAAATTTGAAGTATAATACCTACTAAAGGGTCTTGGATATTAACAAGGTTAGAAATTTAAGGCTAATACTCATTTAAATGGGGCTCGTCGAGTCAGGATCAATTTGACCGAAAATCCAAGGCTAACACCCCCTCCAAAAGTTAAGTTCAACCATGTTTGGGAGAAAAGTGTATTACCCATAAATTTCAAGTCTAATACAAACTAAAAGCTCTTGGATATGAACAAGGTTAGAATTATAAGGCTAATACTCATTTAAATGGGGCTCGTCGAGTCAGGATCAATTTGTCCGAAAATCTAAGGCTAACACCCATCCAAAAACCAAGTTCAACCATGTTTGGGAGAAAAGTGTATTACCATAAATTTGAAGTCTAATACAAACTAAAACCTCTTGGATATGAACAAGGTTAGAAATATAAGGTTACTACTCATTCAAATGGGGCTCGTCGAGTCAGGATCAATTTGTCCGAAAATCCAAGGCTAACACCCCTCCAAAAACCAAGTTCAACCATGTTTGGGAGAAAAGTGTATTACCCATAAATTTGAAGTCTAATACCAACTAAAAGCTCTTGGATATGAACAAGGTTAGAAATATAAGGATACTACTCATTTAAATTGGGCTCGTCGAGTCAGGATCAATTTGTCCGAAAATCCAAGGCTAACACCCCCTCCAAAAACCAAGTTCAACCATGTTTGGGGGAAAAGTGTATTACCCATAAATTTGAAGTATAATACCAACTAAAGGGTCTTGGATATTAACAAGGTTAGAAATTTAAGGCTAATACTCATTTAAATGGGGGCTCGTCGAGTCGGGGATCAATTTGACCGAAAATCCAAGGCTAACACCCCTCCAAAAAACCAAGTTCAACCATGTTTGACAGAAAAGTGTATTACCCATAAATTTGAAGTCTAATACCAACTAAAAGCTCTTGGATATGAACAAGGTTAGAAATATAAGGCTAATACTCATTTAATTGGGGTTCGTCGAGTCAGGATCAATTTGCTTGAAAATCTAAGGCTAACACCCCTCCAAAAACCAAGTTCAACCATGTTTGGGAGAAAAGTGTATTACCCATAAATTTGAAGTATAATACCAACTAAAGGGTCTTGGATATTAACAAGGTTAGAAATTTAAGGCTAATACTCATTTAAATGGGGCTCGTCGAGTCAGGATCAATTTGACCGAAAATCGAAGGCTAACACCCCCTCCAAAAGTTAAGTTCAACCATGTTTGGGAGAAAAGTGTATTACCCATAAATTTCAAGTCTAATACAAACTAAAAGCTCTTGGATATGAACAAGGTTAGAAATATAAGGCTAATACTCATTTAAATGGATCTCGTCGAGTCAGGATCAATTTGACCGAAAATCCAAGCCTAGCACCCCCTCCAAAAACCAAGTTCAACCATGTTTGGGAGAAAAGTGTATTACCCATAAATTGGAAGTCTAATACCAACTAAAATATCGTGGATATGAACAAGGTTAGAAATATAAGGCTAATACTCATTTAAATTGGGCTCGCCGAGTCAGGATCAATTTTTCCGAAAATCTAAGGCTAACACCCCTCCAAAAAGCAAGTTCAACCATGTTTGGGAGAAAAGTGTATTACCTATAAATTTGAAGTCTAATACCAACTAAAAAATCTTGGATATGAACAAGGTTAGAAATATAAGGCTAATACTCATTTAAATGGGGCTCGTCGAGTCAGGATCAATTTGTCCGAAAATCTAAGGCTAACACCCATCCAAAAACCAAGTTCCACCATGTTTGGGAGAAAAGTGTATTACCATAAATTTGAAGTCTAATACAAACTAAAACCTCTTGGATATGAACAAGGTTAGAAATATAAGGCTACTACTCATTCAAATGGGGCTCGTCGAGTCAGGATCAATTTGACCGAAAATCCAAGGCTAACACCCCCTCCAAAAACCAAGTTCAACCATGTTTGGGAGAAAAGTGTATTACCCATAAATTTGAAGTCTAATACCAACTAAAAGCTCTTGGATATGATCAAGGTTAGAAATATAAGGCTAATACTCATTTAAATGGGGCTCGTCGAGTCAGGATCAATTTGTCCGAAAATCTAAGGCTAACACCCATCCAAAAACCAAGTTCAACCATGTTTGGGAGAAAAGTGTATTACCCATAAATTTAAAGTCTAATACCAATTAAATGGTATTGGATATGAAAAAGGATAGAAATATAAGACTAATACTCATTTAAATGGGGCTCGTCGAGTCAGGATCAATTTGTCCGAAAATCCAAGGCTAACACCCCTCCAAAAACCAAGTTCATCCATGTTTGGGGGAAAAGTGTATTACCCATAAATTTGACGTCTAATACAAACTAAAACCTCTTGGATATGAACAAGTATAGAAATATAAGGCTAATACTCATTTAAATGGGGCTCGTCGAGTCAGGATCAATTTGTCCGAAAATCTAAGGCTAACACCCATCCAAAAACCAAGTTCAATCATGTTTGGGAGAAAAGTGTATTACCATAAATTTGAAGTCTAATACAAACTAAAAGCTCTTGGATATGAAAAAGGATAGAAATATAAGCCTAATACTCATTTAAATGGGGCTCGTCGAGTCAGGATCAATTTGTCCGAAAATCCAAGGCTAACACCCCCTCCAAAAACCAAGTTCAACCATGTTTGGGGGAAAAGTGTATTACCCATAAATTTGAAGTCTAATACCAACTAAAAGCTCTTGGATATGAACAATGTTAGAAATATAAGGCTAATACTCATTTAAATTGGGCTCGTCGAGTCAGGGATCAATTTTTCCGAAAAATCTAAGGCTAACACCCTCCAAAAACCAAGTTCAACCATGTTTGGGAGAAAAGTGTATTACCCATAAATTTGAAGTCTAATACCAACTAAAAAAATCTTGGATATGAAAAAGGTTAGAAATATAAGGCTAATACTCATTTAAATGGGGCTCGTCGAGTCAGGATCAATTTGTCCGAAAATCTAAGGCTAACACCCATCCAAAAACCAAGTTCAACCATGTTTGGGAGAAAAGTGTATTACCATAAATTTGAAGTCTAATACAAACTAAAACCTCTTGTATATGAACAAGGTTAGAAATATAAGGCTACTACTCATTCAAATGGGGCTCGTCGAGTCAGGATCAATTTGACCGAAAATCCAAGGCTAACACCCCCTCCAAAAACCAAGTTCAACCATGTTTGGGGGAAAAGTGTATTACCCATAAATTTGAAGTATAATACCAAATAAAGGGTCTTGGATATGAACAAGGTTAGAAATATAAGGCTAATACTCATTTAAATGGGGCTCGTCGAGTCGGGATCAATTTGTCCGAAAATCCAAGGCTAACACCCCCTCCAAAAACCAAGTTCAACCATGTTTGGGAGAAAAGTGTATTACCCATAAATTTGAAGTCTAATACCAACTAAAAGCTCTTGGATATGAACAAGGTTAGAAATATAAGGCTACTACTCATTTAAATGGGGCTCGTCGAGCCAGGATCAATTTGATCGAAAATCCAAGGCTAACACCCCCTCCAAAAACCAAGTTCAACCATGTTTGGGAGAAAAGTGTATTACCCATAAATATGAATTCTAATACCAACTAAAAGCTCTTGGATATGAACAAGGTTAGAAATATAAGGCTAATACTTATTTAAATGGGGCTCGTCGAGTCAGGATCAATTTGTCCGAAAATCCAAGGCTAACACACCCTCCAAAAACCAAGTTCAACCATGTTTGGGAGAAAAGTGTATTACCCATAAATTTGAAGTCCAATACCAACTAAAAAATCTTGGATATGAACAAGGTTAGAAATATAAGGCTAATACTCATTTAAATGGGGCTCGTCGAGTCAGGATCAATTTGTCCGAAAATCTAAGGCTAACACCCATCCAAAAACCAAGTTCAACCATGTTTGGGAGAAAAGTGTATTACCATAAATTTTAAGTCTAATACAAACTAAAACCTCTTGGATATGAACAAGGTTAGAAATATAAGGCTAATACTCATTTAAATGGGGCTCGTCGAGTTAGGATCAATTTGTCCGAAAAATCCAAGGCTAACACCCCTCCAAAAATCCAAGTTCAACCATGTTTGGGAGAAAAGTGTATTACCCATAAATTTGAAGTCTAATACAAACTAAAAGCTCTTTGATATGAACAAGGTTAGAAATATAAGGCTAATACTTATTTAAATGGGGCTCGTCGAGTCAGGATCAATTTGTCCAAAAATCCAAGGCTAACACACCCTCCAAAACCAAGTTCAACCATGTTTGGGAGAAAAGTGTATTACCCATAAATTTGAAGTCTAATACAAAATAAAAGCTCTTGGATATGAAAAAGGTTAGAAATATAAGGCTAATACTCATTTAAATGGGGCTTGTCGAGTTAGGATCAATTTGTCCGAAAATCAAAGGCTAACACCCCTCCAAAAACCAAGTTCAACCATGTTTGGGACAAAAGTGTATTACCCATAAATTTGAAGTCTAATAGCAACTAAAAGGTCTTGGATATGAACAAGGTTAGAAATATAAGGCTAATACTCATTTAAATGGGGCTCGTCGAGTCAGGATCAATTTGTCCGAAAATCCAAGGCTAACACACCCTCCAAAAACCAAGTTCAACCATGTTTGGGAGAAAAGTGTATTACCCATAAATTTGAAGTCTAATACCAACTAAAAGCTCCTGGATATGAACAAGGTTAGAAATATAAGGCTACTACACATTTAAATGGGGCTCGTCGAGTCAGGATCAATTTGACCGAAAATCCAAGGCTAACACCCCTCCAAAAACCAAGTTCAACCATGTTTGGGAGAAAAGTGTATTACCCATAAATTTGAAGTCCAATACCAACTAAAAAATCTTGGATATGAACAAGGTTAGAAATATAAGGCTAATACTCATTTAAATGGGGCTCGTCGAGTCAGGATCAATTTGTCCGAAAATCTAAGGCTAACACCCATCCAAAAACCAAGTTCAACCATGTTTGGGAGAAAAGTGTATTACCATAAATTTGAAGTCTAATACAAACTAAAACCTCTTGGATATGAACAAGGTTAGAAATATAAGGCTAATACTCATTTAAATGGGGCTCGTCGAGTTAGGATCAATTTGTCCGAAAATCCAAGGCTAACACCCCCTCCAAAATCCAAGTTCAACCATGTTTGGGAGAAAAGTGTATTACCCATAAATTTGAAGTCTAATACAAACTAGAAGCTCTTTGATATGAACAAGGTTAGAAATATAAGGCTAATACTTATTTAAATGGGGCTCGTCGAGTCAGGATCAATTTGTCCAAAAATCCAAGGCTAACACCCCCCTAAAAACCAAGTTCAACCATGTTTGGGAGAAAAGTGTATTACCCATAAATTTGAAGTCTAATACAAACTAAAAGCTCTTGGATATGAACAAGGTTAGAAATATAAGGCTAATACTCATTTAAATGGGGCTCGTCGAGTCAGGATCAATTTGTCCGAAAAACTAAGGCTAACACCCATCCAAAAACCAAGTTCAACCATGTTTGGGAGAAAAGTGTATTACCCATAAATTTGAAGTCTAATAAAAACTAAAAGGTCTTGGATATGAACAAGGTTAGAAATATAAGGCTAATACTCATTTAAATGGGGCTCGTCGAGTCAGGATCAATTTGTCCGAAAATCCAAGGCTAACACCCCCTCCAAAAACCAAGTTCAACCATGTTTGGGAGAAAAGTGTATTACTCATAAATTTGAAGTCCAATACCAAATAAAGGGTCTTGGATATGAACAAGGTTAGAAATATAAGGATACTACTCATTCAAATGGGGCTCGTCGAGTCAGGATCAATTTGTCCGAAAATCTAAGGCTAACACCCATCCAAAAACCAAGTTCAACCATGTTTGGGAGAAAAGTGTATTACCATAAATTTGAAGTCTAATACGAACTAAAACCTCTTGGATATGAACAAGGTTAGAATTATAAGGCTACTACTCATTCAAATGGGGCTCGTCGAGTCAGGATCAATTTGACCGAAAATCCAAGGCTAACACCCCCTCCAAAAACCAAGTTCAACCATGTTTGGGAGAAAAGTGTATTACCCATAAATTTGAAGTCTAATACCAACTAAAGGCTCTTGGATATGAACAAGGTTAGAAATATAAGGCTACTACTCATTTAAATTGGGCTCGTCGAGTCAGGATCAATTTGTCCGAAAATCCAAGGCTAACAGCCCCTCCAAAACTAAAGTTCAACCATGTTTGGTGGAAAAGTGTATTACCCATAAATTTGAAGTCTAATACCAACTAAAGGGTCTTGGATATTAACAAGGTTAGAAATTTAAGGCTAATACTCATTTAAATGGGGCTCGTCGAGTCAGGATCAATTTGACCGAAAAATCCAAGGCTAACACCCCTCCAAAAAATTAAGTTCAACCATGTTTGGGAGAAAAGTGTATTACCCATAAATTTCAAGTCTAATACAAACTAAAAGCTCTTGGATATGAACAAGGTTAGAAATATAAGGCTAATACTCATTTAAATGGGGCTCGTCGAGTCAGGATCAATTTGTCCGAAAATCGAAGGCTAACACCCCTCCTAAAACCAAGTTCAACCATGTTTGGGAGAAAAGTGTATTACCCATAAATTTGAAGTCTAATACCAACTAAAAAATCTTGGATATGAACAAGGTTAGAAATATAAGGCTAATACTCATTTAAATGGGGCTCGTCGAGTCAGGATTAATTTGTCCGAAAATCTAAGGCTAACACCCATCCAAAAACCAAGTTCAACCATGTTTGGGAGAAAAGTGTATTACTCATAAATTTGAAGTCCAATACCAAATAAAGGGTCTTGGATATGAACAAGGTTAGAAATATAAGGATACTACTCATTCAAATGGGGCTCGTCGAGTCAGGATCAATTTGTCCGAAAATCTAAGGCTAACACCCATCCAAAAACCAAGTTCAACCATGTTTGGGAGAAAAGTGTATTACCATAAATTTGAAGTCTAATACGAACTAAAACCTCTTGGATATGAACAAGGTTAGAAATATAAGGCTACTACTCATTCAAATGGGGCTCGTCGAGTCAGGATCAATTTGACCGAAAATCCAAGGCTAACACCCCCTCCAAAAACCAAGTTCAACCATGTTTGGGAGAAAAGTGTATTACCCATAAATTTGAAGTCTAATACCAACTAAAAGCTCTTGGATATGAACAAGGTTAGAAATATAAGGCTACTACTCATTTAAATTGGGCTCGTCGAG
Source organism: Salix suchowensis (assembly GCA_029030765.1). NCBI lineage: Eukaryota > Viridiplantae > Streptophyta > Magnoliopsida > Malpighiales > Salicaceae > Salix > Salix suchowensis. The sequence continues at coordinate 3,085,487 of JAPFFH010000028.1, read as the reverse complement.
TCAGGATCAATTTGTCCGAAAATCCAAGGCTAACACCCCTCCAAAAACAAAGTTCAACCATGTTTGGGGGAAAAGTGTATTACCCATAAATTTGAAGTCTAATACCAACTAAAGGGTCTTGGATATTAACAAGGTTAGAAATTTAAGGCTAATACTCATTTAAATGGGGCTCGTCGAGTCAGGATCAATTTGACCGAAAAATCCAAGGCTAACACCCCTCCAAAAATGAAGTTCAACCATGTTTGGGAGAAAAGTGTATTACCCATAAATTTCAAGTCTAATACAAACTAAAAGCTCTTGGATATGAACAAGGTTAGAAATATAAGGCTAATACTCATTTAAATGGGGCTCGTCGAGTCAGGATCAATTTGTCCGAAAATCGAAGGCTAACACCCCTCCTAAAACCAAGTTCAACCATGTTTGGGAGAAAAGTGTATTACCCATAAATTTGAAGTCTAATACCAACTAAAAAATCTTGGATATGAACAAGGTTAGAAATATAAGGCTAATACTCATTTAAATGGGGCTCGTCGAGTCAGGATCAATTTGTCCGAAAATCTAAGGCTAACACCCATCCAAAAACCAAGTTCACCCATGTTTGGGAGAAAAGTGTATTACCCATAAATTTGAAGTCTAATACAAACTAAAAGGTCTTGGATATGAACAAGGTTAGAAATATAAGGCTAATACTCATTTAAATGGGGCTCGTCGAGTCAGGATCAATTTGTCCGAAAATCGAAGGCTAACACCCCTCCTAAAACCAAGTTCAACCATGTTTGGGAGAAAAGTGTATTACCCATAAATTTGAAGTCTAATACCAACTAAAAAATCTTGGATATGAACAAGGTTAGAAATATAAGGCTAATACTCATTTAAATGGGGCTCGTCGAGTCAGGATCAATTTGTCCGAAAATCTAAGGCTAACACCCATCCAAAAACCAAGTTCAACCATGTTTGGGAGAAAAGTGTATTACTCATAAATTTGAAGTCCAATACCAAATAAAGGGTCTTGGATATGAACAAGGTTAGAAATATAAGGATACTACTCATTCAAATGGGGCTCGTCGAGTCAGGATCAATTTGTCCGAAAATCTAAGTCTAACACCCATCCAAAAACCAAGTTCAACCATGTTTGGGAGAAAAGTGTATTACCATAAATTTGAAGTCTAATACGAACTAAAACCTCTTGGATATGAACAAGGTTAGAAATATAAGGCTACTACTCATTCAAATGGGGCTCGTCGAGTCAGAATCAATTTGACCGAAAATCCAAGGCTAACACCCCCTCCAAAAACCAAGTTCAACCATGTTTGGGAGAAAAGTGTATTACTCATAAATTTGAAGTCCAATACCAAATAAAGGGTCTTGGATATGAACAAGGTTAGAAATATATGGATAGTACTCATTCAAATGGGGCTCGTCGAGTCAGGATCAATTTGCCCGAAAATCTAAGGCTAACACCCATCCAAAAACCAAGTTCAACCATGTTTGGGAGAAAAGTGTATTACCCATAAATTTGAAGTCTAATACAAACTAAAAGGTCTTGGATATGAACAAGGTTAGAAATATAAGGCTACTACTCATTTAAATGGGGCTCGTCGAGCCAGGATCAATTTGTCCGAAAATCCAAGGCTAACACCCCCTCCAAAAACCAAGTTCAACCATGTTTGGGAGAAAAGTGTATTACCCATAAATTTGAAATCTAATACCAACTAAAATCTCATAGATATGAAAGAGGTTAGAAATATAAGGCTACTACTCATTTCAATGGGGCTCGTCGAGTCAGGATCAATTTGACCGAAAATCCAAGGCTAACACCCCCTCCAAAAACAAAGTTCAACCATGTTTGGGGGAAAAGTGTATTACCCATAAATTTTAAGTCTAATACCAACTAAAGGGTCTTGGATATTAACAAGGTTAGAAATTTAAGGCTAATACTCATTTAAATGGGGCTCGTCGAGTCAGGATCAATTTGACCGAAAAATCCAAGGCTAACACCCCTCCAAAAAATTAAGTTCAACCATGTTTGGGAGAAAAGTGTATTACCCATAAATTTCAAGTCTAATACAAACTAAAAGCTCTTGGATATGAACAAGGTTAGAAATATAAGTCTAATACTAATTTAAATGGGGCTCGTCGAGTCAAGATCAATTTGTCCGAAAATCCAAGGCTAACACCCCCTCCAAAAACCAAGTTCAACCATGTTTGGGGGAAAAATGTATTACCCATAAATTTGAAGTCTAATACCAAATAAAGGGTCTTGGATATGAACAAGGTTAGAAATATAAGGCTAATACTCATTTAAATGGGGCTCGTCGAGTCAGGATCAATTTGTCCGAAAATCCAAGGCTACCACCCCCTCCAAAATCCAAGTTCAACCATGTTTGGGAGAAAAGTGTATTACCCATAAATTTGAAGTCTAATACCAACTAAAAGGTCTTGGATATGAACAAGGTTTGAAATATAAGGCTACTACTCATTTAAATGGGGCTCGTCGAGTCAGGATCAATTTGTCCGAAAAACGAAGGCTAACACCCCTCCTAAAACCAAGTTCAACCATGTTTGGGAGAAAAGTGTATTACCCATAAATTTGAAGTCTAATACCAACTAAAAGCTCTTGGATATGAACAAGGTTAGAAATTTAAGGCTAATACTCATTTAAATGGGGCTCGTCGAGTCAGGATCAATTTGACCGAAAATCCAAGGCTAACACCCCCTCCAAAAATTAAGTTCAACCATGTTTGGGAGAAAAGTGTATTACCCATAAATTTGAAGTCTAATACCAACTAAAAGGTCTTGGATATGAACAAGGTTTGAAATATAAGGCTACTACTCATTTAAATGGGTCTCGTCGAGTCAGGATCAATTTGACCGAAAATCCAAGGCTAACACCCCCTCCAAAAACCAAGTTCAACCATGTTTGGGAGAAAAGTGTATTACTCATAAATTTGAAGTCCAATACCAAATAAAGGGTCTTGGATATGAACAAGGTTAGAAATATAAGGCTACTACTCATTCAAATGGGGCTCGTCGAGTCAGGATCAATTTGTCCGAAAAACGAAGGCTAACACCCCTCCTAAAACCAAGTTCAACCATGTTTGGGAGAAAAGTGTATTACCCATAAATTTGAAGTCTAATACCAACTAAAAGCTCTTGGATATGAACAAGGTTAGAAATTTAAGGCTAATACTCATTTAAATGGGGCTCGTCGAGTCAGGATCAATTTGACCGAAAATCCAAGGCTAACACCCCCTCCAAAAATTAAGTTCAACCATGTTTGGGAGAAAAGTGTATTACCCATAAATTTGAAGTCTAATACCAACTAAAAGGTCTTGGATATGAACAAGGTTTGAAATATAAGGCTACTACTCATTTAAATGGGTCTCGTCGAGTCAGGATCAATTTGACCGAAAATCCAAGGCTAACACCCCTCCAAAAACCAAGTTCAACCATGTTTGGGAGAAAAGTGTATTACCCATAAATTGGAAGTCTAATACCAACTAAAATCTCGTGGATATGAACAAGGTTAGAAATATAAGGCTAATACTCATTTAAATGGGGCTCGTCGAGTCAGGATCAATTTGTCCGAAAATCCAAGGCTAACACCCCCTCCAAAAACCAAGTTCAACCATGTTTGGGAGAAAAGTGTATTACCCATAAATTTGAAGTCTAATACCAACTAAAAGCTCTTGGATATGAACAAGGTTATAAATTTAAGGCTAATACTCATTTAAATGGGGCTCGTCGAGTCAGGATCAATTTGACCGAAAATCCAAGGCTAACACCCCCTCCAAAAATTAAGTTCAACCATGTTTGGGAGAAAAGTGTATTACCCATAAATTTCAAGTCTAATACAAACTAAAAGCTCTTGCATATGAACAAGGTTAGAAATATAAGGCTAATACTCATTTAAATAGGGCTCGTCGAGTCAGGATCAATTTGTCCGAAAATCGAAGGCTAACACCCCTCCTAAAACCAAGTTCAACCATGTTTGGAAGAAAAGTGTATTACCCATAAATTTGAAGTCTAATACCAACTAAAAAATCTTGGATATGAACAAGGTTAGAAATATAAGGCTAATACTCATTTAAATGGGGCTCGTCGAGTCAGGATCAATTTGTCCGAAAATCCAAGGCTAACACCCCTCCAAAAACCAAGTTCAACCATGTTTGGGAGAAAAGTGTATTACCCATAAATTGGAAGTCTAATACCAACTAAAATCTCGTGGATATGAACAAGGTTAGAAATATAAGGCTAATACTCATTGAAATGGGGCTCGTCGAGTCAGGATCAATTTGTCCGAAAATCCAAGGCTAACACCCCCTCCAAAAACCAAGTTCAACCATGTTTGGGAGAAAAGTGTATTACCCATAAATTTGAAGTCTAATACAAACTAAAAGGTCTTGGATATGAACAAGGTTAGAAATATAAGGCTACTACTCATTTAAATGGGGCTCGTCGAGCCAGGATCAATTTGTCCGAAAATCCAAGGCTAACACCCCCTCCAAAAACCAAGTTCAACCATGTTTGGGAGAAAAGTGTATTACCCATAAATTTGAAATCTAATACCAACTAAAATCTCATAGATATGAAAGAGGTTAGAAATATAAGGCTACTACTCATTTCAATGGGGCTCGTCGAGTCAGGATCAATTTGACCGAAAATCCAAGGCTAACACCCCTCCAAAAACCAAGTTCAACCATGTTTTGGAGAAAAGTGTATTACCCATAAATTGGAAGTCTAATACCAACTAAAATCTCGTGGATATGAACAAGTTTAGAAATATAAGGCTAATACTCATTTAAATGGGGCTCGTCGAGTCAGGATCAATTTGTACGAAAATCCAAGGCTAACACCCCCTCCAAAAACCAAGTTCAACCATGTTTGGGGGAAAAGTGTATTACCCATAAATTTGAAGTCTAATACCAACTAAAGGGTCTTGTATATGAACAAGGTTAGAAATATAAGGCTAATACTCATTTAAATGGGGCTCGTCGAGTCAGGATCAATTTGACCGAAAATCCAAGGCTAACACCCCCTCCAAAAACCAAGTTCAACCATGTTTGGGAGAAAAGTGTATTACCCATAAATTGGAAGTATAATACCAACTAAAATCTCATGGATATGAACAACGTTAGAAATATAAGGCTAATACTCATTTAAATGGGGCTCGTCGAGTCAGGATCAATTTGTCCGAAAATCCAAGGCTAACACCCCCCCCAAAACCAAGTTCAACCATGATTGGGAGAAAAGTGTATTACCCATAAATTTGAAGTCTAATACCAACTAAAAGCTCTTGGATATGAACAATGTTATAAATATAAGGCTAATACTCAGCAAAATTGGGCTCGTTGAGTCAGGATCAATTTTTCCGAAAATACAAGGCTAACACCCCTCCAAAAACCAAGTTCAACCATGTTTGGGAGAAAAGTGTATTACCCATAAATTGGAAGTATAATACCAACTAAAATCTCATGCATATGAACAAGGTTAGAAATATAAGGCTAATACTCATTTAAATGGGGCTCGTCGAGTCAGGATCAATTTGTCCGAAAATCCAAGGCTAACACCCCCTCCAAAACCAAGTTCAACCATGATTGGGAGAAAAGTGTATTACCCATAAATTTCAAGTCTAATACCAACTAAAAGCTCTTGGATATGAACAATGTTAGAAATATAAGGCTAATACTCAGTAAAATTGGGCTCGTTGAGTCAGGATCAATTTTTCCGAAAATCTAAGGCTAACACCCCTCCAAAAACCAAGTTCAACCATGTTTGGGAGAAAAGTGTATTACCTATAAATTTGAAGTCTAATACCAACTAAAAAATATTGGATATGAACAAGGTTAGAAATATAGGGCTAATACTCATTTAAATGGGGCTCGTCGAGTGAGGATCAATTTGACCGAAAATCCAAGGCTAACACCCCCTCCAAAAACCAAGTTCAACCATGTTTGGGAGAAAAGTGTATTACCCATAAATATGAAGTCTAATACCAACTAAAAGCTCTTGGATATGAGCAAGGTTAGAAATATAAGGCTAATACTCATTTAAATGGGTCTCGTCGAGTCAGGATCAATTTGACCGAAAATCCAAGCCTAGCACCCCCTCCAAAAACCAAGTTCAACCATGTTTGGGAGAAAAGTGTATTACCCATAAATTGGAAGTCTAATACCAACTAAAATCTCGTGGATATGAACAAGGTTAGAAATATAAGGCTAATACTCATTTAAATGGGGCTCGTCGAGTCAGGATCAATTTGTCCGAAAATCCAAGGCTAACACCCCCTCCAAAACCAAGTTCAACCATGATTGGGAGAAAAGTGAATTACCCATAAATTGGAAGTCTAATACCAACTAAAAGCTCTTGGATATGAACAAGGTTAGAAATATAAGGCTACTACTCATTTAAATTGGGCTCGTCGAGTCAGGATCAATTTTACCGAAAATCCAAGGCTAACACCCCCTCCAAAAACCAAGTTCAACCATGTTTGGGAGAAAAGTGTATTACCCATAAATTTGAAGTCTAATACCAACTAAAAGCTCTTGGATATGAACAAGTTTAGAAATATAAGGCTAGTACTCATTTAAATGGGGCTCGTCGAGTCAGGATCAATTTGTCCGAAAATCCAAGGCTAACACCCCCTCCAAAAACCAAGTTCAACCATGTTTGGGGGAAAAGTGTATTACCCATAAATATGAAGTCTAATACCAACTAAAGGGTCTTGGATATTAACAAGGTTAGAAATTTAAGGCTAATAGTCATTTAAATGGGGTCGTCGAGTCAGGATCAATTTGACCGAAAATCCAAGGCTAACACCCCCTCCAAAAATTAAGTTCAACCATGTTTGGGAGAAAAGTGTATTACCCATAAATTTGAAGTCTAATACAAACTAAAAGCTCTTGGATATGAACAAGGTTAGAAATATAAGGCTAATACTCATTTAAATGGGGCTCATCGAGTCAGGATCAATTTGTCCGAAAATCTAAGGCTAACACTCCTCCAAAAACCAAGTTCAACCATGTTTGGGGCAAAAGTGTATTACCCATAAATATGAAGTCTAATACCAACTAAAAGCTCTTGGATATGAACAAGGTTAGAAATATAAGGCTACTACTCATTTAAATTGGGCTCGTCGAGTCAGGATCAATTTTACCGAAAATCCAAGGCTAACACCCCCTCCAAAAACCAAGTTCAACCATGTTTGGGAGAAAAGTGTATTACCCATAAATTTGAAGTCTAATACCAACTAAAAGCTCTTGGATATGAACAAGTTTAGAAATATAAGGCTAGTACTCATTTAAATGGGGCTCGTCGAGTCAGGATCAATTTGTCCGAAAATCCAAGGCTAACACCTCCTCCAAAAACCAAGTTCAACCATGTTTGGGGGAAAAGTGTATTACCCATAAATATGAAGTCTAATACCAACTAAAGGGTCTTGGATATTAACAAGGTTAGAAATTTAAGGCTAATAGTCATTTAAATGGGGTTGTCGAGTCAGGATCAATTTGACCGAAAATCCAAGGCTAACACCCCCTCCAAAAATTAAGTTCAACCATGTTTGGGAGAAAAGTGTATTACCCATAAATTTGAAGTCTAATACAAACTAAAAGCTCTTGGATATGAACAAGGTTAGAAATATAAGGCTAATACTCATTTAAATGGGGCTCATCGAGTCAGGATCAATTTGTCCGAAAATCTAAGGCTAACACTCCTCCAAAAACCAAGTTCAACCATGTTTGGGACAAAAGTGTATTACCCATAAATTTGAAGTCTAATACCAACTAAAAGCTCTTGGATATGAACAAGGTTAGAAATATAAGGCTAATACTCATTTAAATGGGGCTCGTCGAGTCAGGATCAATTTGTCCAAAAATCTAAGGCTAACACCCATCCAAAAACCAAGTTCAACCATGTTTGGGAGAAAAGTGTATTACCCATAAATTGGAAGTCTAATACCAACTAAAAGCTCTTGGATATGAACAAGGTTAGATATATAAGGCTACTACTCATTTAAATGGGGCTCATCGACTCAGGATCAATTTGACCGAAAATCCAAGGCTAACACCCCCTCCAAAAACCAAGTTCAACCATGTTTGGGAGAAAAGTGTATTACCCATAAATTTGAAGTCTAATACCAACTAAAAGCTCTTGGATATGAACAAGTTTAGAAATATAAGGCTAGTACTCATTTAAATGGGGCTCGTCGAGTCAGGATCAATTTGTCCGAAAATCCAAGGCTAACACCCCCTCCAAAAACCAAGTTCAACCATGTTTGGGAGAAAAGTGTATTACCCATAAATTTGAAGTCTAATACCAACTAAAAGCTCTTGGATATGAACAAGGTTAGAAATATAAGGCTACTACTCATTTAAATGGGGCTCGTCGAGTCAGGATCAATTTGACCGAAAATCCAAGGCTAACACCCCTCCAAAAACCAAGTTCAACCATGTTTGGGAGAAAAGTGTATTACCCATAAATTGGAAGTATAATACCAACTAAAATCTCATGGATATGAACAAGGTTAGAAATATAAGGCTAATACTCATTTAAATGGGGCTCGTCGAGTCGGGGATCAATTTGTCCGAAAATCCAAGGCTAACACCCTCCAAAACCAAGTTCAACCATGATTGGGAGAAAAGTGTATTACCCATAAATTTGAAGTCTAATACCAACTAAAAGCTCTTGGATATGAACAATGTTAGAAATATAAGGCTAATACTCAGTAAAATTGGGCTCGTTGAGTCAGGATCAATTTTTCCGAAAATCTAAGGCTAACACCCTCCAAAAACCAAGTTCAACCATGTTTGGGAGAAAAGTGTATTACCTATAAATTTGAAGTCTAATACCAACTAAAAAAATATTGGATATGAACAAGGTTAGAAATATAGGGCTAATACTCATTTAAATGGGGCTCGTCGAGTCGGGGATCAATTTGACCGAAAATCCAAGGCTAACACCCCCTCCAAAAACCAAGTTCAACCATGTTTGGGAGAAAAGTGTATTACCCATAAATATGAAGTCTAATACCAACTAAAAGCTCTTGGATATGAACAAGGTTAGAAATATAAGGCTAATACTCATTTAAATGGGTCTCGTCGAGTCGGGATCAATTTGACCGAAAAATCCAAGCCTAGCACCCCCTCCAAAAACCAAGTTCAACCATGTTTGGGAGAAAAGTGTATTACCCATAAATTGGAAGTCTAATACCAACTAAAATCTTGTGGATATGAACAAGGTTAGAAATATAAGGCTAATACTCATTTAAATGGGGCTCGTCGAGTCAGGATCAATTTGTCCGAAAATCCAAGGCTAACACCCCCTCCAAAACCAAGTTCAACCATGATTGGGAGAAAAGTGAATTACCCATAAATTGGAAGTCTAATACCAACTAAAAGCTCTTGGATATGAACAAGGTTAGAAATATAAGGCTACTACTCATTTAAATTGGGCTCGTCGAGTCAGGATCAATTTTACCGAAAATCCAAGGCTAACACCCCTCCAAAAACCAAGTTCAACCATGTTTGGGAGAAAAGTGTATTACCCATAAATTTGAAGTCTAATACCAACTAAAAGCTCTTGGATATGAACAAGTTTAGAAATATAAGGCTAGTACTCATTTAAATGGGGCTCGTCGAGTCAGGATCAATTTGTCCGAAAATCCAAGGCTAACACCCCTCCAAAAACCAAGTTCAACCATGTTTGGGGGAAAAGTGTATTACCCATAAATATGAAGTCTAATACCAACTAAAGGGTCTTGGATATTAACAAGGTTAGAAATTTAAGGCTAATAGTCATTTAAATGGGGGTCGTCGAGTCGGGGATCAATTTGACCGAAAATCCAAGGCTAACACCCCCTCCAAAAATTAAGTTCAACCATGTTTGGGAGAAAAGTGTATTACCCATAAATTTGAAGTCTAATACAAACTAAAAGCTCTTGGATATGAACAAGGTTAGAAATATAAGGCTAATACTCATTTAAATGGGGCTCATCGAGTCAGGATCAATTTGTCCGAAAATCTAAGGCTAACACTCCTCCAAAAACCAAGTTCAACCATGTTTGGGGCAAAAGTGTATTACCCATAAATATGAAGTCTAATACCAACTAAAAGCTCTTGGATATGAACAAGGTTAGAAATATAAGGCTACTACTCATTTAAATTGGGCTCGTCGAGTCAGGATCAATTTTACCGAAAATCCAAGGCTAACACCCCCTCCAAAAACCAAGTTCAACCATGTTTGGGAGAAAAGTGTATTACCCATAAATTTGAAGTCTAATACCAACTAAAAGCTCTTGGATATGAACAAGTTTAGAAATATAAGGCTAGTACTCATTTAAATGGGGCTCGTCGAGTCGGGGATCAATTTGTCCGAAAAATCCAAGGCTAACACCTCCTCCAAAAACCAAGTTCAACCATGTTTGGGGGGAAAAGTGTATTACCCATAAATATGAAGTCTAATACCAACTAAAGGGTCTTGGATATTAACAAGGTTAGAAATTTAAGGCTAATAGTCATTTAAATGGGGTTGTCGAGTCAGGATCAATTTGACCGAAAATCCAAGGCTAACACCCCCTCCAAAAATTAAGTTCAACCATGTTTGGGAGAAAAGTGTATTACCCATAAATTTGAAGTCTAATACAAACTAAAAGCTCTTGGATATGAACAAGGTTAGAAATATAAGGCTAATACTCATTTAAATGGGGCTCATCGAGTCAGGATCAATTTGTCCGAAAAATCTAAGGCTAACACTCCTCCAAAAACCAAGTTCAACCATGTTTGGGACAAAAGTGTATTACCCATAAATTTGAAGTCTAATACCAACTAAAAGCTCTTGGATATGAACAAGGTTAGAAATATAAGGCTAATACTCATTTAAATGGGGCTCGTCGAGTCAGGATCAATTTGTCCGAAAATCTAAGGCTAACACCCATCCAAAAACCAAGTTCAACCATGTTTGGGAGAAAAGTGTATTACCCATAAATTGGAAGTCTAATACCAACTAAAAGCTCTTGGATATGAACAAGGTTAGATATATAAGGCTACTACTCATTTAAATGGGGCTCATCGACTCAGGATCAATTTAACCGAAAATCCAAGGCTAACACCCCCTCCAAAAACCAAGTTCAACCATGTTTGGGAGAAAAGTGTATTACCCATAAATTTGAAGTCTAATACCAACTAAAAGCTCTTGGATATGAACAAGTTTAGAAATATAAGGCTAGTACTCATTTAAATGGGGGCTCGTCGAGTCGGGATCAATTTGTCCGAAAAATCCAAGGCTAACACCCCCTCCAAAAACCAAGTTCAACCATGTTTGGGAGAAAAGTGTATTACCCATAAATTTGAAGTCTAATACCAACTAAAAGCTCTTGGATATGAACAAGGTTAGAAATATAAGGCTACTACTCATTTAAATAGGGCTCGTCGAGTCAGGATCAATTTGACCAAAAATCCAAGGCTAACACCCCTCCAAAAACCAAGTTCAACCATGTTTGGGAGAAAAGTGTATTACCCATAAATTGGAAGTATAATACCAACTAAAATCTCATGGATATGAACAAGGTTAGAAATATAAGGCTAATACTCATTTAAATGGGGCTCGTCGAGTCAGGATCAATTTGTCCGAAAATCCAAGGCTAACACCCCCTCCAAAACCAAGTTCAACCATGATTGGGAGAAAAGTGTATTACCCATAAATTTGAAGTCTAATACCAACTAAAAGCTCTTGGATATGAACAATGTTAGAAATATAAGGCTAATACTCAGTAAAATTGGGCTCGTTGAGTCAGGATCTATTTTTCCGAAAATCTAAGGCTAACACCCTCCAAAAACCAAGTTCAACCATGTTTGGGAGAAAAGTGTATTACCTATAAATTTGAAGTCTAATACCAACTAAAAAAATATTGGATATGAACAAGGTTAGAAATATAGGGCTAATACTCATTTAAATGGGGGCTCGTCGAGTCGGGATCAATTTGACCGAAAATCCAAGGCTAACACCCCCTCCAAAAACCAAGTTCAACCATGTTTGGGAGAAAAGTGTATTACCCATAAATATGAAGTCTAATACCAACTAAAAGCTCTTGGATATGAACAAGGTTAGAAATATAAGGCTAATACTCATTTAAATGGGTCTCGTCGAGTCGGGGATCAATTTGACCGAAAAATCCAAGCCTAGCACCCCCTCCAAAAACCAAGTTCAACCATGTTTGGGAGAAAAGTGTATTACCCATAAATTGGAAGTCTAATACCAACTAAAAATCTCGTGGATATGAACAAGGTTAGAAATATAAGGCTAATACTCATTTAAATGGGGGCTCGTCGAGTCAGGGATCAATTTGTCCGAAAATCCAAGGCTAACACCCCCTCCAAAAACCAAGTTCAACCATGATTGGGAGAAAAGTGAATTACCCATAAATTGGAAGTCTAATACCAACTAAAAGCTCTTGGATATGAACAAGGTTAGAAATATAAGGCTACTACTCATTTAAATTGGGCTCGTCGAGTCGAGATCAATTTTACCGAAAATCCAAGGCTAACACCCCTCCAAAAACCAAGTTCAACCATGTTTGGGAGAAAAGTGTATTACCCATAAATTTGAAGTCTAATACCAACTAAAAGCTCTTGGATATGAACAAGTTTAGAAATATAAGGCTAGTACTCATTTAAATGGGGCTCGTCGAGTCAGGATCAATTTGTCCGAAAATCCAAGGCTAACACCCCTCCAAAAACCAAGTTCAACCATGTTTGGGAGAAAAGTGTATTACCCATAAATTTGAAGTCTAATACCAACTAAAAGCTCTTGGATATGAACAAGGTTAGAAATATAAGGCTACTACTCATTTTCAAATAGGGGCTCGTCGAGCCAGGGATCAATTTGACCGAAAATCCAAGGCTAACACCCCTCCAAAAACCAAGTTCAACCATGTTTGGGAGAAAAGTGTATTACCCATAAATTTGAAGTCTAATACAAACTAAAAGCTCTTGGATATGAACAAGGTTAGAAATATAAGGCTAATACTCATTTAAATGGGGCTCATCGAGTCAGGATCAATTTGTCCGAAAATCTAAGGCTAACACTCCTCCAAAAACCAAGTTCAACCATGTTTGGGACAAAAGTGTATTACCCATAAATTTGAAGTCTAATACCAACTAAAAGCTCTTGGATATGAACAAGGTTAGAAATATAAGGCTAATACTCATTTAAATGGGGCTCGTCGAGTCAGGATCAATTTGTCCGAAAATCTAAGGCTAACACCCATCCAAAAACCAAGTTCAACCATGTTTGGGAGAAAAGTGTATTACCCATAAATTGGAAGTCTAATACCAACTAAAAGCTCTTGGATATGAACAAGGTTAGATATATAAGGCTACTACTCATTTAAATGGGGCTCATCGACTCAGGATCAATTTGACCGAAAATCCAAGGCTAACACCCCCTCCAAAAACCAAGTTCAACCATGTTTGGGAGAAAAGTGTATTACCCATAAATTTGAAGTCTAATACCAACTAAAAGCTCTTGGATATGAACAAGTTTAGAAATATAAGGCTAGTACTCATTTAAATGGGGCTCGTCGAGTCAGGATCAATTTGTCCGAAAATCCAAGGCTAACACCCCCTCCAAAAACCAAGTTCAACCATGTTTGGGAGAAAAGTGTATTACCCATAAATTTGAAGTCTAATACCAACTAAAAGCTCTTGGATATGAACAAGGTTAGAAATATAAGGCTACTACTCATTTAAATAGGGCTCGTCGAGTCAGGATCAATTTGTCCGAAAATCCAAGGCTAACACCCCCTCCAAAACCAAGTTCAACCATGATTGGGAGAAAAGTGTATTACCCATAAATTTGAAGTCTAATACCAACTAAAAGCTCTTGGATATGAACAAGTTTAGAAATATAAGGCTAGTACTCATTTAAATGGGGCTCGTCGAGTCAGGATCAATTTGTCCGAAAATCCAAGGCTAACACCCCCTCCAAAAACCAAGTTCAACCATGTTTGGGAGAAAAGTGTATTACCCATAAATTTGAAGTCTAATACCAACTAAAAGCTCTTGGATATGAACAAGGTTAGAAATATAAGGCTACTACTCATTTAAATAGGGCTCGTCGAGTCAGGATCAATTTGACCGAAAATCCAAGGCTAACACCCCTCCAAAAACCAAGTTCAACCATGTTTGGGAGAAAAGTGTATTACCCATAAATTGGAAGTATAATACCAACTAAAATCTCATGGATATGAACAAGGTTAGAAATATAAGGCTAATACTCATTTAAATGGGGCTCGTCGAGTCAGGATCAATTTGTCCGAAAATCCAAGGCTAACACCCCTCCAAAACCAAGTTCAACCATGATTGGGAGAAAAGTGTATTACCCATAAATTTGAAGTCTAATACCAACTAAAAGCTCTTGGATATGAACAATGTTAGAAATATAAGGCTAATACTCAGTAAAATTGGGCTCGTTGAGTCGAGATCAATTTTTTCCGAAAATCTAAGGCTAACACCCCTCCAAAAACCAAGTTCAACCATGTTTGGGAGAAAAGTGTATTACCTATAAATTTGAAGTCTAATACCAACTAAAAAAATATTGGATATGAACAAGGTTAGAAATATAGGGCTAATACTCATTTAAATGGGGCTCGTCGAGTCAGGATCAATTTGACCGAAAAATCCAAGGCTAACACCCCCTCCAAAAACCAAGTTCAACCATGTTTGGGAGAAAAGTGTATTACCCATAAATATGAAGTCTAATACCAACTAAAAGCTCTTGGATATGAACAAGGTTAGAAATATAAGGCTAATACTCATTTAAATGGGTCTCGTCGAGTCAGGATCAATTTGACCGAAAATCCAAGCCTAGCACCCCCTCCAAAAACCAAGTTCAACCATGTTTGGGAGAAAAGTGTATTACCCATAAATTGGAAGTCTAATACCAACTAAAATCTCGTGGATATGAACAAGGTTAGAAATATAAGGCTAATACTCATTTAAATGGGGCTCGTCGAGTCAGGATCAATTTGTCCGAAAATCCAAGGCTAACACCCCCTCCAAAACCAAGTTCAACCATGATTGGGAGAAAAGTGTATTACCCATAAATTTGAAGTCTAATACCAACTAAAAGCTCTTGGATATGAACAATGTTAGAAATATAAGGCTAATACTCATTAAAATTGGGCTCGTTGAGTCAGGATCAATTTTTCCGAAAATCTAAGGCTAACACCCCTCCAAAAACCAAGTTCAACCATGTTTGGGAGAAAAGTGTATTACCTATAAATTTGAAGTCTAATACCAACTAAAAAATATTGGATATGAACAAGGTTAGAAATATAGGGCTAATACTCATTTAAATGGGGCTCGTCGAGTCAGGATCAATTTGACCGAAAATCCAAGGCTAACACCCCTCCAAAAACCAAGTTCAACCATGTTTGGGAGGAAAGTGTATTACCCATAAATATGAAGTCTAATACCAACTAAAAGCTCTTGGATATGAACAAGGTTAGAAATATAAGGCTACTACTCATTTAAATTGGGCTAGTCGAGTCAGGATCAATTTGTACGAAAATCCAAGGCTAACACCCCCTCCAAAAACCAAGTTAAACCATGTTTGGGGGAAAAGTGTATTACCCATAAATTTGAATTCTAATACCAACTAAAGGGTCTTGGATATGAACAAGGTTACAAATTTAAGGCTAATACTCATTTAAATGGGGCTCGTCGAGTCAGGATCAATTTGACCGAAAATCCAAGGCTAACACACCCTCCAAAAATTAAGTTCAACCATGTTTGGGAGAAAAGTGTATTACCCATAAATTTGAAGTCTAATACCAACTAAAAGCTCTTGGATATGAACAAGGTTAGAAATATAAGGCTAATACTCATTTAAATGGGGCTCGTCGACTCAGGATCAATTTGTCCGAAAATCTAAGGCTAACACCCCTCCAAAAACCAAGTTCAACCATGTTTGGGGGAAAAGTGTATTACCCATAAATTTGAAGTCTAATACCAACTAAAGGGTCTTGGATATTAACAAGGTTTGAAATTTAAGGCTAATAGTCATTTAAATGGGGTCGTCGAGTCAGGATCAATTTGACCAAAAATCCAAGGCTAACACCCCCTCCAAAAATTAAGTTCAACCATGTTTGGGAGAAAAGTGTATTACCCATAAATTTGAAGTCTAATACAAACTAAAAGCTCTTGGATATGAACAAGTTTAGAAATATAAGGCTACTACTCATTTAAATTGGGCTCGTCGAGTCAGGATCAATTTTACCGAAAATCCAAGGCTAACACCCCCTCCAAAAACCAAGTTCAACCATGTTTGGGAGAAAAGTGTATTACCCATAAATATGAAGTCTAATACCAACTAAAAGCTCTTGGATATGAACAAGGTTAGAAATATAAGGCTACTACTCATTTAAATTGGGCTAGTCGAGTCAGGATCAATTTGTCCGAAAATCCAAGGCTAACACCCCCTCCAAAAACCAAGTTCAACCATGTTTGGGGGAAAAGTGTATTACCCATAAATTTGAAGTCTAATACCAACTAAAGGGTCTTGGATATTAACAAGGTTAGAAATTTAAGGCTAATAGTCATTTAAATGGGGTCGTCGAGTCAGGATCAATTTGACCGAAAATCCAAGGCTAAAAACCTCTCCAAAAATTAAGTTCAACCATGTTTGGGAGAAAAGTGTATTACCCATAAATTTGAAGTCTAATACAAACTAAAAGCTCTTGGATATGAACAAGGTTAGAAATATAAGGCTAATACTCATTTAAATGGGGCTCATCGAGTCAGGATCAATTTGTCCGAAAATCTAAGGCTAACACTCCTCCAAAAACCAAGTTCAACCATGTTTGGGACAAAAGTGTATTACCCATAAATTTGAAGTCTAATACCAACTAAAAGCTCTTGGATATGAACAAGGTTAGAAATATAAGGCTAATACTCATTTAAATGGGGCTCGTCGAGTCAGGATCAATTTGTCCGAAAATCTAAGGCTAACACCCATCCAAAAACCAAGTTCAACCATGTTTGGGAGAAAAGTGTATTACCCATAAATTGGAAGTCTAATACCAACTAAAAGCTCTTGGATATGAACAAGGTTAGAAATATAAGGCTACTACTCATTTAAATGGGGCTCGTCGAATCAGGATCAATTTGACCGAAAAATCCAAGGCTAACCCCCCCTCCAAAAACCAAGTTCAACCATGTTTGGGAGAAAAGTGTATTACCCATAAATTTGAAGTCTAATACCAACTAAAAGCTCTTGGATATGAACAAGTTTAGAAATATAAGGCTAGTACTCATTTAAATGGGGCTCGTCGAGTCGAGATCAATTTGTCCGAAAAATCCAAGGCTAACACCCCTCCAAAAACCAAGTTCAACCATGTTTGGGAGAAAAGTGTATTACCCATAAATTTGAAGTCTAATACCAACTAAAAGCTCTTGGATATGAACAAGGTTAGAAATATAAGGCTACTACTCATTTAAATAGGGCTCGTCGAGTCAGGGATCAATTTGACCGAAAAATCCAAGGCTAACACCCCTCCAAAAACCAAGTTCAACCATGTTTGGGAGAAAAGTGTATTACCCATAAATTGGAAGTATAATACCAACTAAAATCTCATGGATATGAACAAGTTTATAAATATAAGGCTAATACTCAATTAAATGGGGTTCGTCGAGTCAGGGATCAATTTGTCCGAAAAATCCAAGGCTAACACCCCCTCCAAAACCCAAGTTCAACCATGATTGGGAGAAAAGTGTATTACCCATAAATTTGAAGTCTAATACCAACTAAAAGCTCTTGGATATGAACAATGTTAGAAATATAAGGCTAATACTCAGTAAAATTGGGCTCGTTGAGTCAGGATCAATTTTTCCGAAAATCTAAGGCTAGCACCCCTCCAAAAACCAAGTTCAACCATGTTTGGGAGAAAAGTGTATTACCTATAAATTTGAAGTCTAATACCAACTAAAAAATATTGGATATGAACACGTTTAGAAATATAAGGCTAGTACTCATTTAAATGGGGCTCGTCGAGTCAGGATCAATTTGTCCGAAAATCCAAGGCTAACACCCCCTCCAAAAACCAAGTTCAACCATGTTTGGGAGAAAAGTGTATTACCCATAAATTTGAAGTCTAATACCAACTAAAAGCTCTTGGATATGAACAAGGTTAGAAATATAAGGCTACTACTCATTTAAATAGGGCTCGTCGAGTCAGGATCAATTTGACCGAAAATTCAAGGCTAACACCCCTCCAAAAACCAAGTTCAACCATGTTTGGGAGAAAAGTGTATTACCCATAAATTGGAAGTATAATACCAACTAAAATCTCATGGATATGAACAAGGTTAGAAATATAAGGCTAATACTCAATTAAATGGGGCTCGTCGAGTCAGGATCAATTTGTCCGAAAATCCAAGGCTAACACCCCCTCCAAACCCAAGTTCAACCATGTTTGGGAGAAAAGTGTATTACCCATAAATTTGAAGTCTAATACAAACTAAAAGCTCTTGTATATGAACAAGGTTAGAAATATAAGGCTAATACTCATTTAAATGGGGCTCATCGAGTCAGGATCAATTTGTCCGAAAATCTAAGGCTAACACTCCTCCAAAAACCAAGTTCAACCCTGTTTGGGACAAAAGTGTATTACCCATAAATTTGAAGTCTAATACCAACTAAAAGCTCTTGGATATGAACAAGGTTAGAAATATAAGGCTAATACTCATTTAAATGGGGCTCGTCGAGTCAGGATCAATTTGTCCGAAAATCTAAGGCTAACACCCATCCAAAAACCAAGTTCAACCATGTTTGGGAGAAAAGTGTATTACCCATAAATTGGAAGTCTAATACCAACTAAAAGCTCTTGGATATGAACAAGGTTAGAAATATAAGGCTACTACTCATTTAAATGGGGCTCGTCGAATCAGGGATCAATTTGACCGAAAAATCCAAGGCTAACACCCCCTCCAAAAACAAAGTTCAACCATGTTTGGGAGAAAAGTGTATTACCCATAAATTTGAAGTCTAATACCAACTAAAAGCTCTTGGATATGAACAAGGTTAGAAATATAAGGCTACTACTCATTTAAATAGGGCTCGTCGAGTCAGGATCAATTTGACCGAAAATCCAAGGCTAACACCCCTCCAAAAACCAAGTTCAACCATGTTTGGGAGAAAAGTGTATTACCCATAAATTGGAAGTATAATACCAACTAAAATCTCATGGATATGAACAAGTTTATAAATATAAGGCTAATACTCAATTAAATGGGGTTCGTCGAGTCAGGATCAATTTGTCCGAAAATCCAAGGCTAACACCCCCTCCAAACCCAAGTTCAACCATGATTGGGAGAAAAGTGTATTACCCATAAATTTGAAGTCTAATACCAACTAAAAGCTCTTGGATATGAACAATGTTAGAAATATAAGGCTAATACTCAGTAAAATTGGGCTCGTTGAGTCAGGATCAATTTTTCCGAAAATCTAAGGCTAGCACCCCTCCAAAAACCAAGTTCAACCATGTTTGGGAGAAAAGTGTATTACCTATAAATTTGAAGTCTAATACCAACTAAAAAATATTGGATATGAACAAGTTTAGAAATATAAGGCTAGTACTCATTTAAATGGGGCTCGTCGAGTCAGGATCAATTTGTCCGAAAATCCAAGGCTAACACCCCCTCCAAAAACCAAGTTCAACCATGTTTGGGAGAAAACGTGTATTACCCATAAATTTGAAGTCTAATACCAACTAAAAGCTCTTGGATATGAACAAGGTTAGAAATATAAGGCTACTACTCATTTAAATAGGGGCTCGTCGAGTCAGGGATCAATTTGACCGAAAAATCCAAGGCTAACACCCCTCCAAAAACCAAGTTCAACCATGTTTGGGAGAAAAGTGTATTACCCATAAATTGGAAGTATAATACCAACTAAAAATCTCATGGATATGAACAAGGTTAGAAATATAAGGCTAATACTCATTTAAATGGGGCTCGTCGAGTCAGGATCAATTTGTCCGAAAATCCAAGGCTAACACCCCCTCCAAAACCCAAGTTCAACCATGTTTGGGAGAAAAGTGTATTACCCATAAATTTGAAGTCTAATACAAACTAAAAGCTCTTGTATATGAACAAGGTTAGAAATATAAGGCTAATACTCATTTAAATGGGGCTCATCGAGTCAGGATCAATTTGTCCGAAAATCTAAGGCTAACACTCCTCCAAAAACCAAGTTCAACCATGTTTGGGACAAAAGTGTATTACCCATAAATTTGAAGTCTAATACCAACTAAAAGCTCTTGGATATGAACAAGGTTAGAAATATAAGGCTAATACTCATTTAAATGGGGCTCGTCGAGTCAGGATCAATTTGTCCGAAAATCTAAGGCTAACACCCATCCAAAAACCAAGTTCAACCATGTTTGGGAGAAAAGTGTATTACCCATAAATTGGAAGTCTAATACCAACTAAAAGCTCTTGTATATGAACAAGGTTAGAAATATAAGGCTACTACTCATTTAAATGGGGCTCGTCGAATCAGGATCAATTTGACCGAAAATCCAAGGCTAACACCCCTCCAAAAAACAAAGTTCAACCATGTTTGGGAGAAAAGTGTATTACCCATAAATTTGAAGTCTAATACCAACTAAAAGCTCTTGGATATGAACAAGTTTAGAAATATAAGGCTAGTACTCATTTAAATGGGGGCTCGTCGAGTCAGGGATCAATTTGTCCGAAAATCCAAGGCTAACACCCCTCCAAAAACCAAGTTCAACCATGTTTGGGAGAAAAGTGTATTACCCATAAATTTGAAGTCTAATACCAACTAAAAGCTCTTGGATATGAACAAGGTTAGAAATATAAGGCTACTACTCATTTAAATAGGGGCTCGTCGAGTCAGGGATCAATTTGACCGAAAAATCCAAGGCTAACACCCCTCCAAAAACCAAGTTCAACCATGTTTGGGAGAAAAGTGTATTACCCTATAAATTTGAAGTCTAATACCAACTAAAAAGATATTGGATATGAACAAGGTTAGAAATATAAGGGCTAATACTCATTTAAATGGGGGCTCGCCGAGTCATGATCAATTTGACCGAAAATCCAAGGCTAACACCCCCTCCAAAAACCAAGTTCAACCATGTTTGGGAGAAAAGTGTATTACCCATAAATATGAAGTCTAATACCAACTAAAAGCTCTTGGATATGAACAAGGTTAGAAATATAAGGCTACTACTCATTTAAATTGGGGCTAGTCGAGTCGGGATCAATTTTGTCCGAAAATCCAAGGCTAACACCCTCCAAAAACCAAGTTCAACCATGTTTGGGGAGAAAAGTGTATTACCCATAAACTTTGAAGTCTAATACCAACTAAAAGGGTCTTGGATATGAACAAGGTTAGAAATATAAGGCTAATAGTCATTTAAATGGGGCTCGTCGAGTCAGATCAATTTGACCGAAAAATCCAAGGCTAACACCCCTCCAAAAATTAAGTTCAACCATGTTTGGGAGAAAAGTGTATTACCCATAAATTTGAAGTCTAATACAAACTAAAAGCTCTTGGATATGAACAAGGTTAGAAATATAAGGCTAATACTCATTTAAATGGGGCTCATCGAGTCAGGATCAATTTGTCCGAAAATCCAAGGCTAACACTCCCTCCAAAAACCAAGTTCAACCATGTTTGGGAGAAAAGTGTATTACCCATAAATTTGAAGTCTAATACCAACTAAAAGCTCTTGGATATGAACAAGGTTAGAAATATAAGGCTAATACTCATTTAAATGGGGCTCATCGAGTCAGAATCAATTTGTCCGAAAAATCCAAGGCTAACACCCTCCAAAAACCAAGTTCAACCATGTTTGGGAGAAAAGTGTATTACCCATAAATTTGAAGTCTAATACCAACTAAAAGCTCTTGGATATGAACAAGGTTAGAAATATAAGGCTACTACTCATTTAAATGGGGCTCGCCGAGTCGGGATCAATTTGACCGAAAATCCAAGGCTAACACCCTCCAAAAACCAAGTTCAACCATGTTTGGGAGAAAAGTGTATTACCCATAAATTTGGAAGTCTAATACCAACTAAAAGCTCGTGGATATGAACAAGGTTAGAAATATAAGGCTAATACTCATTTAAATGGGGCTCGCCGAGTCGGGATCAATTTGTCCGAAAATCCAAGGCTAACACCCCCTCCAAAAACCAAGTTCAACCATGTTTGGGAGAAAAGTGTATTACCCATAAATTTGAAGTCTAATACCAACTAAAAGCTCTTGGATATGAACAAGGTTAGAAATATAAGGCTAATACTCATTTAAATGGGGCTCGCCGAGTCAGGGATCAATTTGTCCGAAAAATCCAAGGCTAACACCCCTCCAAAAACCAAGTTCAACCATGTTTGGGCGAAAAGTGCATTACCCATAAATTTGGAAGTCTAATACCAACTAAAAGCTCTTGGATATGAACAAGGTTAGAAATATAAGGCTAATACTCATTTAAATGGGGCTCGCCGAGTCAGATCAATTTGTCCGAAAAATCCAAGGCTAAGACCCCTCCAAAAACCAAGTTCAACCATGTTTGGGGAGAAAAGTGTATTACCCATAAATTTGAAGTCTAATACCAACTAAAAGGGTCTTGGATATGAACAATGTTAGAAATATAAGCCTAATACTCATTTAAATAGGGGCTCGTCGAGTCAGATCAATTTGTCCGAAAAATCCAAGGCTAACACCCCCTCCAAAAACCAAGTTCAACCATGTTTGGGGGAAAAGTGTATTACCCATAAATTTGAAGTCTAATACCAACTAAAAGCTCTTGGATATGAACAAGGTTAGAAATATAAGGCTAATACTCATTTAAATGGGGCTCGCCGAGTCGGGATCAATTTGTCCAAAAATCCAAGGCTAACACCCTCCAAAAACCAAGTTCAACCATGTTTGGGAGAAAAGTGTATTACCCATAAATTTGAAGTCTAATACCAACTAAAAGCTCTTGGATATGAAACAAGGTTAGAAATATAAGGCTAATACTCATTTAAATGGGGCTCGTCGAGTCAGATCAATTTTGTCCGAAAATCCAAAGGCTAACACCCCTCCAAAAACCAAGTTCAACCATGTTTGGGAGAAAAGTGTATTACCCATAAATTTGAAGTCTAATACCAACTAAAAGCTCTTGGATATGAACAAGGTTAGAAATATAAGGCTAATACTCATTTAAATGGGGCTCGCCGAGTCGGGATCAATTTGTCCGAAAATCCAAGGCTAACACCCCTCCAAAAACCAAGTTCAACCATGTTTGGGGAGAAAAGTGTATTACCCATAAATTTGAAGTCTAATACCAACTAAAAGCTCTTGGATATGAACAAGGTTAGAAATATAAGGCTAATACTCATTTAAATGGGGCTCGCCGAGTCAGATCAATTTTGTCCGAAAATCCAAGGCTAACACCCCTCCAAAAACCAAGTTCAACCATGTTTGGGAGAAAAGTGTATTACCCATAAATTTGAAGTCTAATACCAACTAAAAGGGTCTTGGATATGAACAAGGTTAGAAATATAAGGCTAATACTCATTTAAATGGGGCTCGCCGAGTCAGATCAATTTGTCCGAAAATCCAAGGCTAACACCCCCTCCAAAAACCAAGTTCAACCATGTTTGGGAGAAAAGTGTATTACTCATAAATTTGAAGTCTAATACCAACTAAAGGGTCTTGGATATGAACAAGGTTAGAAATATAAGGCTAATACTCATTTAAATGGGGGCTCGTCGAGTCAGATCAATTTGTCCGAAAATCCAAGGCTAACACCCCCTCCAAAAACTAAGTTCAACCATGTTTGGGAGAAAAGTGTATTACCCATAAATTTGAAGTCTAATACCAAACTAAAAGCTCTTGGATATGAACAAGGTTTGAAATATAAGGCTAATACTCATTTAAATGGGGCTCGCCGAGTCAGATCAATTTGTCCGAAAATCCAAGGCTAACACCCCTCCAAAAACCAAGTTCAACCATGTTTGGGAGAAAAGTGTATTACCCATAAATTTGAAGTCTAATACCAACTAAAAGCTCTTGGATATGAAAAAGGTTAGAAATATAAGGCTAATACTCATTTAAATGGGGGCTTGTGGAGTCAGGATCAATTTTGTCCGAAAAATCCAAAGGCTAACACCCCTCCAAAAATCCAAGTTCAACCATGTTTGGGGAGAAAAGTGTATTACCCATAAATTTGAAGTCTAATACCAACTAAAAGCTCTTGGATATGAACAAGGTTAGAAATATAAGGCTAATACTCATTTAAATGGGGCTCGTCGAGTCGGGATCAATTTGTCCGAAAAATCCAAGGCTAACACCCCTCCAAAAACTAAGTTCAACCATGTTTGGGAGAAAAGTGTATTACCCATAAATTTGAAGTCTAACACAAACTAAAAGCTCTTGGATATGAACAAGGTTTGAAATATAAGGCTAATACTCATTTTAAATGGGGCTCGCCGAGTCATGATCAATTTGTCCGAAAAATCCAAGGCTAACACCCCTCCAAAAACCAAGTTCAACCATGTTTGGGAGAAAAGTGTATTACCCATAAATTTGAAGTCTAATACCAACTAAAATCTCGTGGATATGAAAAAGGTTAGAAATATAAGGCTAATACTCATTTAAATGGGGCTTGTGGAGTCGGGATCAATTTTGTCCGAAAAATCCAAGGCTAACACCCTCCAAAAACCAAGTTCAACCATGTTTGGGGAGAAAAGTGTATTACCCATAAATTTGAAGTCTAATACCAACTAAAAGCTCTTGGATATGAACAAGGTTAGAAATATAAGGCTAATACTCATTTAAATGGGGCTCGTCGAGTCAGATCAATTTGTCCGAAAAATCCAAGGCTAACACCCCCTCCAAAAACCAAGTTCAACCATGTTTGGGAGAAAAGTGTATTACTCATAAATTTGAAGTCCAATACCAACTAAAGGGTCTTGGATATGAACAAGGTTAGAAAGTATAAAGGCTAATACTCATTTAAATGGGCGCTTGTCGAGTCAGATCAATTTGACCGAAAATCCAAGGCTAACACCCCCTCCAAAAATCCAAGTTCAACCATGTTTGGGAGAAAAGTGTATTACCCATAAATTTGAAGTCTAATACCAACTAAAGGGTCGTAGAAATATAAGCCTAATACTCATTTAAATAGGGGCTCGCCGAGTCGGGATGAATTTGTCCGAAAAATCCAAGGCTAACACCCTCCAAAAATCCAAGTTCAACCATGTTTGGGGGAAAAGTGTATTACCCATAAATTTGAAGTCTAATACCAACTAAAAGCTCTTGGATATGAACAATGTTAGAAATATAAGGCTAATACTCATTTAAATGGGGCTCGCCGAGTCGGGATCAATTTGTCCGAAAAATCCAAGGCTAACACCCTCCAAAAATTAAGTTCAACCATGTTTGGGAGAAAAGTGTATTACCCATAAATTTGAAGTCTAATACAAACTAAAAGCTCTTGGATATGAACAAGGTTTGAAATATAAGGCTAATACTCATTTAAATGGGGCTCGCCGAGTCAGATCAATTTGTCCGAAAAATCCAAGGCTAACACCCCTCCAAAAACCAAGTTCAACCATGTTTGGGAGAAAAGTGTATTACCCATAAATTTGGAAGTTTAATACCAACTAAAATCTCATGGATATGAAAAAGTTTAGAAATATAAGGCTAATACTCATTTAAATGGGGCTCGCCGAGTCAGATCAATTTGTCCGAAAAATCCAAGGCTAACACCCCTCCAAAAACCAAGTTCAACCATGTTTGGGGAGAAAAGTGTATTACCCATAAATTTGAAGTCTAATACCAACTAAAAGCTCTTGGATATGGAACAATGTTAGAAATATAAGGCTAACACTCATTTAAATTGGGGCTCGCCAAGTCAGATCAATTTTTCCGAAAATCTAAGGCTAACACCCCTCCAAAAACCAAGTTCAACCATGTTTGGGAGAAAAGTGTATTACCCTATAAATTTGAAGTCTAATACCAACTAAAGGGTCTTGGATATGAACAAGGTTAGAAATATAAGGCTAATACTCATTTAAATGGGGCTCGCCGAGTCAGATCAATTTTGTCCGAAAATCCAAGGCTAACACCCCTCCAAAAACCAAGTTCAACCATGTTTGGGGGAAAAGTGTATTACCCATAAATTTGAAGTCTAATACCAACTAAAAGGGTCTTGGATATGAACAATGTTAGAAATATAAGGCTAATACTCATTTAAATGGGGCTCGCCGAGTCAGATCAATTTGTCCGAAAAATCCAAGGCTAACACCCCTCCAAAAACCAAGTTCAACCATGTTTGGGAGAAAAGTGTATTACCCATAAATTTGAAGTCCAATACCAACTAAAGGGTCTTGTATATGAACAAGGTTAGAAAGTATAAAGGCTAATACTCATTTTAAATGGGCGCTTGTCGAGTCAGATCAATTTGACCGAAAAATCCAAGGCTAACACCCCCTCCAAAAACCAAGTTCAACCATGATTTGGGAGAAAAGTGTATTACCCATAAATTTGAAGTCTAATACCAACTAAAAGCTCTTGGATATGAACAATGTTAGAAATATAAGGCTAATACTCATTAAAATTGGGGCTCGCCGAGTCAGATCAATTTGTCCGAAAATCCAAGGCTAACACCCCTCCAAAAAACCAAGTTCAACCATGTTTGGGGGAAAAGTGTATTACCCATAAATTTGGAAGTCTAATACCAACTAAAAGGGTCTTGGATATGAACAATGTTAGAAATATAAGGCTAATACTCATTTAAATGGGGGCTCGCTCGAGTCAGATCAATTTTGTCCGAAAAATCCAAGGCTAACACCCCCTCCAAAAATCCAAGTTCAACCATGTTTGGGGGAAAAGTGTATTACCCATAAATTTGAAGTCTAATACCAACTAAAAGCTCTTGGATATGAACAAGGTTAGAAATATAAGGCTAATACTCATTTAAATGGGGCTCGCCGAGTCAGATCAATTTGTCCGAAAAATCCAAGGCTAACACCCCTTCCAAAAACCAAGTTCAACCATGTTTGGGAGAAAAGTGTATTACCCATAAATTTGAAGTCTAATACCAACTAAAAGCTCTTGGATATGAACAATGTTAGAAATATAAGGCTAATACTCATTTAAATGGGGGCTCGTCGAGTCATGATCAATTTGTCCGAAAAATCCAAGGCTAACACCCCTCCAAAAACCAAGTTCAACCATGTTTGGGGAGAAAAGTGTATTACCCATAAATTTGGAAGTCTAATACCAACTAAAAGGGTCTTGGATATGAACAATGTTAGAAATATAAGGCTAATACTCATTTAAATGGGGGCTCGCCGAGTCAGATCAATTTGTCCGAAAAATCCAAGGCTAACACCCCTCCAAAAACCAAGTTCAACCATGTTTGGGGAGAAAAGTGTATTACCCATAAATTGGAAGTCTAATACCAACTAAAGGGTCTTGGATATGAACAATGTTAGAAATATAAGGCTAATACTCATTTAAATGGGGCTCGTCGAGTCAGATCAATTTTGTCCGAAAAATCCAAGGCTAACACCCCTCCAAAAATCCAAGTTCAACCATGTTTGGGGAGAAAAGTGTATTACCCATAAATTTGAAGTCTAATACCAACTAAAAGCTCTTGGATATGAACAAGGTTAGAAATATAAGGCTAATACTCATTTAAATGGGGCTCGTCGAGTCAGGATCAATTTGTCCGAAAATCCAAGGCTAACACCCCTCCAAAAACCAAGTTCAACCATGTTTGGGAGAAAAGTGTATTACCCATAAATTTGAAGTCTAATACCAACTAAAAGCTCTTGGATATGAACAAGGTTAGAAATATAAAGCTACTACTCATTTAAATGGGGGCTCGCCGAGTCGGGATCAATTTGATCGAAAAATCCAAGGCTAACACCCCCTCCAAAAACCAAGTTCAACCATGTTTGGGAGAAAAGTGTATTACCCATAAATTTGAAGTCTAATACCAACTAAAAGCTCTTGGATATGAACAAGGTTATAAATATAAGGATACTACTCATTTAAATTGGGCTCGTCGAGTCAGGATCAATTTGACCGAAAATCCAAGGCTAACACCCCTCCAAAAACCAAGTTCAACCATGTTTGGGAGAAAAGTGTATTACCCATAAATTGGAAGTCTAATACAAACTAAAATCTCGTGGATATGAAAAAGGTTAGATATATAAGGCTAATACTCATTTAAATGGGGCTCGTCGAGTCAGGATCAATTTGTCCGAAAATCCAAGGCTAACACCCCCTCCAAAAACCAAGTTCAACCATGTTTGGGGGAAAAGTGTATTACCCATAAATTTGAAGTCTAATACCAACTAAAAGCTTTTGGATATGAAAAATGTTAGAAATATAAGGCTAATACTCATTTAAATTGGGCTCGTCGAGTCAGGATCAATTTTTTCAAAAATCTAAGGCTAACACCCCTCCAGAAACCAAGTTCAACCATGTTTGGGAGAAAAGTGTATTACCTATAAATTTGAAGTCTAATACCAACTAAAGGGTCTTGGATATGAACAATGTTAGAAATATAAGGCTAATACTCATTTAAATGGGGGCTCGTCGAGTCAGGGATCAATTTTGTCCGAAAAATCCAAGGCTAACACCCCCTCCAAAAACCAAGTTCAACCATGTTTGGGGGAAAAGTGTATTACCCATAAATTTGGAAGTCTAATACCAACTAAAGGGTCTTGGATATGAACAATGTTAGAAATATAAGGCTACTACTCATTTAAATGGGGCTCGTCGAGTCAGGATCAATTTTTCCGAAAATCCAAGGCTAACACCCCTCCAAAAATCCAAGTTCAACCATGTTTGGGGGAAAAGTGTATTACCCATAAATTTGAAGTCTAATACCAACTAAAAGCTCTTGGATATGAACAAGGTTAGAAATATAAGGTTAATACTCATTTAAATGGGGCTCGTCGAGTCAGGATCAATTTGTCCGAAAATCTAAGCCTAACACCCTCCAAAAACCAAGTTCAACCATGTTTGGGAGAAAAGTGTATTACCCATAAATTTGAAGTCTAATACCAACTAAAAGCTCTTGGATATGAACAAGGTTAGAAATATAAGGCTACTACTCATTTAAATGGGGCTCGTCGAGTCGGGATCAATTTGATCCGAAAAATCCAAGGCTAACACCCCTCCAAAAACCAAGTTCAACCATGTTTGGGAGAAAAGTGTATTACCCATAAATATGAAGTCTAATACGAACTAAAAGCTCTTGGATATGAACAAGGTTAGAAATATAAGGCTACTACTCATTTAAATTGGGGCTAGTCGAGTTAGGATCAATTTGTACGAAAATCCAAGGCTAACACCCCTCCAAAAACCAAGTTCAACCATGTTTGGGAGAAAAGTGTATTACCCATAAATTTGAAGTCTAATACCAACTAAAAGCTCTTGGATATGAACAAGTTTAGAAATATAAGGCTAGTACTCATTTAAATGGGGGCTCGTCGAGTCAGATCAATTTGTCCGAAAATCCAAGGCTAACACCCCTCCAAAAACCAAGTTCAACCATGTTTGGGAGAAAAGTGTATTACCCATAAATTTGGAAGTCTAATACCAACTAAAATCTTGTGGATATGAACAAGGTTAGAAATATAAGGCTAATACTCATTTAAATGGGGCTCGTCGAGTCAGGGATCAATTTGTCCGAAAATCCAAGGCTAACACCCCCTCCAAAAACCAAGTTCAACCATGTTTGGGGGAAAAGTGTATTACCCATAAATTTGAAGTCTAATACCAACTAAAAGGGTCTTGGATATTAACAAGGTTAGAAATTTAAGTCTAATAGTCATTTAAATGGGGGTCAGTCGAGTCAGATCAATTTGACCGAAAATCCAAGGTTAACACCCCTCCAAAAACCAAGTTCAACCATGCTTTGGGAGAAAAGTGTATTACCCATAAATTTGAAGTCTAATACAAACTAAAAGCTCTTGGATATGAACAAGGTTAGAAATATAAGGCTAATACTCATTTAAATGGGGCTCATCGAGTCAGGATCAATTTGTCTGAAAATCTAAGGCTAACACTCCTCCAAAAACCAAGTTCAACCATGTTTGGGAGAAAAGTGTATTACCCATAAATTTGAAGTCTAATACCAACTAAAAGCTCTTGGATATGAACAAGGTTAGAAATATAAGGCTAATACTCATTTAAATGGGGCTCGTCGAGTCAGGATCAATTTGTCCGAAAATCTAAGGCTAACACCCCTCCAAAAACCAAGTTCAACCATGTTCGGGAGAAAAGTGTATTACCCATAAATTGGAAGTCTAATACCAACTAAAAGCTCTTGGATATGAACAAGTATAGAAATATAAGGCTACTACTCATTTAAATGGGGCTCGTCGAATCAGGATCAATTTGACCGAAAATCGAAGGCTAACACCCCCTCCAAAAACCAAGTTCAACCATGTTTGGGAGAAAAGTGTATTACCCATAAATTTGAAGTCTAATACCAACTAAAAGCTCTTGGATATGAACAAGGTTAGAAATATAAGGCTACTACTCATTTAAATGGGGCTCGTCGAGTCAGGATCAATTTGACCGAAAATCCAAGGCTAACACCCCCTCCAAAAACCAAGTTCAACCATGTTTGGGAGAAAAGTGTATTACCCATAAATTGGAAGTCTAATACCAACTAAAATCTCGTGGATATGAACAAGGTTAGAAATATAAGGCTAATACTCATTTAAATGGGGCTCGCCGAGTCAGGGATCAATTTGTCCGAAAATCCAAGGCTAACACCCCTCCAAAAACCAAGTTCAACCATGTTTGGGGAGAAAAGTGTATTACCCATAAATTTGAAGTCTAATACCAACTAAAGGGTCTTGGATATTAACAAGCTAGAAATTTAAGGCTAATAGTCATTTAAATGGGGCTCGTCGAGTCAGATCAATTTGACCGAAAATCCAAGGCTAACACCCCTCCAAAAACCAAGTTCAACCATGTTTGGGAGAAAAGTGTATTACCCATAAATTTGAAGTCTAATACCAACTAAAAGCTCTTGGATATGAACAAGTTTAGAAATATAAGGCTAGTACTCATTTAAATGGGGCTCGTCGAGTCGAGATCAATTTGTCCGAAAAATCCAAGGCTAACACCCCTCCAAAAACCAAGTTCAACCATGTTTGGGAGAAAAGTGTATTACCCATAAATTTGAAGTCTAATACCAACTAAAAGCTCTTGGATATGAACAAGGTTAGAAATATAAGGCTACTACTCATTTAAATAGGGGCTCGTCGAGTCAGGGATCAATTTGACCGAAAATCCAAGGCTAACACCCCTCCAAAAACCAAGTTCAACCATGTTTGGGAGAAAAGTGTATTACCCATAAATTGGAAGTCTAATACCAACTAAAATCTCGTGGATATGAACAAGGTTAGAAATATAAGGCTAATACTCATTTAAATGGGGCTCGTCGAGTCAGGATCAATTTGTCAGAAAATCCAAGGCTACCACCCCCTCCAAAACCAAGTTCAACCATGATTGGGAGAAAAGTGTATTACCCATAAATTTGAAGTCTAATACCAACTAAAAGCTCTTGGATATGAACAATGTTAGAAATATAAGGCTAATACTCATTAAAATTGGGGCTCGTTGAGTCAGGATCAATTTTTCCGAAAATCTAAGGCTAACACCCCTCCAAAAACCAAGTTCAACCATGTTTGGGAGAAAAGTGTATTACCTATAAATTTGAAGTCTAATACCAACTAAAAAATATTGGATATGAACAAGGTTAGAAATATAGGGCTAATACTCATTTAAATGGGGCTCGTCGAGTCAGGGATCAATTTGACCGAAAAATCCAAGGCTAATACCCCTCCAAAAACCAAGTTCAACCATGTTTGGGAGAAAAGTGTATTACCCATAAATTGGAAGTCTAATACCAACTAAAATCTCGTGGATATGAACAAGGTTAGAAATATAAGGCTACTACTCATTTAAATTGGGCTCGTCGAGTCAGGATCAATTTGACCGAAAATCCAAGGCTAACACCCCCCCCAAAAACCAAGTTCAACCATGTTTGGGAGAAAAGTGTATTACCCATAAATATGAAGTCTAATACCAACTAAAAGCTCTTGGATATGAACAAGGTTAGAAATATAAGGCTACTACTCATTTAAATTGGGCTAGTCGAGTCAGGGTCAATTTGTCCGAAAATCCAAGGCTAACACCCCCTCCAAAAACCAAGTTCAACCATGTTTGGGGGAAAAATGTATTACCCATAAATTTGAAGTCTAATACCAACTAAAGGGTCTTGGATATTAACAAGGTTAGAAATTTAAGGCTAAAACTCATTTAAATGGCGCTCGTCGAGTCAGGATCAATTTGTCCGAAAATCCAAGGCTAACACCACCTCCAAAAACCAAGTTCAACCATGTTTGGGAGAAAAGTGTATTACCCATAAATATGAAGTCTAATACCAACTAAAAGCTCTTGGATATGAACAAGGTTAGAAATATAAGACTAATACTCATTTAAATGGGGCTCATCGAGTCAGGATCAATTTGTCCGAAAATCGAAGGCTAACACTCCTCCAAAAACCAAGTTCAACCATGTTTGGGAGAAAAGTGTATTACCCATAAATTTGAAGTCTAATACCAACTAAAAGCTCTTGGATATGAACAAGGTTTGAAATATAAGGCTAATACTCATTTTAAATGGGGGCTCGTCGAGTCAGGACCAATTTGTCCGAAAATCCAAGGCTAACACCCCTCCAAAAACCAAGTTCAACCATGTTTGGGAGAAAAGTGTATTACCCATAAATTGGAAGTCTAATACCAACTAAAATCTCGTGGATATGAAAAAGGTTAGAAATATAAGGCTAATACTCATTTAAATGGGGCTCGTCGAGTCAGGATCATTTTGTCCGAAAATCCAAGGCTAACACCCCCTCCAAAAACCAAGTTCAACCATGTTTGGGGGAAAAGTGTATTACCCATAAATTTGAAGTCTAATACCAACTAAAAGTTCTTGGATATGAAAAATGTTAGAAATATAAGGCTAATACTCATTTAAATTGGGCTCGTCGAGTCAGGATCAATTTCCAAAAATCTAAGGCTAACACCCCTCCAAAAACCAAGTTCAACCATGTTTGGGAGAAAAGTGTATTACCTATAAATTTGAAGTCTAATACCAACTAAAGGGTCTTGGATATGAACAATGTTAGAAATATAAGGCTAATACTCATTTAAATGGGGCTCGTCGAGTCAGGATCAATTTTTCCGAAAATCTAAGGCTAACACCCCCTCCAAAAACCAAGTTCAACCATGTTTGGGGGAACAGTGTATTACCCATAAATTGGAACTCTAATACCAACTAAAGGGTCTTGGATATGAACAATGTTAGAAATATAAGGCTAATACTCATTTAAATGGGGGCTCGCCGAGTCAGGATCAATTTTTCCGAAAATCCAAGGCTAACACCCCCTCCAAAATCCAAGTTCAACCATGTTTGGGGGAAAAGTGTATTACCCATAAATTTGAAGTCTAATACCAACTAAAAGCTCTTGTATATGAACAAGGTTAGAAATATAAGGCTAATAGTCATTTAAATGGGGCTCGTCGAGTCAGGATCAATTTGTCCGAAAATCCAAGGCTAACACCCCTCCAAAAACCAAGTTCAACCATGTTTGGGAGAAAAGTGTATTACCCATAAATTGGAAGTCTAATACCAACTAAAATCTCGTGGATATGAACAAGGTTAGAAATATAAGGCTAGTACTCATTTAAATGGGGCTCGTCGAGTCAGGATCAATTTTTCCGAAAATCCAAGGCTAACACCCCCTCCAAAAACCAGGTTCAACCATGTTTGGGGGAAAAGTGTATTACCCATAAATTGGAAGTCTAATACCAACTAAAGGGTCTAGGATATGAACAATGTTAGAAATATAAGGCTAATACTCATTTAAATGGGGCTCGTCGAGTCAGGATCAATTTTTCCGAAAATCCAAGGCTAACACCCCCACCAAAATCCAAGTTCAACCATGTTTGGGGGAAAAGTGTATTACCCATAAATTTGAAGTCTAATACCAACTAAAGGGTCTTGGATATGAACAATGTTAGAAATATAAGGCTAATACTCATTTAAATGGGGCTCGTCGAGTCAGGATCAATTTTTCCGAAAATCCAAGGCTAACACCCCCACCAAAATCCAAGTTCAACCATGTTTGGGGGAAAAGTGTATTACCCATAAATTTGAAGTCTAATACCAACTAAAGGGTCTTGGATATGAACAAGGTTAGAAATATAAGGCTAATACTCATTTAAATGGGGCTCGTCGAGTCAGGATCAATTTTTCCGAAAATCCAAGGCTAACACCCCCTCCAAAATCCAAGTTCAACCATGTTTGGCAGAAAAGTGTATTACCCATAAATTTGAAGTCTAATACCAACTAAAAGCTCTTGGATATGAACAAGGTTAGAAATATAAGGCTAATACTCATTTAAATGGGGCTCGTCGAGTCAGGATCAATTTGTCCGAAAATCGAAGGCTAACACCCCTCCAAAAACCAAGTTCAACCATGTTTGGGAGAAAAGTGTATTACCCATAAATTGGAAGTCTAATACCAACTAAAAGCTCTTGGATATGAACAAGGTTAGAAATATAAGGCTACTACTCATTTAAATGGGGCTCGCTGAGTCAGGGATCAATTTTTCCGAAAATCCAAGGCTAACACCCCTCCAAAATCCAAGTTCAACCATGTTTGGCGAAAAGTGTATTACCCATAAATTTGAAGTCTAATACCAACTAAAAGCTCTTGGATATGAACAAGGTTAGAAATATAAGGCTAATACTCATTTAAATGGGGGCTCGTCGAGTCGGGATCAATTTGTCCGAAAATCGAAGGCTAACACCCTCCAAAAACCAAGTTCAACCATGTTTGGGAGAAAAGTGTATTACCCATAAATTGGAAGTCTAATACCAACTAAAAGCTCTTGGATATGAACAAGGTTAGAAATATAAGGCTACTACTCATTTAAATGGGGGCTCGTCGAGTCGGGATCAATTTGACCGAAAAATCCAAGGCTAACACCCCTCCAAAAACCAAGTTCAACCATGTTTGGGAGAAAAGTGTATTACCCATAAATTTGAAGTCTAATACCAACTAAAAGCTCTTGGATATGAACAAGGTTATAAATATAAGGCTAATACTCATTTAAATGGGGCTCGTCGAGTCAGGGATCAATTTGTCCGAAAATCCAAGGCTAACACCCCTCCAAAAAACAAAGTTCAACCATGTTTGGGAGAAAAGTGTATTACCCATAAATTTGATGTCTAATACCAACTAAAAGCTCTTGGATATGAACAAGGTTAGAAATATAAGGCTACTACTCATTTAAATGGGGCTCGTCGAGTCAGGATCAATTTGACCGAAAATCCAAGGCTAACACCCCCTCCAAAAACCAAGTTCAACCATGTTTGGGGGAAAAGTGTATTACCCATAAATTTGAAGTCTAATACCAACTAAAGGGTCTTGGATATTAACAAGGTTAGAAATATAAGGCTACTACTCATTTAAATGGGGCTCGTCTAGTCAGGATCAATTTGACCGAAAATCCAAGGCTAACACCCCTCCAAAAACCAAGTTCAACCATGTTTGGGAGCAAAGTGTATTACCCATAAATTGGAAGTCTAATACCAATAAAAATCCCGTGGATATGAACAAGGTTAGAAATATAAGGCTAATACTCATTTAAATGGGGCTCGTCGAGTCAGGATCAATTTGTCCGAAAATCCAAGGCTAACACCCCCTCCAAAAACCAAGTTCAACCATGTTTGGGGGAAAAGTGTATTACCCATAAATTTGAAGTCTAATACCAACTAAAGGGTATTGGATATGAAAAATGTTAGAAATATAAGGCTAATACTCATTTAAATGGGGCTCGTCGAGTCAGGATCAATTTGTCCGAAAATCCAAGGCTAACACCCCTCCAAAAAACCAAGTTCAACCATGTTTGGGGGAAAAGTGTATTACCCATAAATTTGAAGTCTAATACCAACTAAAAGCTCTTGTATATGAACAAGGTTAGAAATATAAGGCTAATACTCATTTAAATGGGGGCTCGTCGAGTCGGGATCAATTTGTCCGAAAAATCCAAGGCTAACACCCCTCCAAAAATTAAGTTCAACCATGTTTGGGAGAAAAGTGTATTACCCATAAATTTGAAGTCTAATACAAACTAAAAGCTCTTGGATATGAACAAGGTTAGAAATATAAGGCTAATACTCATCTAAATGGGGCTCGTCGAGTCAGGATCAATTTGTCCGAAAATCCAAGGCTAACACCCCTCCAAAAACCAAGTTCAACCATGTTTGGGAGAAAAGTGTATTACCCATAAATTGGAAGTCTAATACCAACTAAAATCTCGTGGATATGAACAAGGTTAGAAATATAAGGCTAATACTCATTTAAATGGGGCTCATCGAGTCAGGATCAATTTGTCCGAAAAATCCAAGGCTAACACCCTCCAAAAAACCAAGTTCAACCATGTTTGGGGGAAAAGTGTATTACCCATAAATTTGAAGTCTAATACCAACTAAAAGCTCTTGTATATGAACAAGGTTAGAAATATAAGGCTACTACTCATTTAAATGGGGCTCGTCGAGTCAGGATCAATTTGACCGAAAATCCAAGGCTAACACTCCTCCAAAAACCAAGTTCAACCATGTTTGGGAGAAAAGTGTATTACCCATAAATTGGAAGTCTAATACCAACAAAAAGCTCTTGGATATGAACAAGGTTAGAAATATAAGGCTACTACTCATTTAAATGGGGCTCGTCGAGTCAGGATCAATTTGACCGAAAATCCAAGGCTAACACCCCCTCCAAAAACCAAGTTCAACCATGTTTGGGAGAAAAGTGTATTACCCATAAATTGGAAGTCTAATATCAACTAAAATCTCGTCGATATGAACAAGGTTAGAAATATAAGGCTAATACTCATTTAAATGGGGCTCGTCGAGTCAGGATCAATTTTTCCGAAAATCCAAGGCTAATACCCCCTCCAAAAACCAAGTTCAACCATGTTTGGGGGAAAAGTGTATTACCCATAAATTGGAAGACTAATACCAAATAAAGGGTCTTGGATATGAACAATGTTAGAAATATAAGGCTAATACTCATTTAAATGGGGCTCGTCGAGTCAGGATCAATTTTTCCGAAAATCCAAGGCTAACACCCCCTCCAAAATCCAAGTTCAACCATGTTTGGCAGAAAAGTGTATTACCCATAAATTTGAAGTCTAATACCAACTAAAAGCTCTTGGATATGAACAAGGTTAGAAATATAAGGCTAATACTCATTTAAATGGGGCTCGTCGAGTTAGGATCAATTTGTCCGAAAATCTAAGGCTAACACCCCTCCAAAAACCAAGTTCAACCATGTTTGGGAGAAAAGTGTATTACCCATAAATTGGAAGTCTAATACCAACTAAAAGCTCTTGAATATGAAAAAGGTTAGAAATATAAGGCTATTACTCATTTAAATGGGGCTCGTCGAGTCAGGATCAATTTGACCGAAAATCCAAGGCTAACACCCCCTCCAAAAACCAAGTTCAACCATGTTTGGGAGAAAAGTGTATTACCCATAAATTTGAAGTCTAATACCAACTAAAAGCTCTTGGATATGAACAAGGTTAGAAATATAAGGCTAATACTCATTTAAATGGGGCTCGTCGAGTCGGGATCAATTTGTCCGAAAAATCCAAGGCTAACACCCTCCAAAAACAAAGTTCAACCATGTTTGGGAGAAAAGTGTATTACCCATAAATTTGATGTCTAATACCAACTAAAAGCTCTTGGATATGAACAATGTTAGAAGTATAAGGCTAATACTCATTTAAATTGGGCTCGTCGAGTCAGGATCAATTTTTCCGAAAATCTAAGGCTAACACCCCTCCAAAAACCAAGTTCAACCATGTTTGGGAGAAAAGTGTATTACCTATAAATTTGAAGTCTAATACCAACTAAAAAATATTGGATATGAACAAGGTTAGAAATATAGGGCTAATACTCATTTAAATGGGGCTCATCGAGTTAGGATCAATTTGACCGAAAATCCAAGGCTAACACCCCTCCAAAAACCAAGTTCAACCATGTTTGGAAGAAAAGTGTATTACCCATAAATTTGAAGTCTAATACCAACTAAAATCTCGTGGATATGAACAAGGTTAGAAATATAAGGCTACTACTCATTTAAATGGGGCTCGTCGAGTCAGGATCAATTTGACCGAAAATCCAAGGCTAACACCCCCTCCAAAAACCAAGTTCAACCACGTTTGGGAGAAAAGTGTATTACCCATAAATATGAAGTCTAATACCAACTAAAAGCTCTTGGATATGAACAAGGTTAGAAATATAAGGCTACTACTCATTTAAATTGGGCTAGTCGAGTCAGGATCAATTTTTCCGAAAATCCAAGGCTAACACCCCCTCCAAAAACCAAGTTCAACCATGTTTGGGGGAAAAGTGTATTACCCATAAATTTGAAGTCTAATACCAACTAAAGGGTCTTGGATATTAACAAGGTTAGAAATATAAGGCTACTACTCATTTAAATGGGGCTCGTCCAGTCAGGATCAATTTGACCGAAAATCCAAGGCTAACACCCCTCCAAAAACCAAGTTCAACCATGTTTGGGAGCAAAGTGTATTACCCATAAATTGGAAGTCTAATACCAACAAAAATCCCGTGGATATGAACAAGGTTAGAAATATAAGGCTAATACTGATTTAAATGGGGCTCGTCGAGTCAGGATCAATTTGTCCAAAAATCCAAGGCTAACACCCCCTCCAAAAACCAAGTTCAACCATGTTTGGGGGAAAAGTGTATTACCCATAAATTTGAAGTCTAATACCAACTAAAGGGTCTTGGATATGAAAAATTTTAGAAATATAAGGCTAATACTCATTTAAATGGGGCTCGTCGAGTCAGGATCAATTTGTCCGAAAATCCAAGGCTAACACCCCCTCCAAAAACCAAGTTCAACCATGTTTGGGGGAAAAGTGTATTACCCATAAATTTGAAGTCTAATACCAACTAAAAGCTCTTGTATATGAACAAGGTTAGAAATATAAGGCTAATACTCATTTAAATGGGGCTCGTCGAGTTAGGATCAATTTGTCCGAAAAATCCAAGGCTAACACCCTCCAAAAAATTAAGTTCAACCATGTTTGGGAGAAAAGTGTATTACCCATAAATTTGAAGTCTAATACAAACTAAAAGCTCTTGGATATGAACAAGGTTAGAAATATAAGGCTAATACTCATCTAAATGGGGCTCGTCGAGTCAGATCAATTTGTCCGAAAATCCAAGGCTAACACCCTCCAAAAACCAAGTTCAACCATGTTTGGGAGAAAAGTGTATTACCCATAAATTGGAAGTCTAATACCAACTAAAATCTCGTGGATATGAACAAGGTTAGAAATATAAGGCTAATACTCATTTAAATGGGGCTCATCGAGTCAGGATCAATTTGTCCGAAAATCCAAGGCTAACACCCCCTCCAAAAAGCAAGTTCAACCATGTTTGGGGGAAAAGTGTATTACCCATAAATTTGAAGTCTAATACCAACTAAAGGGTCTTGGATATGAAAAATGTTAGAAATATAAGGCTAATACTCATTTAAATGGGGCTCGTCGAGTCAGGATCAATTTGTCCGAAAAATCCAAGGCTAACACCCCTCCAAAAACCAAGTTCAACCATGTTTGGGGGGAAAAGTGTATTACCCATAAATTTGAAGTCTAATACCAACTAAAAGCTCTTGGATATGAAAAAGGTTAGAAATATAAGGCTAATACTCATTTAAATGGGGCTCGTCGAGTCAGGATCAATTTGTCCGAAAATCCAAGGCTAACACCCCTTCCAAAAATTAAGTTCAACCATGTTTGGGAGAAAAGTGTATTACCCATAAATTTGAAGTCTAATACAAACTAAAAGCTCTTGGATATGAACAAGGTTAGAAATATAAGGCTAATACTCATCTAAATGGGGCTCGTCGAGTCAGGATCAATTTGTCCGAAAATCCAAGGCTAACACCCCTCCAAAAACCAAGTTCAACCATGTTTGGGAGAAAAGTGTATTACCCATAAATTGGAAGTTTAATACCAACTAAAATCTCGTGGATATGAACAAGGTTAGAAATATAAGGCTAATACTCATTTAAATGGGGGCTCATCGAGTCGGGATCAATTTGTCCGAAAAATCCAAGGCTAACACCCCTCCAAAAAGCAAGTTCAACCATGTTTGGGGGAAAAGTGTATTACCCATAAATTTGAAGTCTAATACCAACTAAAGGGTCTTGGATATGAAAAATGTTAGAAATATAAGGCTAATACTCATTTAAATGGGGCTCGTCGAGTCAGGATCAATTTGTCCGAAAATCCAAGGCTAACACCCCCTCCAAAAACCAAGTTCAACCATGTTTGGGGGAAAAGTGT
Source organism: Salix suchowensis (assembly GCA_029030765.1). NCBI lineage: Eukaryota > Viridiplantae > Streptophyta > Magnoliopsida > Malpighiales > Salicaceae > Salix > Salix suchowensis. The sequence continues at coordinate 3,044,978 of JAPFFH010000028.1, read as the reverse complement.
ATTACCCATAAATTTGAAGTCTAATACCAACTAAAAGCTCTTGGATATGAAAAAGGTTAGAAATATAAGGCTAATACTCATTTAAATGGGGCTCGTCGAGTCAGGATCAATTTGTCCGAAAATCCAAGGCTAACACCCCTTCCAAAAATTAAGTTCAACCATGTTTGGGAGAAAAGTGTATTACCCATAAATTTGAAGTCTAATACAAACTAAAAGCTCTTGGATATGAACAAGGTTAGAAATATAAGGCTAATACTCATCTAAATGGGGCTCGTCGAGTCAGGATCAATTTGTCCGAAAATCCAAGGCTAACACCCCTCCAAAAACCAAGTTCAACCATGTTTGGGAGAAAAGTGTATTACCCATAAATTGGAAGTTTAATACCAACTAAAATCTCGTGGATATGAACAAGGTTAGAAATATAAGGCTAATACTCATTTAAATGGGGCTCATCGAGTCAGGATCAATTTGTCCGAAAATCCAAGGCTAACTCCCCCTCCAAAAACCAAGTTCAACCATGTTTGGGGGAAAAGTGTATTACATATAAATTTGAAGTCTAATACCAACTAAAAGCTCTTGGATATGAACAATGTTAGAAATATAAGTCTAATACTCATTAAAATTGGGCTCGTCGAGTCAGGATCAATTTTTCTGAAAATCTAAGCCTAACACCCCTCCAAAAACCAAGTTCAACCATGTTTGGGAGAAAAGTGTATTACCTATAAATTTGAAGTCTAATACCAACTAAAAAATATTGGATATGAACAAGGTTAGAAATATAGGGCTAATACTCATTTAAATGGGGGCTCGCCGAGTCAGGATCAATTTGACCGAAAATCCAAGGCTAACACCCTCCAAAAACCAAGTTCAACCATGTTTGGGAGAAAAGTGTATTACCCATAAATTGGAAGTCTAATACCAACTAAAATCTTGTCGATATGAACAAGTTTAGAAATATAAGGCTAATACTCATTTAAATGGGGGCTCTGTCGAGTCAGATCAATTTGTCCGAAAAATCCAAGGCTAACACCCCTCCAAAAATTAAGTTCAACCATGTTTGGGAGAAAAGTGTATTACCCATAAATTTGAAGTCTAATACAAACTAAAAGCTCTTGGATATGAACAAGGTTAGAAATATAAGGCTAATACTCATCTAAATGGGGCTCGCCGAGTCAGATCAATTTGTCCGAAAATCCAAGGCTAACACCCTCCAAAAACCAAGTTCAACCATGTTTGGGAGAAAAGTGTATTACCCATAAATTGGAAGTTTAATACCAACTAAAATCTCGTGGATATGAACAAGGTTAGAAATATAAGGCTAATACTCATTTAAATGGGGCTCATCGAGTCAGGATCAATTTGGCCGAAAATCCAAAGCTAACTTCCCCTCCAAAAACCAAGTTCAACCATGTTTGGGGGAAAAGTGTATTACCCATAAATTTGAAGTCTAATACCAACTAAAGGGTCTTGGATATGAACAAGGTTAGAAATTTAAGGCTACTACTCATTTAAATGGGGCTCGTCGAGTCAGGACCAATTTGACCGAAAATCCAAGGCTAACACACCCTCCAAAAACCAAGTTCAACCATGTTTGGGAGAAAAGTGTATTACCTATAAATTTGAAGTCTAATACCAACTAAAAAATATTGGATATGAACAAGGTTAGAAATATAGGGCTAATACTCATTTAAATGGGGCTCGTCGAGTCAGGATCAATTTGACCGAAAATCCAAGGCTAACACCCCTCCAAAAACCAAGTTCAACCATGTTTGGGAGAAAAGTGTATTACCCATAAATTGGAAGTCTAATACCAACTAAAATCTCGTGGATATGAACAAGGTTAGAAATATAAGGCTACAACTCATTTAAATGGGGCTCGTCAAGTCAGGATCAATTTGACCGAAAATCCAAGGCTAACACCCCTCCAAAAACCAAGTTCAACCATGTTTGGGAGAAATATGTATTACCCATAAATTGGAAGTCTAATACCAACTAAAATCTCGTGGATATGAACAAAGTTAGAAATATAAGGCTAATACTCATTTAAATGGGGCTCGCCGAGTCGGGGATCAATTTGTCCGAAAATCCAAGGATAACACCCCCTCCAAAAACCAAGTTCAACCATGTTTGGGGGAAAAGTGTATTATCCATAAATTTGAAGTCTAATACCAACTAAAGGGTCTTGGATATTAACAAGGTTAGAAATTTAAGGCTAATACTCATTTAAATGGGGCTCGTCGAGTCAGGATCAATTTGACAGAAAATCCAAGGCTAACACCCCCTCCAAAAATTAAGTTCAACCATGTTTGGGAGAAAAGTGTATTACCCATAAATTTGAAGTCTAATACAAACTAAAAGCTCTTGGATATGAACAAGTTTAGAAATATAAGGCTAATACTCATTTAAATGGGGCTCGTCGAGTCAGGATCAATTTGACCGAAAATCCAAGGCTAACACACCCTCCAAAAACCAACTTCAACCATGTTTGGGAGAAAAGTATATTACCCATAAATTTGAAGTGTAATACCAACTAAAGGGTCTTGTATATGAACAAGGTTAGAAATATAAGGCTAATACTCATTTAAATGGGGCTCGTCTAGTCAGGATCAATTTGTCCGAAAATACAAGGCTAACACCCCCTCCAAAATCCAAGTTCAACCTTGTTTGGGAGGAAAGTGTATTACCCATAAATTTGAAGTCTAATACCAACTAAAAGCTCTTGGATATGAACAAGGTTAGAAATATAAGGCTAATACTCATTTAAATGGGGCTCGTCGAGTCAGGATCAATTTGTCCGAAAATCTAAGGCTAACACCCCCTCCAAAAATTAAGTTCAACCATGTTTGGGAGAAAAGTATATTACCCATAAATTTGAATTCTAATACAAACTAAAAGATCTTGGATATGAACAAGGTTAGAAATATAAGGCTAATACTCATTTAAATGGGGCTCGTCGAGTCGGGATCAATTTGACCGAAAAATCCAAGGCTAACACCCCTCCAAAAACCAAGTTCAACCATGTTTGGGAGAAAAGTGTATTACCCATAAATTGGAAGTCTAATACCAACTAAAATCTCGTGGATATGAACAAGGTTAGAAATATAAGGCTACTACTCATTTAAATGGGGCTCGTCGAGTCAGGGATCAATTTGACCGAAAAATCCAAGGCTAACACCCCTCCAAAAAATCAAGTTCAACCATGTTTGGGAGAAAAGTGTATTACCCATAAATATGAAGTCTAATACCAAATAAAAGTTCTTGGATATGAACAAGGTTAGAAATATAAGGCTACTACTCATTTAAATTGGGCTAGTCGAGTCAGGGATCAATTTGTCCGAAAAATCCAAGGCTAACACCCCCTCCAAAAACCAAGTTCAACCATGTTTGGGGGAAAAGTGTATTACCCATAAATTTGAAGTCTACTACCTACTAAAGGGTCTTGGATATGAACAAGGTTAGAAATTTAAGGTTAATACTCATTTAAATGGGGGCTCGTCGAGTCAGGGATCAATTTGACCGAAAATCCAAGGCTAACACCCCTCCAAAAACAAAGTTCAACCATGTTTGGGAGAAAAGTGTATTACCCATAAATATGAAGTCTAATACAAACTAAAAGCTCTTGGATATGAACAAGGTTAGAAATATAAGGCTAATACTCATTTAAATGGGGCTCGTTGAGTCAGGATCAATTTGTCTGAAAATCCAAGGCTAACACCCCCTTCAAAAATTAAGTTCAACCATGTTTGGGGGAAAAGTGTATTATCCAAAGTTCAACCATGTTTGGGGGAAAAGTGTATTATCCATAAATTTGAAGTCTAATACCAACTAAATGGTCTTGGATATTAACAAGGTTAGAAATATAAGGCTAATACTCATTTAAATGGGGCTCGTCGAGTCAGGATCAATTTGTCCGAAAATCCAAGGCTAACACCCCCTCCAAAAATTAAGTTCAACCATGTTTGGGAGAAAAGTGTATTACCCATAAATATGAAGTCTAATACAAACTAAAAGCTCTTGGATATTAACAAGGTTAGAAATTTAAGGCTAATACTCATTTAAATGGGGGCTCGTCGATTCAGGGATCAATTTGACAGAAAAATCCAAGGCTAACACCCCTCCAAAAAATTAAGTTCAACCATGTTTGGGAGAAAAGTGTATTACCCATAAATTTGAAGTCTAATACAAACTAAAAGCTCTTGGATATGAAAAAGGTTAGAAATATAAGGCTAATACTCATTTAAATGGGTCTCGTCGAGTCAGGATCAATTTGACCGAAAATCCAAGGCTAACACACCCTCCAAAAACCAAGTTCAACCATGTTTGGGAGAAAAGTATATTACCCATAAATTTGAAGTGTAATACCAACTAAAGGGTCTTGTATATGAACAAGGTTAGAAATATAAGGCTAATTCTCATTTAAATGGGGCTCGTCAAGTCAGGATCAATTTGTCCGAAAATCCAAGGCTAACACCCCCTCCAAAAACCAAGTTCAACCATGTTTGGGGGAAAATTGTATTACCCATAAATTTGAAGTCTAATACCAACTAAAGGGTCTTGGATATGAACAATGTTGGAAATATAAGGCTAATACTCATTTAAATGGGGCTCGTTGAGTCACGATCAATTTGTCCGAAAATCCAAGGCTAACACCCCCTCCAAAAATTAAGTTCAACCATGTTTGGGAGAAAAGTGTATTACCCATAAATTTGAATTCTAATACAAACTAAAAGCTCTTGGATATGAACAAGGTTAGAAATATAAGGCTAATACTCATTTAAATGGGGCTCGTCGAGTCAGGATCAATTTGTCCGAAAATCCAAGGCTAACACCCCTCCAAAAACCAAGTTCAACCATGTTTGGGAGAAAAGTGTATTACCCATAAATTGGAAGTCTAATACCAACTAAAATCTCGTGGATATGAACAAGGTTAGAAATATAAGGCTAATACTCATTTAAATGGGGCTCGTCGAGTCAGGATCAATTTGTCCGAAAATCCAAGGCTAACACCCCCTCCAAAAACCAAGTTCAACCATGTTTGGGGGAAAAGTGTATTACCGATAAATTTGAAGTCTAATACCAACTAAAAGCTCTTGGATATGAACAATGTTAGAAATATAAGGCTAATACTCATTTAAATTGGGCTCGTCAAGTCAGGATCAATTTTTCCGAAAATCTAAGGCTAACACCCCTCCAAAAACCAAGTTCAACCATGTTTGGGAGAAAAGTGTATTACCTATAAATTTGAAGTCTAATACCAACTAAAAAATATTGGATATGAATAAGGTTAGAAATATAGGGCTAATACTCATTTAAATGGGGCTCGTCGAGTCAGGATCAATTTGACCGAAAATCCAAGGCTAACACCCCCTCCAAAAACCAAGTTCAACCATGTTTGGGAGAAAAGTGTATTACCCATAAATATGAAGTCTAATACCAACTAAAAGCCCTTGGATATGAACAAGGTTAGAAATATAAGGCTAATACTCATTTAAATGGGGGCTCGTCGAGTCAGGGATCAATTTGTCCGAAAATCCAAGGCTAACACCCCTCCAAAAACCAAGTTCAACCATGTTTGGGAGAAAAGTGTATTACCCATAAATTTGAAGTCTAATACCAACTAAAAGGTCTTGGATATGAACAAGGTTAGAAATATAAGGCTACTACTCATTTAAATGGGGCTCGTCGAGTCAGGATCAATTTGACCGAAAATCCAAGGCTAACACCCCCTCCAAAAATTAAGTTCAACCATGTTTGGGAGAAAAATGTATTACCCATAAATTTGAAGTCTAATACAAACTAAAAGCTCTTGGATATGATAAAGGTTAGAAATATAAGGCTAATACTCATTTAAATGGGGCTCGTCGAGTCAGGATCAATTTGACCGAAAATCCAAGGCTAACACCCCCTCCAAAAACAAAGTTCAACCATGTTTGGGAGAAAAGTGTATTACCCATAAATATGAAGTCTAATACAAACTAAAAGCTCTTGGATATGAACAAGGTTAGAAATATAAGGCTAATACTCATTTAAATGGGGGCTCGTTGAGTCGGGATCAATTTGTCACGAAAATCCAAGGCTAACACCCCCTTCAAAAATTAAGTTCAACCATGTTTGGGGGAAAAGTGTATTATCCAAAGTTCAACCATGTTTGGGGGAAAAGTGTATTATCCATAAATTTGAAGTCTAATACCAACTAAATGGTCTTGGATATTAACAAGGTTAGAAATTTAAGGCTAATACTCATTTAAATGGGGCTCGTCGAGTCAGGATCAATTTGACAGAAAATCCAAGGCTAACACCCCCTCCAAAAATTAAGTTCAACCATGTTTGGGAGAAAAGTGTATTACCCATAAATATGAAGTCTAATACAAACTAAAAGCTCTAGGATATTAACAAGGTTAGAAATTTAAGGCTAATACTCATTTAAATGGGGCTCGTCGAGTCAGGATCAATTTGACAGAAAATCCAAGGCTAACACCCCCTCCAAAAATTAAGTTCAACCATGTTTGGGAGAAAAGTGTATTACCCATAAATTTGAAGTCTAATACAAACTAAAAGCTCTTGGATATGAACAAGGTTAGAAATATAAGGCTAATACTCATTTAAATGGGGCTCGTCGAGTCAGGATCAATTTGACCGAAAATCCAAGGCTAACACACCCTCCAAAAACCAAGTTCAACCATGTTTGGGAGAAAAGTATATTACCCATAAATTTGAAGTGTAATACCAACTAAAGGGTCTTGTATATGAACAAGGTTAGAAATATAAGGCTAATTCTCATTTAAATTGGGCTCTTCAAGTCAGGATCAATTTGTCCGAAAATCCAAGGCTAACACCCCCTCCAAAAACCAAGTTCAACCATGTTTGGGGGAAAATTGTATTACCCATAAATTTGAAGTCTAATACCAACTAAAGGGTCTTGGATATGAACAATGTTGAAAATATAAGGCTAATACTCATTTAAATGGGGCTCGTTGAGTCACGATCAATTTGTCCGAAAATCCAAGGCTAACACCCCCTCCAAAAATTAAGTTCAACCATGTTTGGGAGAAAAGTGTATTACCCATAAATTTGAATTCTAATACAAACTAAAAGCTCTTGGATATGAACAAGGTTAGAAATATAAGGCTAATACTCATTTAAATGGGGCTCGTCGAGTCAGGATCAATTTGTCCGAAAATCCAAGGCTAACACCCCTCCAAAAACCAAGTTCAACCATGTTTGGGAGAAAAGTGTATTACCCATAAATTGGAAGTCTAATACCAACTAAAATCTTGTGGATATGAACAAGGTTAGAAATATAAGGCTAATACTCATTTAAATGGGGCTCGTCGAGTCAGGATCAATTTGTCCGAAAATCCAAGGCTAACACCCCCTCCAAAAACCAAGTTCAACCATGTTTGGGGGAAAAGTGTATTACCCATAAATTTGAAGTCTAATACCAACTAAAAGCTCTTGGATATGAACAATGTTAGAAATATAAGGCTAATACTCATTTAAATTGGGCTCGTCAAGTCAGGATCAATTTTTTCGAAAATCTAAGGCTAACACCCCTCCAAAAACCAAGTTCAACCATGTTTGGGAGAAAAGTGTATTACCTATAAATTTGAAGTCTAATACCAACTAAAAAATATTGGATATGAACAAGGTTAGAAATATAGGGCTAATACTCATTTAAATGGGGCTCGTCGAGTCAGGATCAATTTGACCGAAAATCCAAGGCTAACACCCCCTCCAAAAACCAAGTTCAACCATGTTTGGGAGAAAAGTGTATTACCCATAAATATGAAGTCTAATACCAACTAAAAGCCCTTGGATATGAACAAGGTTAGAAATATAAGGCTAATACTCATTTAAATGGGGCTCGTCGAGTCAGGATCAATTTGTCCGAAAATCCAAGGCTAACACCCCCTCCAAAAACCAAGTTCAACCATGTTTGGGAGAAAAGTGTATTACCCATAAATTTGAAGTCTAATACCAACTAAAAGGTCTTGGATATGAACAAGGTTAGAAATATAAGGCTACTACTCATTTAAATGGGGCTCGTCGAGTCAGGATCAATTTGACCGAAAATCCAAGGCTAACACCCCCTCCAAAAATTAAGTTCAACCATGTTTGGGAGAAAAATGTATTACCCATAAATTTGAAGTCTAATACAAACTAAAAGCTCTTGGATATGATAAAGGTTATAAATATAAGGCTAATACTCATTTAAATGGGGCTCGTCGAGTCAGGATCAATTTGACTGAAAATCTAAGGCTAACACTCCTTCAAAAACCAAGTTCAACCATGTTTGGGGGAAAAGTGTATTACCCATAAATTTGAAGTCTAATACCAACTAAAGGGTCTTGGATATTAACAAGGTTAGAAATATAAGGCTAATACTCATTTAAATGGGGCTCGTCGAGTCAGGATCAATTTGTCCGAAAATCCAAGGCTAACACCCCCTCCAAAATCCAAGTTAAACCATGTTTGGGAGAAAAGTGTATTACCCATAAATATGATGTCTAATACCAACTAAAAGCCCTTGGATATGAACAAGGTTAGAAATATAAGGCTAATACTCATTTAAATGGGGCTCGTCGAGTCAGGATCAATTTGTCCGAAAATCCAAGGCTAACACCCCCTCCAAAAACCAAGTTCAACCATGTTTGGGAGAAAAGTGTATTACCCATAAATTTGAAGTCTAATACCAACTAAAAGGTCTTGGATATGAACAAGGTTAGAAATATAAGGCTACTACTCATTTAAATGGGGCTCGTCGAGTCAGGATCAATTTGACCGAAAATCCAAGGCTAACACCCCTCCAAAAACCAAGTTCAACCATGTTTGGGAGAAAAGTGTATTACCCATAAATTGGAAGTCTAATACCAACTAAAATCTCGTGGTTATGAACAACGTTAGAAATATAAGGCTAATACTCATTTAAATGGGGCTCGTCGAGTCAGGATCAATTTGTCCGAAAATCCAAGGCTAACACCCCCTCCAAAAACCAAGTTCAACCATGTTTGGGGGAAAAGTGTATTATCCATAAATTTGAAGTCTAATACCAACTAAAGGGTCTTGGATATTAACAAGGTTAGAAATTTAAGGCTAATACTCATTTAAATGGGGCTCGTCGAGTCAGGATCAATTTGTCCGAAAATCCAAGGCTAACACCCCCTCCAAAAACCAAGTTCAACCATGTTTGGGAGAAAAGTGTATTACCCATAAATTTGAAGTCTAATACCAACTAAAAGGTCTTGGATATGAACAAGGTTAGAAATATAAGGCTACTACTCATTTAAATGGGGCTCGTCGAGTCAGGATCAATTTGACCGAAAATCCAAGGCTAACACCCCTCCAAAAACCAAGTTCAACCATGTTTGGGAGAAAAGTGTATTACCCATAAATTGGAAGTCTAATACCAACTAAAATCTCGTGGTTATGAACAACGTTAGAAATATAAGGCTAATACTCATTTAAATGGGGCTCGTCGAGTCAGGATCAATTTGTCCGAAAATCCAAGGCTAACACCCCCTCCAAAAACCAAGTTCAACCATGTTTGGGGGAAAAGTGTATTATCCATAAATTTGAAGTCTAATACCAACTAAAGGGTCTTGGATATTAACAAGGTTAGAAATTTAAGGCTAATACTCATTTAAATGGGGCTCGTCGAGTCAGGATCAATTTGACAGAAAATCCAAGGCTAACACCCCCTCCAAAAATTAAGTTCAACCATGTTTAGGAGAAAAGTGTATTACCCATAAATTTGAAGTCTAATACAAACTAAAAGCTCTTGGATATGAACAAGGTTAGAAATATAAGGCTAATACTCATTTAAATGGGGCTCGTCGAGTCAGGATCAATTTGACTGAAAATCTAAGGCTAACACTCCTCCAAAAACCAAGTTCAACCATGTTTGGGGGAAAAGTGTATTACCCATAAATTTGAAGTATAATACCAACTAAAGGGTCTTGGATATTAACAAGATTAGAAATATAAGTCTAATACTCATTTAAATGGGGCTCGTCGAGTCAGGATCAATTTGATTGAAAATCTAAGGCTAACACTCCTCCAAAAACCAAGTTCAACCATGTTTGGGGGAAAAGTGTATTACCCATAAATTTGAAGTCTAATACCAACTAAAGGGTCTTGGATATTAAAAAGGTTAGATATATAAGGCTAATACTCATTTAAATGGGGCTCGTCGAGTCAGGATCAATTTGTCCGAAAATCCAAGGCTAACACCCCCTCCAAAATCCAAGTTCAACCATGTTTGGGGGAAAAGTGTATTACCCATAAATTTGAAGTCTAATACCAACTAAAAGCCCTTGGATATGAACAAATTTAGAAATATAAGGCTAATACTCATTTAAATGGGGCTCGTCGAGTCAGGATCAATTTGTCCGAAAATCCAAGGCTAACACCCCCTTCAAAAACCAAGTTCAACCATGTTTGGGGGAAAAGTGTATTACCCATAAATTTGAAGTCTAATACCAACTAAAGGGTCTTGGATATGAACAATGTTAGAAATATAAGGCTAATACTCATTTAAATGGGGGCTCGTCGAGTCGGGATCAATTTGTCCGAAAAATCCAAGGCTAACACCCCCTCCAAAATCCAAGTTCAACCATGTTTGGGAGAAAAGTGTATTACCCATAAATATGAAGTCTAATACCAACTAAAAGCTCTTGGATATGAACAAGGTTAGAAATATAAGGCTACTACTCATTTAAATTGGGCTCGTCGAGTCAGGATCAATTTGTCCGAAAATCCAAGGCTAACACCCCCTCCAAAATCCAAGTTCAACCATGTTTGGGAGAAAAGTGTATTACCCATAAATATGAAGTCTAATACCAACTAAAAGCCCTTGGATATGAACAAGGTTAGAAATATAAGGCTAATACTCATTTAAATGGGGCTCGTCGAGTCAGGATCAATTTGTCCGAAAATCCAAGGCTAACACCCCCTCCAAAAACCAAGTTCAACCATGTTTGGGAGAAAAGTGTATTACCCATAAATTTGAAGTCTGATACCAACTAAAAGGTCTTGGATATGAACAAGGTTAGAAATATAAGGCTACTACTCATTTAAATGGGGCTCGTCGAGTCAGGATCAATTTGACCGAAAATCCAAGGCTAACACCCCTCCAAAAACCAAGTTCAACCATGTTTGGGAGAAAAGTGTATTACCCATAAATTGGAAGTCTAATACCAACTAAAATCTCGTGGTTATGAACAACGTTAGAAATATAAGGCTAATACTCATTTAAATGGGGCTCGTCGAGTCAGGATCAATTTGTCCGAAAATCCAAGGCTAACACCCCCTCCAAAAACCAAGTTCAACCATGTTTGGGGGAAAAGTGTATTATCCATAAATTTGAAGTCTAATACCAACTAAAGGGTCGTGGATATTAACAAGGTTAGAAATTTAAGGCTAATACTCATTTAAATGGGGCTCGTCAAGTCAGGATCAATTTGACAGAAAATCCAAGGCTAACACCCCCTCCAAAAATTAAGTTCAACCATGTTTAGGAGAAAAGTGTATTACCCATAAATTTGAAGTCTAATACAAACTAAAAGCTCTTGGATATGAACAAGGTTAGAAATATAAGGCTAATACTCATTTAAATGGGGCTCGTCGAGTCAGGATCAATTTGACTGAAAATCTAAGGCTAACACTCCTCCAAAAACCAAGTTCAACCATGTTTGGGGGAAAAGTGTATTACCCATAAATTTGAAGTCTAATACCAACTAAAGGGTCTTGGATATTAACAAGGTTAGAAATATAAGTCTAATACTCATTTAAATGGGGTTGGTCGAGTCAGGATCAATTTGACTGAAAATCTAAGGCTAACACTCCTCCAAAAACCAAGTTCAACCATGTTTGGGGGGAAAAGTGTATTACCCATAAATTTGAAGTCTAATACCAACTAAAGGGTCTTGGATATTAACAAGGTTAGAAATATAAGTCTAATACTCATTTAAATGGGGCTCGTCGAGTCAGGATCAATTTGATTGAAAATCTAAGGCTAACACTCCTCCAAAAACCAAGTTCAACCATGTTTGGGGGAAAAGTGTATTACACATAAATTTGAAGTCTAATACCAACTAAAGGGTCTTGGATATTAACACGGTTAGAAATATAAGGCTAATACTCATTTAAATGGGGCTCGTCGAGTCAGGATCAATTTGTCCGAAAATCCAAGGCTAACACCCCCTCCAAAATCCAAGTTCAACCATGTTTGGGAGAAAAATGTATTACCCATAAATATGAAGTCTAATACCAACTAAAAGCCCTTGTATATGAACAAGGTTAGAAATATAAGGCTAATACTCATTTAAATGGGGCTCGTCGAGTCAGGATCAATTTGTCCGAAAATCCAAGGCTAACACCCCCTCCAAAAACCAAGTTCAACCATGTTTGGGAGAAAAGTGTATTACCCATAAATTGGAAGTCTAATACCAACTAAAAGGTCTTGGATATGAACAAGGTTAGAAATATAAGGCTACTACTCATTTAAATGGGGCTCGTCGAGTCAGGATCAATTTGACCGAAAATCCAAGGCTAACACCCCTCCAAAAACCAAGTTCAACCATGTTTGGGAGAAAATTGTATTACCCATAAATTGGAAGTCTAATACCAACTAAAATCTCGTGGTTATGAACAAAGTTAGAAATATAAGGCTAATACTCATTTAAATGGGGCTCGTCGAGTCAGGATCAATTTGTCCGAAAATCCAAGGCTAACACCCCCTCCAAAAACCAAGTTCAACCATGTTTGGGGGAAAAGTGTATTATCCATAAATTTGAAGTCTAATACCAACTAAAGGGTCTTGGATATTAACAAGGTTAGAAATTTAAGGCTAATCCTCATTTAAATGGGGCTCGTCGAGTCAGGATCAATTTGACAGAAAATCCAAGGCTAACACCCCCTCCAAAAATTAAGTTCAACCATGTTTGGGAGAAAAGTGTATTACCCATAAATTTGAAGTCTAATACAAACTAAAAGCTCTTGGATATGAACAAGGTTAGAAATATAAGGCTAATACTCATTTAAATGGGGCTCGTCGAGTCAGGATCAATTTGACTGAAAATCTAAGGCTAACACTCCTCCAAAAACCAAGTTCAACCATGTTTGGGGGAAAAGTGTATTACCCATAAATTTGAAGTCTAATACCAACTAAAGGGTCTTGGATATTAACAAGGTTAGAAATATAAGTCTAATACTCATTTAAATGGGGCTCGTCGAGTCAGGATCAATTTGATTGAAAATCTAAGGCTAACACTCCTCCAAAAACCAAGTTCAACCATGTTTGGGGGAAAAGTGTATTACCCATAAATTTGAAGTCTAATACCAACTAAAGGGTCTTGGATATTAACAAGGTTAGAAATATAAGGCTAATACTCATTTAAATGGGGCTCGTCGAGTCAGGATCAATTTGTCCGAAAATCCAAGGCTAACACCCCCTCCAAAATCCAAGTTCAACCATGTTTGGGAGAAAAGTGTATTACCCATAAATATGAAGTCTAATACCAACTAAAAGCCCTTGGATATGAACAAATTTAGAAATATAAGGCTAATACTCATTTAAATGGGGGCTCAGTCGAGTCGGGGATCAATTTGTCCGAAAATCCATGGCTAACACCCCCTCCAAAAACCAAGTTCAACCATGTTTGGGGGAAAAGTATATTACCCATAAATTTGAAGTCTAATACCAACTAAAGGGTCTTGGATATGAACAATGTTAGAAATATAAGGCTAATACTCATTTAAATGGGGCTCGTCGAGTCAGGATCAATTTGTCCGAAAATCCAAGGCTAACACCCCCTCCAAAATCCAAGTTCAACCATGTTTGGGAGAAAAGTGTATTACCCATAAATATGAAGTCTAATACCAACTTAAAGCTCTTGGATATGAACAAGGTTAGAAATATAATGCTACTACTCATTTAAATTGGGCTCGTCGAGTCAGGATCAATTTGTCCGAAAATCCAAGGCTAACACCCCCTCCAAAAACCAAGTTCAACCATGTTTGGGGGAAAAGTGTATTATCCATAAATTTGAAGTCTCATACCAACTAAAGGGTCTTGGATATTAACAAGGTTAGAAATTTAAGGCTAATACTCATTTAAATGGGGCTCGTCGAGTCAGGATCAATTTGACAGAAAATCCAAGGCTAACACCCCCTCCAAAAATGAAGTTCAACCATGTTTGGGAGAAAAGTGTATTACCCATAAATTTGAAGTCTAATACAAACTAAAAGCTCTTGGATATGAACAAGGTTAGAAATATAAGGCTAATACTCATTTAAATGGGGCTCGGCGAGTCAGGATCAATTTGTCCGAAAATCCAAGGCTAACACCCCCTCCAAAAACCAAGTTCAACCATGTTTGGGAGAAAAGTGTATTACCCATAAATTTGAAGTCTAATACCAACTAAAAGGTCTTGGCTATGAATACGGTTAGAAATATAAGGCCACTACTCATTTAAATGGGGCTCGTCGAGTCAGGATCAATTTGACCGAAAATCCAAGGCTAACACCCCTCCAAAAACCAAGTTCAACCATGTTTGGGAGAAAAGTGTATTACCCATAAATTGGAAGTCTAATACCAACTAAAATCTCGTGGTTATGAACAAAGTTAAAAATATAAGGCTAATACTCATTTAAATGGGGCTCGTCGAGTCAGGATCAATTTGTCCGAAAATCCAAGGCTAACACCCCCTCCAAAAACCAAGTTCAACCATGTTTGGGGGAAAAGTGTATTATCCATAAATTTGAAGTCTAATACCAACTAAAGGGTCTTGGATATTAACAAGGTTAGAAATTTAAGGCTAATACTCATTTAAATGGGGCTCGTCGAGTCAGGATCAATTTGACAGAAAATCCAAGGCTAACACCCCTCCAAAAAATTAAGTTCAACCATGTTTGGGAGAAAAGTGTATTACCCATAAATTTGAAGTCTAATACAAACTAAAAGCTCTTGGATATGAACAAGGTTAGAAATATAAGGCTAATACTCATTTAAATGGGGCTCGTCGAGTCAGGATCAATTTGACTGAAAATCTAAGGCTAACACTCCTCCAAAAACCAAGTTCAACCATGTTTGGGGGAAAAGTGTATTACCCATAAATTTGAAGTCTAATACCAACTAAAAGGGTCTTGGATATTAACAAGGTTAGAAATATAAGTCTAATACTCATTTAAATGGGGCTCGTCGAGTCGGGGATCAATTTGATTGAAAATCTAAGGCTAACACTCCTCCAAAAACCAAGTTCAACCATGTTTGGGGGAAAAGTGTATTACCCATAAATTTGAAGTCTAATACCAACTAAAGGGTCTTGGATATTAACAAGGTTAGAAATATAAGGCTAATACTCATTTAAATGGGGCTCGTCGAGTCAGGATCAATTTGTCCGAAAATCCAAGGCTAACACCCCCTCCAAAATCCAAGTTCAACCATGTTTGGGAGAAAAGTGTATTACCCATAAATATGAAGTCTAATACCAACTAAAAGCCCTTGGATATGAACAAATTTAGAAATATAAGGCTAATACTCATTTAAATGGGGCTCGTCGAGTCAGGATCAATTTGTCCGAAAATCCATGGCTAACACCCCCTCCAAAAACCAAGTTCAACCATGTTTGGGGGAAAAGTATATTACCCATAAATTTGAAGTCTAATACCAACTAAAGGGTCTTGGATATGAACAATGTTAGAAATATAAGGCTAATACTCATTTAAATGGGGCTCGTCGAGTCAGGATCAATTTGTCCGAAAATCCAAGGCTAACACCCCCTCCAAAATCCAAGTTCAACCATGTTTGGGAGAAAAGTGTATTACCCATAAATATGAAGTCTAATACCAACTTAAAGCTCTTGGATATGAACAAGGTTAGAAATATAATGCTACTACTCATTTAAATTGGGCTCGTCGAGTCAGGATCAATTTGTCCGAAAATCCAAGGCTAACACCCCCTCCAAAAACCAAGTTCAACCATGTTTGGGGGAAAAGTGTATTATCCATAAATTTGAAGTCTCATACCAACTAAAGGGTCTTGGATATTAACAAGGTTAGAAATTTAAGGCTAATACTCATTTAAATGGGGCTCGTCGAGTCAGGATCAATTTGACAGAAAATCCAAGGCTAACACCCCCTCCAAAAATGAAGTTCAACCATGTTTGGGAGAAAAGTGTATTACCCATAAATTTGAAGTCTAATACAAACTAAAAGCTCTTGGATATGAACAAGGTTAGAAATATAAGGCTAATACTCATTTAAATGGGGCTCGGCGAGTCAGGATCAATTTGTCCCAGAAAATCCAAGGCTAACACCCCCTCCAAAAACCAAGTTCAACCATGTTTGGGAGAAAAGTGTATTACCCATAAATTTGAAGTCTAATACCAACTAAAAGGTCTTGGCTATGAATACGGTTAGAAATATAAGGCCACTACTCATTTAAATGGGGCTCGTCGAGTCAGGATCAATTTGACCGAAAATCCAAGGCTAACACCCCTCCAAAAACCAAGTTCAACCATGTTTGGGAGAAAAGTGTATTACCCATAAATTGGAAGTCTAATACCAACTAAAATCTCGTGGTTATGAACAAAGTTAAAAATATAAGGCTAATACTCATTTAAATGGGGCTCGTCGAGTCAGGATCAATTTGTCCGAAAATCCAAGGCTAACACCCCCTCCAAAAACCAAGTTCAACCATGTTTGGGGGAAAAGTGTATTATCCATAAATTTGAAGTCTAATACCAACTAAAGGGTCTTGGATATTAACAAGGTTAGAAATTTAAGGCTAATACTCATTTAAATGGGGCTCGTCGAGTCAGGATCAATTTGACAGAAAATCCAAGGCTAACACCCCCTCCAAAAATTAAGTTCAACCTTGTTTGGGAGAAAAGTGTATTACCCATAAATTTGAAGTCTAATACAAACTAAAAGCTCTTGGATATGAACAAGGTTAGAAATATAAGGCTAATACTCATTTAAATGGGGCTCGTCCAGTCAGGATCAATTTGACTGAAAATCTAAGGCTAACACTCCTCCAAAAACCAAGTTCAACCATGTTTGGGGGAAAAGTGTATTACCCATAAATTTGAAGTCCAATACAAACTAAAAGCTCTTGGATATGAACAAGGTTAGAAATATAAGGCTAATACTCATTTAAATGGGGCTCGTCGAGTCAGGATCAATTTGTCCGAAAATCTAAGGCTAACACCCATCCAAAAACCAAGTTCAACCATGTTTGGGGGAAAAGTGTATTACCATAAATTTGAAGTCTAATACAAACTAAAACCTCTTGGATATGAACAAGGTTAGAAATATAAGGCTACTACACATTCAAATGGGGCTCGTCGAGTCAGGATCAATTTGTCCGAAAATCCAAGGCTAACACCCCCTCCAAAATCCAAGTTCAACCATGTTTGGGAGAAAAGTGTATTACCCATAAATATGAAGTCTAATACCAACTAAAAGCCCTTGGATATGAACAAAGTTAGAAATATAAGGCTAATACTCATTTAAATGGGGCTCGTCGAGTCAGGATCAATTTGTCCGAAAATCCAAGGCTAACACCCCCTCCAAAAACCAAGTTCAACCATGTTTGGGGGAAAAGTGTATTACCCATAAATTTGAAGTCTAATACCAACTTAAGGGTCTTGGATATGAACAATGTTAGAAATATAAGGCTAATACTCATTTAAATGGGGCTCGTCGAGTCAGGATCAATTTGTCCGAAAATCCAAGGCTAACACCCCCTCCAAAATCCAAGTTCAACCATGTTTGGGAGAAAAGTGTTTTACCCATAAATATGAAGTCTAATACCAACTAAAAGCTCTTGGATATGAACAAGGTTAGAAATATAAGGCTACTACTCATTTAAATTGGGCTCGTCGAGTCAGGATCAATTTGTCCAAAAATCCAAGGCTAACACCCCCTCCAAAAACCAAGTTCAACCATGTTTGGGGGAAAAGTGTATTATCCATAAATTTGAAGTCTCATACCAACTAAAGGGTCTTGGATATTAACAAGGTTAGAAATTTAAGGCTAATACTCATTTAATTGGGGCTCGTCGAGTCAGGATCAATTTGACAGAAAATCCAAGGCTAACACCCCCTCCAAAAATTAAGTTCAACCATGTTTGGGAGAAAAGTGTATTACCCATAAATTTGAAGTCTAATACCAACTAAAAGGTCTTGGATATGAACAAGGTTAGAAATATAAGGCTACTACTCATTTAAATGGGGCTCGTCGAGTCAGGATCAATTTGACCGAAAATCCAAGGCTAACACCCCTCCAAAAACCAAGTTCAACCATGTTTGGGAGAAAAGTGTATTACCCATAAATTGGAAGTCTAATACCAACTAAAATCACGTAGTTATGAACAACGTTAGAAATATAAGGCTAATACTCATTTAAATGGGGCTCGTCGAGTCAGGATCAATTTGTCCGAAAATCCAAGGCTAACACTCCTCCAAAAACCAAGTTCAACCATGTTTGGGGGAAAAGTGTATTACCCATAAATTTGAAGTCTAATACCAACTAAAGGGTCTTGGATATTAACAAGGTTAGAAATATAAGGCTAATACTCATTTAAATGGGGCTCGTCGAGTCAGGATCAATTAGTCCGAAAATCCAAGGCTAACACCCCCTCCAAACTCCAAGTTCAACCATGTTTGGGAGAAAAGTGTATTACCCATAAATATGAAGTCTAATACCAACTAAAAGCCCTTGGATATGAACAAGGTTAGAAATATAAGGCTAATACTCATTTAAATGGGGCTCGTCGAGTCAGGATCAATTTGTCCGAAAATCCAAGGCTAACACCCCCTCCAAAAACCAAGTTCAACCATGTTTGGGAGAAAAGTGTATTACCCATAAATTTGAAGTCTAATACCAACTAAAAGGTCTTGGATATGAACAAGGTTAGAAATATAAGGCTACTACTCATTTAAATGGGGCTCGTCGAGTCGGGATCAATTTGACCCAGAAAATCCAAGGCTAACACCCCTCCAAAAACCAAGTTCAACCATGTTTGGGAGAAAAGCGTATTACCCATAAATTGGAAGTCTAATACCAACTAAAATCACGTGGCTATGAACAACGTTAGAAATATAAGGCTAATACTCATTTAAATGGGGCTCGTCGAGTCAGGATCAATTTGTCTGAAAATCCAAGGCTAACACCCCCTCCAAAAACCAAGTTCAACCATGTTTGGGGGAAAAGTGTATTATCCATAAATTTGAAGTCTAATACCAACTAAAGGGTCTTGGATATTAACAAGGTTAGAAATTTAAGGCTAATACTCATTTAAATGGGGCTCGTCGAGTCAGGATCAATTTGACAGAAAATCCAAGGCTAACACCCCCTCCAAAAATTAAGTTCAACCATGTTTAGGAGAAAAGTGTATTACCCATAAATTTGAAGTCTAATACAAACTAAAAGATCTTGGATATGAACAAGGTTAGAAATATAAGGCTAATACTCATTTAAATGGGGCTCGTCGAGTCAGGATCAATTTGTCCGAAAATCCAAGGCTAACACCCCCTCCAAAAACCAAGTTCAACCATGTTTGGGAGAAAAGTGTATTACCCATAAATTTGAAGTCTAATACCAACTAAAAGGTCTTGGATATGAACAAGGTTAGAAATATAAGGCTACTACTCATTTAAATGGGGCTCGTCGAGTCAGGATCAATTTGACCGAAAATCCAAGGCTAACACCCCTCCAAAAACCAAGTTCAACCATGTTTGGGAGAAAAGCGTATTACCCATAAATTGGAAGTCTAATACCAACTAAAATCACGTGGCTATGAACAACGTTAGAAATATAAGGCTAATACTCATTTAAATGGGGCTCGTCGAGTCAGGATCAATTTGTCTGAAAATCCAAGGCTAACACCCCCTCCAAAAACCAAGTTCAACCATGTTTGGGGGAAAAGTGTATTATCCATAAATTTGAAGTCTAATACCAACTAAAGGGTCTTGGATATTAACAAGGTTAGAAATTTAAGGCTAATACTCATTTAAATGGGGCTCGTCGAGTCAGGATCAATTTGACAGAAAATCCAAGGCTAACACCCCCTCCAAAAATTAAGTTCAACCATGTTTAGGAGAAAAGTGTATTACCCATAAATTTGAAGTCTAATACAAACTAAAAGATCTTGGATATGAACAAGGTTAGAAATATAAGGCTAATACTCATTTAAATGGGGCTCGTCGAGTCAGGATCAATTTGACTGAAAATCTAAGGCTAACACTCCTCCAAAAACCAAGTTCAACCATGTTTGGGGGAAAAGTGTATTACCCATAAATTTGAAGTCCAATACCAACTAAAGGGTCTTGGATATTAACAAGGTTAGAAATATAAGTCTAATACTCATTTAAATGGGGCTCGTCGAGTCAGGATCAATTTGATTGAAAATCTAAGGCTAACACCCCTCCAAAAACCAAGTTCAACCATGTTTGGGAGAAAAGTGTATTACCCATAAATTGGAAGTCTAATACAAACTAAAAGCTCTTGGATATGAACAAGGTTAGAAATATAAGGCTAATACTCATTTAAATGGGGCTCGTCGAGTCGGGGATCAATTTGATCGAAAATCTAAGGCTAACACTCCTCCAAAAACCAAGTTCAACCATGTTTGGGGGAAAAGTGTATTACCCATAAATTTGAAGTCTAATACCAACTAAAGGGTCTTGGATATTAACAAGGTTAGAAATATAAGTCTAATACTCATTTAAATGGGGCTCGTCGAGTCAGGATCAATTTGATTGAAAATCTAAGGCTAACACTCCTCCAAAAACCAAGTTCAACCATGTTGGGGGAAAAGTGTATTACCCATAAATTTGAAGTCTAATACCAACTAAAGGGTCTTGGATATTAACAAGGTTAGAAATATAAGGCTAATACTCATTTAAATGGGGCTCGTCGAGTCGGGGATCAATTTGTCCAGAAAATCCAAGGCTAACACCCCCTCCAAAATCCAAGTTCAACCATGTTTGGGAGAAAAGTGTATTACCCATAAATATGAAGTCTAATACCAACTAAAATACCTTGGATATGAACAATGTTAGAAATATAAGGCTAATACTCATTTAAATGGGGCTCGTCGAGTCAGGATCAATTTGTCCGAAAATCCAAGGCTAACACCCCCTCCAAAAACCAAGTTCAACCATGTTTGGGGGGAAAAGTGTATTACCCATAAATTTGAAGTCTAATACCAACTAAAGGGTCTTGGATATGAACAATGTTAGAAATATAAGGCTAATATTCATTTAAATGGGGCTCGTCGAGTCAGGATCAATTTGTCCGAAAATCCAAGGCTAACACCCCCTCCAAAATCCAAGTTCAACCATGTTTGGGAGAAAAGTGTATTACCCATAAATATGAAGTCTAATACCAACTAAAAGGTCTTGGATATGAACAAGGTTAGAAATATAAGGCTACTACTCATTTAAATTGGGCTCGTCAAGTCAGGATCAATTTGTCCGAAAATCCAAGGCTAACACCCGCTCCAAAAACCAAGTTCAACCATGTTTGGGGGAAAAGTGTATTACCCATAAATTTGAAGTCTAATACCAACTAAAGGGTCTTGGATATTAACAAGGTTAGAAATATAAGTCTAATACTCATTTAAATGGGGCTCGTCGAGTCAGGATCAATTTGATTGAAAATCTAAGGCTAACACTCCTCCAAAAACCAAGTTCAACCATGTTTGGGGGAAAAGTGTATTACCCATAAATTTGAAGTCTAATACCAACTAAAGGGTCTTGGATATTAACAAGGTTAGAAATATAAGTCTAATACTCATTTAAATGGGGCTCGTCGAGTCAGGATCAATTTGATTGAAAATCTAAGGCTAACACCCCTCCAAAAACCAAGTTCAACCATGTTTGGGAGAAAAGTGTATTACCCATAAATTTGAAGTCTAATACAAACTAAAAGCTCTTGGATATGAACAAGGTTAGAAATATAAGGCTAATACTCATTTAAATAGGGCTCGTCGAGTCAGGATCAATTTGACTGAAAATCTAAGGCTAACACTCCTCCAAAAACCAAGTTCAACCATGTTTGGGGGAAAAGTGTATTACCCATAAATTTGAAGTCCAATACCAACTAAAGGGTCTTGGATATTAACAAGGTTAGAAATATAAGTCTAATACTCATTTAAATGGGGCTCGTCGAGTCAGGATCAATTTGATTGAAAATCTAAGGCTAACACTCCTCCAAAAACCAAGTTCAACCATGTTTGGGGGAAAAGTGTATTACCCATAAATTTGAAGTCTAATACCAACTAAAGGGTCTTGGATATTAACAAGGTTAGAAATATAAGGCTAATACTCATTTAAATGGGGGCTCGTCGAGTCGGGGATCAATTTGTCCGAAAATCCAAGGCTAACACCCCCTCCAAAATCCAAGTTCAACCATGTTTGGGAGAAAAGTGTATTACCCATAAATATGAAGTCTAATACCAACTAAAATACCTTGGATATGAACAATGTTAGAAATATAAGGCTAATACTCATTTAAATGGGGCTCGTCGAGTCAGGATCAATTTGTCCGAAAATCCAAGGCTAACACCCCCTCCAAAAACCAAGTTCAACCATGTTTGGGGGAAAAGTGTATTACCCATAAATTTGAAGTCTAATACCAACTAAAGGGTCTTGGATATGAACAATGTTAGAAATATAAGGCTAATACTCATTTAAATGGGGCTCGTCGAGTCAGGATCAATTTGTCCGAAAATCCAAGGCTAACACCCCCTCCAAAATCCAAGTTCAACCATGTTTGGGAGAAAAGTGTATTACCCATAAATATGAAGTCTAATACCAACTAAAATCCCTTGGATATGAACAAAGTTAGAAATATAAGGCTAATACTCATTTAAATTGGGCTCGTCGAGTCAGGATCAATTTGTCCGAAAATCCAAGGCTAACACCCCCTCCAAAAACAAGTTCAACCATGTTTGGGGGAAAAGTGTATTACCCATAAATTTCAAGTCTAATACCAACTAAAGGGTCTTGGATATGAACAATGTTAGAAATATAAGGCTAATACTCATTTAAATGGGGCTCGTCGAGTCAGGATCAATTTGTCCGAAAATCCAAGGCTAACACCCCCTCCAAAATCCAAGTTCAACCATGTTTGGGAGAAAAGTGTATTACCCATAAATATGAAGTCTAATACCAACTAAAAGGTCTTGGATATGAACAAGGTTAGAAATATAAGGCTACTACTCATTTAAATTGGGCTCGTCGAGTCAGGATCAATTTGTCCGAAAATCTAAGGCTAACACTTCTCCAAAAACCAAGTTCAACCATGTTTGGGAGAAAAGTGTATTACCCATAAATTTGAAGTCTAATACAAACTAAAAGCTCTTGGATATGAACAAGGTTAGAAATATAAGGCTAATACTCATTTAAATGGGGCTCGTCGAGTTAGGATCAATTTGACCAAAAATCTAAGGCTAACACTCCTCCAAAAACCAAGTTCAACCATGTTTGGGAGAAAAGTGTATTACCCATAAATTTGAAGTCTAATACCAACTAAAAGGTCTTGGATATGAACAAGGTTAGAAATATAAGGCTACTACTCATTTAAATGGGGCTCGTCGAGTCAAGATCAATTTGTCCGAAAATCCAAGGCTAACACCCCCTCCAAAAACCAAGTTCAACCATGTTTGGGGGAAAAGTGTATTACCCATAAATTTGAAGTCTAATACCAACTAAAGGGTCTTGGATATGAACAAGGTTAGAAATATAAGGCTAATACTCATTTAAATGGGGCTCGTCGAGTCAGGATCAATTTGTCCGAAAATCTAAGGCTAACACCCATCCAAAAACCAAGTTCAACCATGTTTGGGAGAAAAGTGTATTACCCATAAATTGGAAGTCTAATACCAACTAAAATCTCGTGGATATGAACAAGGTTAGAAATATAAGGCTACTACTCATTTAAATGGGGCTCGTCGAGTCAGGATCAATTTGTCCGAAAATCCAATGCTAACACCCCCTCCAAAAACCAAGTTCAACCATGTTTGGGGGAAAAGTGTATTACCCATAAATTTGAAGTGTAATACCAACTAAAGGGTCTTGGATATGAACAAGGTTAGAAATATAAGGCTAATACTCATTTAAATGGGGCTCGTGGAGTCAGGATCAATTTGTCCGAAAATCTAAGGCTAACACCCCTCCAAAAACCAAGTTCAACCATGTTTGGGAGAAAAGTGTATTACCCATAAATTGGAAGTCTAATACCAACTAAAATCTCGTGGATATGAACAAGGTTAGAAATATAAGGCTACTACTCATTTAAATGGGGCTCGTCGAGTCAAGATCAATTTGTCCGAAAATCCAAGGCTAACACCCCCTCCAAAAACCAAGTTCAACCATGTTTGGGGGAAAAGTGTATTACCCATAAATTTGAAGTCTAATACCAACTAAAGGGTCTTGGATATGAACAAGGTTAGAAATTTAAGGCTACTACTCATTTAAATGGGGCTCGTCGAGTCAGGATCAATTTGACCGAAAATCCAAGGCTAACACCCCCTCCAAAAACAAAGTTCAACCATGTTTGGGAGAAAAGTGTATTACCCATAAATATGAAGTCTAATACCAACTAAAATACCTTGGATATGAACAATGTTAGAAATATAAGGCTAATACTCATTTAAATGGGGCTCGTCGAGTCAGGATCAATTTGTCCGAAAATCCAAGGCTAACACCCCCTCCAAAAACCAAGTTCAACCATGTTTGGGGGAAAAGTGTATTACCCATAAATTTGAAGTCTAATACCAACTAAAGGGTCTTGGATATGAACAAGGTTAGAAATATAAGGCTAATACTCATTTAAATGGGGCTCGTCGAGTCAGGATCAATTTGTCCGAAAATCTAAGGCTAACACCCATCCAAAAACCAAGTTCAACCATGTTTGGGAGAAAAGTGTATTACCCATAAATTGGAAGTCTAATACCAACTAAAATCTCGTGGATATGAACAAGGTTAGAAATATAAGGCTACTACTCATTTAAATGGGGCTCGTCGAGTCAGGATCAATTTGTCCGAAAATCCAATGCTAACACCCCCTCCAAAAACCAAGTTCAACCATGTTTGGGGGAAAAGTGTATTACCCATAAATTTGAAGTGTAATACCAACTAAAGGATCTTGGATATGAACAAGGTTAGAAATATAAGGCTAATACTCATTTAAATGGGGCTCGTGGAGTCAGGATCAATTTGTCCGAAAATCTAAGGCTAACACCCCTCCAAAAACCAAGTTCAACCATGTTTGGGAGAAAAGTGTATTACCCATAAATTGGAAGTCTAATACCAACTAAAATCTCGTGGATATGAACAAGGTTAGAAATATAAGGCTACTACTCATTTAAATGGGGCTCGTCGAGTCAAGATCAATTTGTCCGAAAATCCAAGGCTAACACCCCCTCCAAAAACCAAGTTCAACCATGTTTGGGGGAAAAGTGTATTACCCATAAATTTGAAGTCTAATACCAACTAAAGGGTCTTGGATATGAACAAGGTTAGAAATTTAAGGCTACTACTCATTTAAATGGGGCTCGTCGAGTCAGGATCAATTTGACCGAAAATCCAAGGCTAACACCCCCTCCAAAAACAAAGTTCAACCATGTTTGGGAGAAAAGTGTATTACCCATAAATTGGAAGTCTAATACCAACTAAAATCTCGTGGATATGAACAAAGTTAGAAATATAAGGCTAATACTCATTTAAATGGGGCTCGTCGAGTCGGGGATCAATTTGTCAGAAAATCCAAGGCTAACACCCCCTCCAAAAACCAAGTTCAACCATGTTTGGGGGAAAAGTGTATTACCCATAAATTTGAAGTCTAATACCAACTAAAGGGTCTTGGATATGAACAAGGTTAGAGATATAAGGCTAATACTCATTTAAATGGGGCTCGTCGAGTCAGGATCAATTTGTCCAAAAATCCAAGGCTAACACCCCCTCCAAAAACAAAGTTCAACCATGTTTGGGACAAAAGTGTATTACCCATAAATTGGAAGTCTAATACCAACTAAAATCTCGTGGATATGAACAAAGTTAGAAATATAAGGCTAATACTCATTTAAATGGGGCTCGTCGAGTCAGGATCAATTTGTCCGAAAATCCAAGGCTAACACCCCCTCCAAAAACCAAGTTCAACCATGTTTGGGGGAAAAGTGTATTACCCATAAATTTGAAGTCTAATACCAACTAAAGGGTCTTGGATATGAACAAGGTTAGAGATATAAGGCTAATACTCATTTAAATGGGGCTCGTCGAGTCAGGATCAATTTGTCCGAAAATCCAAGGCTAACACCCCCTCCAAAATCCAAGTTCAACCATGTTTGGGAGAAAAGTGTATTACCCATAAATATGAAGTCTAATACCAACTAAAAGCTCTTGGATATGAACAAGGTTAGAAATATAAGGCTACTACTGATTTAAATTGGGCTTGTCGAGTCAGGATCAATTTGTCCGAAAATCCAAGGCTAACACCCCCTCCAAAAACCAAGTTCAACCATGTTTGGGGGAAAAGTGTATTACCCATAAATTTGAAGTCTAATACCAACTAAAGGGTCTTGGATATGAACAAGGTTAGAGATATAAGGCTAATACTCATTTAAATGGGGCTCGTCGAGTCAGGATCAATTTGTCCGAAAATCCAAGGCTAACACCCCCTCCAAAATCCAAGTTCAACCATGTTTGGGAGAAAAGTGTATTACCCATAAATATGAAGTCTAATACCAACTAAAAGCTCTTGGATATGAACAAGGTTAGAAATATAAGGCTACTACTGATTTAAATTGGGTTTGTCGAGTCAGGATCAATTTGTCCGAAAATCCAAGGCTAACACCCCCTCCAAAAACCAAGTTCAACCATGTTTGGGGGAAAAGTGTATTACCCATAAATTTGAAGTCTAATACCAACTAAAGGGTCTTGGATATTAACAAGATTAGAAATTTAAGGCTAATACTTATTTAAATGGGGCTCGTCGAGTCAGGATCAATTTGACCGAAAATCCAAGGCTAACACCCCCTCCAAAAACCAAGTTCAACCATGTTTGGGAGAAAAGTGTATTACCCATAAATATGAAGTGTAATAACAACTAAAAGCTCTTGGATATGAACAAGGTTAGAAATATAAGGCTACTCCTCATTTAAATTGGGCTCGTTGAGTCAGGATCAATTTGTCCGAAAATCTAAGGCTAACACCCCTCCAAAAACCAAGTTCAACCATGTTTGGGAGAAAAGAGTATTACCCATAAATTGGAAGTCTAACAACAACTAAAAGCTCTTGGATATGAACAAGGTTAGAAATATAAGGCTACTACTCATTTAAATGGGGCTCGTCGAGTCAGGATCAATTTGTCCGAAAATCTAAGGCTAACACCCCTCCAAAAACCAATTTCAACCATGTTTGGGAGAAAAGTGTATTACCTATAAATTTGAAGTCTAATACCAACTAAAAAATATTGGATATGAACAAGGTTAGAAATATAGGGCTAATACTCATTTAAATGGGGCTCATCGAGTCAGGATCAATTTGACCGAAAATCCAAGGCTAACACCCCTCCAAAAACCAAGTTCAACCATGTTTGGGAGATAGTGTATTACCCATAAATTGGAAGTCTAATACCAACTAAAATCTCGTGGATATGAACAAGGTTAGAAATATAAGGCTACTACTCATTTAAATGGGGCTCGTCGACTCAGGATCAATTTGTCCGAAAATCCAAGGCTAACACCCCCTCCAAAAACCAAGTTCAACCATGTTTGGGGGAAAAGTGTATTACCCATAAATTTGAATTCTAATACCAACTAAAGGGTCTTGGATATGAACAAGGTTAGAGATATAAGGCTAATACTCATTTAAATGGGGCTCGTCGAGTCAGGATCAATTTGTCCGAAAATCCAAGGCTAACACCCCCTCCAAAATCCAACTTCAACCATGTTTGGGAGAAAAGTGTATTACCCATAAATTTGAAGTCTAATACAAACTAAAAGCTCTTGGATATGAACAAGGTTAGAAATATAAGGCTAATACTCATTTAAATGGGGCTCGTCGAGTCAGGATCAATTTGTCCGAAAATCCAAGGCTAACACCCCCTCCAAAAACCAAGTTCAACCATGTTTGGGGGAAAAGTGTATTACCCATAAATTTGAAGTCTAATACCAACTAAAGGGTCTTGGATATGAAAAAGGTTAGAAATTTAAGGCTACTAGTCATTTAAATGGGGCTCGTCGAGTCAGGATCAATTTGACCCAAAATCCAAGGCTAACACCCCCTCCAAAAACCAAGTTCAACCATGTTTGGGAGAAAAGTGTATTACCCATAAATATGAAGTCTAATACCAACTAAAAGCTCTTGGATATGAACAAGGTTAGAAATATAAGGCTACTACTCATTTAAATTGGGCTCGTCGAGTCAGGATCAATTTGTCCGAAAATCCAAGGCTAACACCCCCTCCAAAAACCAAGTTCAACCATGTTTGGGGGAAAAGTGTATTACCCATAAATTTGAAGTCTAATACCAACTAAAGGGTCTTCGATATCAACAAGGTTAGAAATTTAAGGCTAATACTCATTTAAATGGGGCTCGTCGAGTCAGGATCAATTTGACCGAAAATCCAAGGCTAACACCCCCTCCAAAAATTAAATTCAACCATGTTTGGGAGAAAAGTGTATTACCCATAAATTTGAAGTCTAATACAAACTAAAAGCTCTTGGATATGAACAAGGTTAGAAATATAAGGCTAATACTCATTTAAATGGGGCTCGTCGAGTCAGGATCAATTTGTCCGAAAATCTAAGGCTAACACTTCTCCAAAAACCAAGTTCAACCATGTTTGGGAGAAAAGTGTATTACCCATAAATTTGAAGTCTAATACAAACTAAAAGCTCTTGGATATGAACAAGGTTAGAAATATAAGGCTAATACTCATTTAAATGGGGCTCGTCGAGTTAGGATCAATTTGACCAAAAATCTAAGGCTAACACTCCTCCTAAAACAAAGTTCAACCATGTTTGGGAGAAAAGTGTATTACCCATAAATTTGAAGTCTAATACCAACTAAAAGGTCTTGGATATGAACAAGGTTAGAAATATAAGGCTACTACTCATTTAAATGGGGCTCGTCGAGTCAAGATCAATTTGTCCGAAAATCCAAGGCTAACACCCCCTCCAAAAACCAAGTTCAACCATGTTTGGGGGAAAAGTGTATTACCCATAAATTTGAAGTCTAATACCAACTAAAGGGTCTTGGATATGAACAAGGTTAGAAATATAAGGCTAATACTCATTTAAATAGGGCTCGTCGAGTCAGGATCAATTTGTCCGAAAATCTAAGGCTAACACCCCTCCAAAAACCAAGTTCAACCATGTTTGGGAGAAAAGTGTATTACCTATAAATTTGAAGTCTAATACCAACTAAAAAATATTGGATATGAACAAGGTTAGAAATATAGGGCTAATACTCATTTAAATGGGGCTCGTCGAGTCAGGATCAATTTGTCCGAAAATCCAAGGCTAACACCCCCTCCAAAATCCAAGTTCAACCATGTTTGGGAGAAAAGTGTATTACCCATAAATTTGAAGTCTAATACAAACTAAAAGCTCGTGGATATGAACAAGGTTAGAAATATAAGGCTAATACTCATTTAAATGGGGCTCGTCGAGTCAGGATCAATTTGTCCGAAAATCCAAGGCTAACACCCCCTCCAAAAACCAAGTTCAACCATGTTTTGGAGAGAAGTGTATTACCCATAAATTGGAAGTCTAATACCAACTAAAAGCTCTTGGATATGAACAAGGTTAGAAATATAAGGCTAATACTCATTTAAATGGGGCTCGTCGAGTCAGGATCAATTTGTCCGAAAATCTAAGGCTAACACCCCTCCAAAAACCAAGTTCAACCATGTTTGGGAGAAAAGTGTATTACCTATAAATTTGAAGTCTAATACCAACTAAAAAATATTGGATATGAACAAGGTTAGAAATATAAGGCTAATACTCATTTAAATGGGGCTCGTTGAGTCAGGATCAATTTGTCCGAAAATCTAAGGCTAACACCCCTCCAAAAACCAAGTTCAACCATGTTTGGGAGAAAAGTGTATTACCTATAAATTTGAAGTCGAATACCAACTAAAAAATATTGGATATGAACAAGGTTAGAAATATAGGGCTAATACTCATTTAAATGGGGCTCATCGAGTCAGGATCAATTTGACCGAAAATCCAAGGCTAACACCCCTCCAAAAACCAAGTTCAACCATGTTTGGGAGAAAAGTGTATTACCCATAAATTGGAAGTCTAATACCAACTAAAATCTCGTGGATATGAATAAGGTTAGAAATATAAGGCTACTACTCATTTAAATGGGGCTCGTCGAGTCAGGATCAATTTGTCCGAAAATCCAAGGCTAACACCCCCTCCAAAAACCAAGTTCAACCATGTTTTGGAGAGAAGTGTATTACCCATAAATTTGAAGTCTAATACCAACTAAAAGCTCTTGGATATGAACAAGGTTAGAAATATAAGGCTACTACTCATTTAAATAGGGCTCGTCGAGTCAGGATCAATTTGTCCGAAAATCTAAGGCTAACACCCCTCCAAAAACCAAGTTCAACCATGTTTGGGAGAAAAGTGTATTACCTATAAATTTGAAGTCTAATACCAAGTAAAAAATATTGGATATGAACAAGGTTAGAAATATAGGGCTAATACTCATTTAAATGGGGCTCGTCGAGTCAGGATCAATTTGTCCGAAAATCCAAGGCTAACACCCCCTCCAAAATCCAAGTTCAACCATGTTTGGGAGAAAAGTGTATTACCCATAAATTTGAAGTCTAATACAAACTAAAAGCTCGTGGATATGAACAAGGTTAGAAATATAAGGCTAATACTCATTTAAATGGGGCTCGTCGAGTCAGGATCAATTTGTCCGAAAATCCAAGGCTAACACCCCCTCCAAAAACCAAGTTCAACCATGTTTTGGAGAGAAGTGTATTACCCATAAATTTGAAGTCTAATACCAACTAAAAGCTCTTGGATATGAACAAGGTTAGAAATATAAGGCTACTACTCATTTAAATGGGGCTCGTCGAGTCGGGGATCAATTTGACCGAAAATCCAAGGCTAACACCCCTCCAAAAACCAAGTTCAACCATGTTTGGGGAGAAAAGTGTATTACCCATAAATTGGAAGTCTAATACCAACTAAAAATCTCGTGGATATGAACAAGGTTAGAAATATAAGGCTACTACTCATTTAAATGGGGCTCGTCGAGTCAGGATCAATTTGTCCGAAAATCCAAGGCTAACACCCCCTCCAAAAACCAAGTTCAACCATGTTTGGGGAAAAAGTGTATTACCCATAAATTTGAAGTCTAATACCAACTAAAGGGTCTTGGATATGAACAAGGTTAGAAATATAAGGCTAATACTCATTTAAATGGGGCTCGTTGAGTCAGGATCAATTTGTTCGAAAATCTAAGGCTAACACCCCTCCAAAAACCAAGTTCAACCATGTTTGGGAGAAAAGTGTATTACCCATAAATTGGAAGTCTAATACCAACTAAAATCTCGTGGATATGAACAAGGTTAGAAATATAAGGCTACTACTCATTTAATTGGGGCTCGTCGAGTCAGGATCAATTTGTCCGAAAATCCAAGGCTAACACCCCCTCCAAAAACCAAGTTCAACCATGTTTGGGGGAAAAGTGTATTACCCATAAATTTGAAGTCTAATACCAACTAAAGGGTCTTGGATATGAACAAGGTTAGAAATATAAGGCTAATACTCATTTAAATGGGGCTTGTTGAGTCAGGATCAATTTTTCCGAAAATCCAAGGCTAACACCCCTCCAAAAACCAAGTTCAACCATGTTTGGGGGAAAAGTGTATTACCCATAAATTGGAAGTCTAATACCAACTAAAAGCTCTTGGATATGAACAAGGTTAGAAATATAAGGCTAATACTCATTTAAATGGGGCTCGTCGAGTCAGGATCAATTTGTCCGAAAATCTAAGGCTAACACCCCTCCAAAAACCAAGTTCAACCATGTTTGGGAGAAAAGTGTATTACCTATAAATTTGAAGTCTAATACCAACTAAAAAATATTGGATATGAACAATGTTAGAAATATAAGGCTAATACTCATTTAAATGGGGCTCGTTGAGTCAAGATCAATTTGTCCGAAAATCTAAGGCTAACACCCCTCCAAAAACCAAGTTCAACCATGTTTGGGAGAAAAGTGTATTACCTATAAATTTGAAGTCTAATACCAACTAAAAAATATTGGATATGAACAAGGTTAGAAATATAGGGCTAATACTCATTTAAATGGGGCTCATCGAGTCGGGGATCAATTTGACCAGAAAATCCAAGGCTAACACCCCTCCAAAAACCAAGTTCAACCATGTTTGGGAGAAAAGTGTATTACCCATAAATTGGAAGTCTTATACCAACTAAAATCTCGTGGATATGAACAAGGTTAGAAATATAAGGCTACTACTCATTTAAATGGGGCTCGTCGAGTCAGGATCAATTTGTCCGAAAATCCAAGGCTAACACCCCCTCCAAAAACCAAGTTCAACCATGTTTTGGAGAGAAGTGTATTACCCATAAATTTGAAGTCTAATACCAACTAAAAGCTCTTGGATATGAACAAGGTTAGAAATATAAGGCTACTACTCATTTAAATGGGGCTCGTCGAGTCAGGATCAATTTGACCGAAAATCCAAGGCTAACACCCCTCCAAAAACCAAGTTCAACCATGTTTGGGAGAAAAGTGTATTACCCATAAATTGGAAGTCTAATACCAACTAAAATCTTGTGGATATGAACAAGGTTAGAAATATAAGGCTACTACTCATTTAAATGGGGCTCGTCGAGTCAGGATCAATTTGTCCGAAAATCCAAGGCTAACACCCCCTCCAAAAACCAAGTTCAACCATGTTTGGGGGAAAAGTGTATTACCCATAAATTTGAAGTGTAATACCAACTAAAGGGTCTTGGATATGAACAAGGTTAGAAATATAAGGCTAATACTCCTTTAAATGGGGCTCGTGGAGTCAGGATCAATTTGTCCGAAAATCTAAGGCTAACACCCCTCCAAAAACCAAGTTCAACCATGTTTGGGAGAAAAGTGTATTACCCATAAATTGGAAGTCTAATACCAACTAAAATCTCGTGGATATGAACAAGGTTAGAAATATAAGGCTACTACTCATTTAAATGGGGCTCGTCGAGTCAAGATCAATTTGTCCGAAAATCCAAGGCTAACACCCCCTCCAAAAACCAAGTTCAACCATGTTTGGGGGAAAAGTGTATTACCCATAAATTTGAAGTCTAATACCAACTAAAGGGTCTTGGATATGAACAAGGTTAGAAATATAAGGCTAATACTCATTTAAATAGGGCTCGTCGAGTCAGGATCAATTTGTCCGAAAATCTAAGGCTAACACCCCTCCAAAAACCAAGTTCAACCATGTTTGGGAGAAAAGTGTATTACCTATAAATTTGAAGTCTAATACCAACTAAAAAATATTGGATATGAACAAGGTTAGAAATATAGGGCTAATACTCATTTAAATGGGGCTCATCGAGTCAGGATCAATTTGACCGAAAATCCAAGGCTAACACCCCTCCAAAAACGTAGTTCAACCATGTTTGGGAGAAAAGTGTATTACCCATAAATTGGAAGTCTAATACCAACTAAAATCTCGTGGATATGAACAAGGTTAGAAATATAAGGCTACTACTCATTTAAATGGGGCTCGTCGAGTCAGTATCAATTTGTCCGAAAATCCAAGGCTAACACCCCCTCCAAAAACCAAGTTCAACCATGTTTGGGGGAAAAGTGTATTACCCATAAATTTGAAGTCTAATACCAACTAAAGGGTCTTGGATATGAACAAGGTTAGAAATATAAGGCTAATACTCATTTAAATGGGGCTCGTTGAGTCAGGATCAATTTGTTCGAAAATCTAAGGCTAACACCCCCTCCAAAAACCAAGTTCAACCATGTTTGGGAGAAAAGTGTATTACCCATAAATTGGAAGTCTAATACCAACTAAAATCTCGTGGATATGAACAAGGTTAGAAATATAAGGCTACTACTCATTTAAATGGGGCTCGTCGAGTCGGGATCAATTTGTCGCAAAATCCAAGGCTAACACCCCCTCCAAAAACCAAGTTCAACCATGTTTGGGGAGAAAAGTGTATTACCCATAAATTTGAAGTCTAATACCAACTAAAGGGTCTTGGATATGAACAAGGTTAGAAATATAAGGCTAATACTCATTTAAATAGGGGCTCGTCGAGTCGGGGATCAATTTGTCAGAAAATCTAAGGCTAACACCCCCTCCAAAAAACCAAGTTCAACCATGTTTGGGAGAAAAGTGTATTACCCTATAAATTTGAAGTCTAATACCAACTAAAAAGATATTGGATATGAACAAGGTTAGAAATATAGGGCTAATACTCATTTAAATGGGGCTCATCGAGTCGGGATCAATTTGACCAGAAAATCCAAGGCTAACACCCCCTCCAAAAACCAAGTTCAACCATGTTTGGGAGAAAAGTGTATTACCCATAAATTGGAAGTCTAATACCAACTAAAATCTCGTGGATATGAACAAGGTTAGAAATATAAGGCTACTACTCATTTAAATGGGGCTCGTCGAGTCAGGATCAATTTGACCGAAAATCCAAGGCTAACACCCCCTCCAAAAACCAAGTTCAACCATGTTTGGGAGAAAAGTGTATTACTCATAAATTTGAAGTCCAATACCAAATAAAGGGTCTTGGATATGAAAAATGGTAGAAATAAAACGCTACTACTCATTTAAATGGGGCTCGTCGAGTCTGGATCAATTTGACCGAAAATCCAAGGCTAACACCCCCTCCAAAAACCAAGTTCAACCATGCTTGGGAGAAAAGTGTATTACCCATAAATTTGAAGTCTAATACCAACTAAAGGGTCTTGGATATGAACAAGGTTAGAAATATAAGGCTAATACTCATTTAAATGGGGCTCGTCGAGTCGGGGATCAATTTGACCGAAAATCCAAGGCTAACACCCCCTCCAAAAAGCCAAGTTCAACCATGTTTGGGAGAAAAGTGTATTACCCATAAATTTGAAGTCTAATACCAACTAAAAGCTCTTGGATATGAACAAGGTTAGAAATATAAGGCTAATACTCATTTAAATGGGGCTCGTCGAGTCGGGATCAATTTGTCAGAAAATCCAAGGCTAACACCCCCTCCAAAAAACCAAGTTCAACCATGTTTGGGGAGAAAAGTGTATTACCCATAAATTTGAAGTCTAATACCAACTAAAAGGGTCTTGTATATGAACAAGGTTAGAAATATAAGGCTAATACTCATTTAAATGGGGCTCGTGGAGTCGGGGATCAATTTGGCCAGAAAATCTAAGGCTAACACCCCCTCCAAAAACCAAGTTCAACCATGTTTGGGAGAAAAGTGTATTACCCATAAATTTGGAAGTCTAATACCAACTAAAAAGTCTCGTGGATATGAACAAGGTTAGAAATATAAGGCTACTACTCATTTAAATGGGGCTCGTCGAGTCGGGATCAATTTGTCAGAAAATCCAAGGCTAACACCCCCTCCAAAAACCAAGTTCAACCATGTTTGGGGAGAAAAGTGTATTACCCATAAATTTGAAGTCTAATACCAACTAAAAGGGTCTTGGATATGAACAAGGTTAGAAATATAAGGCTAATACTCATTTAAATGGGGCTCGTCGAGTCGGGGATCAATTTGATCAGAAAATCCAAGGCTAACACCCCCTCCAAAAAGCCAAGTTCAACCATGTTTGGGGAGAAAAGTGTATTACCCATAAATTTGAAGTCTAATACCAACTAAAAGCTCTTGGATATGAACAAGGTTAGAAATATAAGGCTACTACTCATTTAAATGGGGCTCGTTGAGTCGGGATCAATTTGTTCGAAAATCCAAGGCTAACACCCCCTCCAAAAACCAAGTTCAACCATGTTTGGGAGAAAAGTGTATTACCCATAAATTTGGAAGTCTAATACCAACTAAAATCTCGTGGATATGAACAAGGTTAGAAATATAAGGCTACTACTCATTTAAATGGGGCTCGTCGAGTCGGGGATCAATTTGTCAGAAAATCCAAGGCTAACACCCCCTCCAAAAACCAAGTTCAACCATGTTTGTGGGAAAAGTGTATTACCCATAAATTTGAAGTCTAATACCAACTAAAGGGTCTTGGATATGAACAAGGTTAGAAATATAAGGCTAATACTCATTTAAATGGGGCTCGTCGAGTGAGGATCAATTTGTCCGAAAATCTAAGGCTAACACCCCTCCAAAAACCAAGTTCAACCATGTTTGGGAGAAAAGTGTATTACCCATAAATTTGAAGTCTAATACCAACTAAAAAGATCTTGGATATGAACAAGGTTAGAAATATAAGGGCTAATACTCATTTAAATGGGGCTCGTCGAGTCAGGATCAATTTGACCGAAAATCCAAGGCTAACACCCCCTCCAAAAACCAAGTTCAACCATGTTTGGGAGAAAAGTGTATTACCCATAAATTTGAAGTCTAATACCAACTAAAAGCTCTTGGATATGAACAAGGTTAGAAATATAAGGCTAATACTCATTTAAATGGGGCTCGTCGAGTCGGGATCAATTTGACCAAAAAATCCAAGGCTAACACCCCCTCCAAAAACCAAGTTCAACCATGTTTGGGAGAAAAGTGTATTACCCATAAATTTGAAGTCTAATACCAACTAAAACGCTCTTGGATATGAACAAGGTTAGAAATATAAGGCTAATACTCATTTAAATGGGGCTCGTGGAGTCGGGATCAATTTGTCAGAAAATCCAAGGCTAACACCCCCTCCAAAAACCAAGTTCAACCATGTTTGGGGAGAAAAGTGTATTACCCATAAATTTGAAGTCTAATACCAACTAAAAGGGTCTTGGATATGAACAAGGTTAGAAATATAAGGCTAATACTCATTTAAATGGGGCTCGTCGAGTCGGGATCAATTTGTCAGAAAATCTAAGGCTAACACCCCCTCCAAAAACCAAGTTCAACCATGTTTGGGAGAAAAGTGTATTACCCATAAATTTGAAGTCTAATACCAAACTAAAAGGGTCTTGGATATGAACAATGGTTAGAAATATAAATGCTAATACTCATTTAAATGGGGCTCGTCGAGTCGGGATCAATTTGATCAGAAAATCCAAGGCTAACACCCCCTCCAAAAACCAAGTTCAACCATGCTTTGGGAGAAAAGTGTATTACCCATAAATTTGAAGTCTAATACCAACTAAAGGGTCTTGGATATGAACAAGGTTAGAAATATAAGGCTAATACTCATTTAAATGGGGCTCGTCGAGTCGGGATCAATTTGTCCCAGAAAATCCAAGGCTAACACCCCCTCCAAAAAGCCAAGTTCAACCATGTTTGGCGAGAAAAGTGTATTACCCATAAATTTGAAGTCTAATACCAACTAAAAGCTCTTGGATATGAACAAGGTTAGAAATATAAGGCTAATACTCATTTAAATGGGGCTCGTCGAGTCGGGATCAATTTGACCCAGAAAATCCAAGGCTAACACCCCCTCCAAAAAACCAAGTTCAACCATGTTTGGGAGAAAAGTGTATTACCCATATATTTGAAGTCTAATACCAACTAAACGCTCTTGGATATGAACAAGGTTAGAAATATAAGGCTAATACTCATTTAAATGGGGCTCGTGGAGTCAGGATCAATTTGTCCGAAAATCCAAGGCTAACACCCCCTCCAAAAACCAAGTTCAACCATGTTTGGGGGAAAAGTGTATTACCCATAAATTTGAAGTCTAATACCAACTAAAGGGTCTTGGATATGAACAAGGTTAGAAATATAAGGCTAATACTCATTTAAATGGGGCTCGTGGAGTCAGGATCAATTTGTCCGAAAATCTAAGGCTAACACCCCTCCAAAAACCAAGTTCAACCATGTTTGGGAGAAAAGTGTATTACCCATAAATTGGAAGTCTAATACCAACTAAAATCTCATGGATATGAACAAGGTTAGAAATATAAGGCTACTACTCATTTAAATGGGGCTCGTCGAGTCAGGATCAATTTGTCAGCAAAAATCCAAGGCTAACACCCCCTCCAAAAACCAAGTTCAACCATGTTTGGGGAGAAAAGTGTATTACCCACAAATTTGAAGTCTAATACCAACTAAAAGGGTCTTGGATATGAACAAGGTTAGAAATATAAGGCTAATACTCATTTAAATAGGGGCTCGTCGAGTCGGGATCAATTTGTCCAGAAAATCTAAGGCTAACACCCCTCCAAAAACCAAGTTCAACCATGTTTGGGAGAAAAAGTGTATTACCCTATAAATTTGAAGTCTAATACCAACTAAAAAGATATTGGATATGAACAAGGTTAGAAATATAGGGCTAATACTCATTTAAATGGGGCTCATCGAGTCGGGATCAATTTGACCGAAAATCCAAGGCTAACACCCCCTCCAAAAACCAAGTTCAACCATGTTTGGGAGAAAAGTGTATTACCCATAAATTTGGAAGTCTAATACCAACTAAAATCTCGTGGATATGAACAAGGTTAGAAATATAAGGCTACTACTCATTTAAATGGGGCTCGTCGAGTCGGGATCAATTTGACCAGAAAATCCAAGGCTAACACCCCCTCCAAAAACCAAGTTCAACCATGTTTGGGAGAAAAGTGTATTACCCATAAATTTGAAGTCTAATACCAACTAAACGCTCTTGGATATGAACAAGGTTAGAAATATAAGGCTAATACTCATTTAAATGGGGCTCGTGGAGTCGGGGATCAATTTGTCCAGAAAATCCAAGGCTAACACCCCCTCCAAAAACCAAGTTCAACCATGTTTGGGGAGAAAAGTGTATTACCCATAAATTTGAAGTCTAATACCAACTAAAGGGTCTTGGATATGAACAAGTTTAGAAATATAAGGCTAATACTCATTTAAATGGGGCTCGTGGAGTCGAGGGATCAATTTGTCAGAAAATCTAAGGCTAACACTCCCTCCAAAAACCAAGTTCAACCATGTTTGGGGAGAAAAGTGTATTACCCATAAATTTGAAGTCTAATACCAAATAAAAGGGTCTTGGATATGAACAATGGTTAGAAATATAAAACGCTAATACTCAATTTAAATGGGGCTCGTCGAGTCGGGATCAATTTGACCAGAAAATCCAAGGCTAACACCCCCTCCAAAAACCAAGTTCAACCATGCTTTGGGAGAAAAGTGTATTACCCATAAATTTGAAGTCTAATACCAACTAAAGGGTCTTGGATATGAACAAGGTTAGAAATATAAGGCTAATACTCATTTAAATGGGGCTCGTCGAGTCGGGATCAATTTGACCAGAAAATCCAAGGCTAACACCCCCTCCAAAAAGCCAAGTTCAACCATGTTTGGCGAGAAAAGTGTATTACCCATAAATTTGAAGTCTAATACCAACTAAAAGCTCTTGGATATGAACAAGGTTAGAAATATAAGGCTAATACTCATTTAAATGGGGCTCGTCGAGTCGGGATCAATTTGTCCGAAAATCCAAGGCTAACACCCCCTCCAAAAACCAAGTTCAACCATGATTTGGGGAGAAAAGTGTATTACCCATAAATTTGAAGTCTAATACCAACTAAAGGGTCTTGGATATGAACAAGGTTAGAAATATAAGGCTAATACGCATTTAAATGGGGCTCGTCGAGTCGGGATCAATTTGACCAAAAAATCCAAGGCTAACACCCCCTCCAAAAAGCCAAGTTCAACCATGTTTGGGAGAAAAAGTGTATTACCCATAAATTTGAAGTCTAATACCAACTAAAAGCTCTTGGATATGAACAAGGTTAGAAATATAAGGCTAATACTCATTTAAATGGGGCTCGTCGAGTCGGGGATCAATTTGACCGAAAATCCAAGGCTAACACCCCCCTCCAAAAACCAAGTTCAACCATGTTTGGGGAGAAAAGTGTATTACCCATAAATTTGGAAGTCTAATACCAACTAAAAGCTCTTGGATATGAACAAGGTTAGAAATATAAGGCTAATACTCATTTAAATGGGGCTCGTCGAGTCGGGATCAATTTGACCAGAAAATCTAAGGCTAACACCCCTCCAAAAACCAAGTTCAACCATGTTTGGGAGAAAAGTGTATTACCCATAAATTTGGAAGTCTAATACCAACTAAAATCTCGTGGATATGAACAAGGTTAGAAATATAAGGCTACTACTCATTTAAATGGGGCTCGTCGAGTCGGGATCAATTTGTCAGAAAATCCAAGGCTAACACCCCCTCCAAAAACCAAGTTCAACCATGTTTGGGGAGAAAAGTGTATTACCCATAAATTTGAAGTCTAATACCAACTAAAGGGTCTTGGATATGAACAAGGTTAGAAATATAAGGCTAATACTCATTTAAATGGGGCTCGTCGAGTCGGGATCAATTTGACCGAAAATCCAAGGCTAACACCCCCTCCAAAAAGCCAAGTTCAACCATGTTTGGCGAGAAAAGTGTATTACCCATAAATTTGAAGTCTAATACCAACTAAAAGCTCTTGGATATGAACAAGGTTAGAAATATAAGGCTACTACTCATTTAAATGGGGCTCGTGGAGTCGGGGATCAATTTGTTCGAAAATCCAAGGCTAACACCCCCTCCAAAAACCAAGTTCAACCATGTTTGGGAGAAAAGTGTATTACCCATAAATTTGGAAGTCTAATACCAACTAAAATCTCGTGGATATGAACAAGGTTAGAAATATAAGGCTACTACTCATTTAAATGGGGGCTCGTCGAGTCGGGATCAATTTGTCCGAAAAATCCAAGGCTAACACCCCCTCCAAAAACCAAGTTCAACCATGTTTGGGGAGAAAAGTGTATTACCCATAAATTTGAAGTCTAATACCAACTAAAAGGGTCTTGGATATGAACAAGGTTAGAAATATAAGGCTAATACTCATTTAAATAGGGGCTCGTCGAGTCGGGATCAATTTGTCAGAAAATCCAAGGCTAACACCCCCTCCAAAAACCAAGTTCAACCATGTTTGGGAGAAAAGTGTATTACCCTATAAATTTGAAGTCTAATACCAACTAAAAAGATATTGGATATGAACAAGGTTAGAAATATAGGGCTAATACTCATTTAAATGGGGCTCATCGAGTCAGGATCAATTTGACCGAAAATCCAAGGCTAACACCCCTCCAAAAACCAAGTTCAACCATGGTTGGGAGAAAAGTGTATTACCCATAAATTTGGAAGTCTAATACCAACTAAAATCTCGTGGATATGAACAAGGTTAGAAATATAAGGCTACTACTCATTTAAATGGGGCTCGTCGAGTCAGGATCAATTTGACCGAAAATCCAAGGCTAACAC
The DNA here is from genome assembly GCA_029030765.1 of Salix suchowensis. Classification (NCBI taxonomy): domain Eukaryota; kingdom Viridiplantae; phylum Streptophyta; class Magnoliopsida; order Malpighiales; family Salicaceae; genus Salix; species Salix suchowensis. The sequence goes on along the minus strand of JAPFFH010000028.1, from coordinate 3,003,543 downwards.
CCCCTCCAAAAACCAAGTTCAACCATGTTTGGGAGAAAAGTGTATTACCCATAAATTTGAAGTCTAATACCAACTAAAACGCTCTTGGATATGAACAAGGTTAGAAATATAAGGCTAATACTCATTTAAATGGGGCTCGTGGAGTCGGGATCAATTTGTCCAGAAAATCCAAGGCTAACACCCCCTCCAAAAACCAAGTTCAACCATGTTTGGGGAGAAAAGTGTATTACCCATAAATTTGAAGTCTAATACCAACTAAAGGGTCTTGGATATGAACAAGGTTAGAAATATAAGGCTAATACTCATTTAAATGGGGCTCGTGGAGTCGGGATCAATTTGTCCAGAAAATCCAAGGCTAACACCCCTCCAAAAAACCAAGTTCAACCATGTTTGGGAGAAAAGTGTATTACCCATAAATTTGAAGTCTAATACCAAATAAAGGGTCTTGGATATGAACAATGGGTTAGAAATATAAGCGCTAATACTCATTTAAATGGGGGCTCGTCGAGTCGGGATCAATTTGACCAGAAAATCCAAGGCTAACACCCCCTCCAAAAACCAAGTTCAACCATGCTTTGGGAGAAAAGTGTATTACCCATAAATTTGAAGTCTAATACCAACTAAAGGGTCTTGGATATGAACAAGGTTAGAAATATAAGGCTAATACTCATTTAAATGGGGCTCGTCGAGTCGGGATCAATTTGACCCAGAAAATCCAAGGCTAACACCCCCTCCAAAAAGCCAAGTTCAACCATGTTTGGCGAGAAAAGTGTATTACCCATAAATTTGAAGTCTAATACCAACTAAAAGCTCTTGGATATGAACAAGGTTAGAAATATAAGGCTAATACTCATTTAAATGGGGCTCGTCGAGTCGGGATCAATTTGACCAGAAAATCTAAGGCTAACACCCCCTCCAAAAACCAAGTTCAACCATGTTTGGGGGAAAAGTGTATTACCCATAAATTTGAAGTCTAATACCAACTAAAAGGGTCTTGGATATGAACAAGGTTAGAAATATAAGGCTAATACTCATTTAAATGGGGCTCGTGGAGTCGGGATCAATTTGTCCGAAAATCTAAGGCTAACACCCCCTCCAAAAACCAAGTTCAACCATGTTTGGGAGAAAAGTGTATTACCCATAAATTTGGAAGTCTAATACCAACTAAAATCTCGTGGATATGAACAAGGTTAGAAATATAAGGCTACTACTCATTTAAATGGGGCTCGTCGAGTCGGGATCAATTTGTCCGAAAATCCAAGGCTAACACCCCCTCCAAAAACCAAGTTCAACCATGTTTGGGGAGAAAAGTGTATTACCCATAAATTTGGAAGTCTAATACCAACTAAAAGCTCTTGGATATGAACAAGGTTAGAAATATAAGGCTACTACTCATTTAAATGGGGCTCGTCGAGTCGGGATCAATTTGTCCGAAAAATCCAAGGCTAACACCCCCTCCAAAAAACCAAGTTCAACCATGTTTGGGGGAAAAGTGTATTACCCATAAATTTGAAGTCTAATACCAACTAAAGGGTCTTGGATATGAACAAGGTTAGAAATATAAGGCTAATACTCATTTAAATAGGGGCTCGTCGAGTCGGGATCAATTTGTCAGAAAATCCAAGGCTAACACCCCTCCAAAAACCAAGTTCAACCATGTTTGGGAGAAAAGTGTATTACCCTATAAATTTGAAGTCTAATACCAACTAAAAAGATATTGGATATGAACAAGGTTAGAAATATAAGGGCTAATACTCATTTAAATGGGGCTCATCGAGTCGGGATCAATTTGACCCAGAAAATCCAAGGCTAACACCCCCTCCAAAAACCAAGTTCAACCATGTTTGGGAGAAAAGTGTATTACCCATAAATTGGAAGTCTAATACCAACTAAAATCTCGTGGATATGAACAAGGTTAGAAATATAAGGCTACTACTCATTTAAATGGGGCTCGTCGAGTCAGGATCAATTTGACCGAAAATCCAAGGCTAACACCCCCTCCAAAAACCAAGTTCAACCATGTTTGGGAGAAAAGTGTATTACCCATAAATTTGAAGTCTAATACCAACTAAACGCTCTTGGATATGAACAAGGTTAGAAATATAAGGCTAATACTCATTTAAATGGGGCTCGTGGAGTCAGGATCAATTTGTCCGAAAATCCAAGGCTAACACCCCCTCCAAAAACCAAGTTCAACCATGTTTGGGGGAAAAGTGTATTACCCATAAATTTGAAGTCTAATACCAACTAAAAGGGTCTTGGATATGAACAAGGTTAGAAATATAAGGCTAATACTCATTTAAATGGGGCTCGTGGAGTCAGGATCAATTTGTCCGAAAATCCAAGGCTAACACCCCCTCCAAAAACCAAGTTCAACCATGTTTGGGGGAAAAGTGTATTACCCATAAATTTGAAGTCTAATACCAAATAAAGGGTCTTGGATATGAACAATGGTAGAAATAAAACGCTAATACTCATTTAAATGGGGCTCGTCGAGTCTGGATCAATTTGACCGAAAATCCAAGGCTAACACCCCCTCCAAAAACCAAGTTCAACCATGTTTGGGAGAAAAGTGTATTACCCATAAATTTGAAGTCTAATACCAACTAAAAGGGCTCTTGGATATGAACAAGGTTAGAAATATAAGGCTAATACTCATTTAAATGGGGCTCGTCGAGTCGGGATCAATTTGTCGAAAATCCAAGGCTAACACCCCCTCCAAAAACCAAGTTCAACCATGCTTGGGAGAAAAGTGTATTACCCATAAATTTGAAGTCTAATACCAACTAAAGGGTCTTGGATATGAACAAGGTTAGAAATATAAGGCTAATACTCATTTAAATGGGGCTCGTCGAGTCGGGATCAATTTGACCAGAAAATCCAAGGCTAACACCCCCTCCAAAAAGCCAAGTTCAACCATGTTTGGCGAGAAAAGTGTATTACCCATAAATTTGAAGTCTAATACCAACTAAAAGCTCTTGGATATGAACAAGGTTAGAAATATAAGGCTAATACTCATTTAAATGGGGGCTCGTCGAGTCGGGATCAATTTGACCAGAAAATCTAAGGCTAACACCCCCTCCAAAAACCAAGTTCAACCATGTTTGGGGGAAAAGTGTATTACCCATAAATTTGAAGTCTAATACCAACTAAAGGGTCTTGGATATGAACAAGGTTAGAAATATAAGGCTAATACTCATTTAAATGGGGCTCGTGGAGTCGGGATCAATTTGTCCAGAAAATCTAAGGCTAACACCCCTCCAAAAAACCAAGTTCAACCATGTTTGGGAGAAAAGTGTATTACCCATAAATTGGAAGTCTAATACCAACTAAAATCTCGTGGATATGAACAAGGTTAGAAATATAAGGCTACTACTCATTTAAATGGGGCTCGTCGAGTCAGGATCAATTTGTCCGAAAATCCAAGGCTAACACCCCCTCCAAAAACCAAGTTCAACCATGTTTGGGGGAAAAGTGTATTACCCATAAATTTGAAGTCTAATACCAACTAAAGGGTCTTGGATATGAACAAGGTTAGAAATATAAGGCTAATACTCATTTAAATGGGGCTCGTCGAGTCAGGATCAATTTGACCGAAAATCCAAGGCTAACACCCCCTCTAAAAGCCAAGTTCAACCATGTTTGGCAGAAAAGTGTATTACCCATAAATTTGAAGTCTAATACCAACTAAAAGATCTTGGATATGAACAAGGTTAGAAATATAAGGCTAATACTCATTTAAATGGGGCTCGTCGAGTCAGGATCAATTTGACCGAAAATCCAAGGCTAACACCCCCTCCAAAAACCAAGTTCAACCATGTTTGGGGGAAAAGTGTATTACCCATAAATTGGAAGTCTAATACCAACTAAAAGCTCTTGGATATGAACAAGGTTAGAAATATAAGGCTAATACTCATTTAAATGGGGCTCGTCGAGTCAGGATCAATTTGTCCGAAAATCCAAGGCTAACACCCCCTCCAAAATCCAAGTTCAACCATGTTTGGGAGAAAAGTGTATTACCCATAAATTTGAAGTCTAATACAAACTAAAATCTCTTGGATATGAACAAGGTTAGAAATATAAGGCTAATACTCATTTAAATGGGGCTCGTCGAGTCAAGATCAATTTGTCCGAAAATCTAAGGCTAACACCCCTCCAAAAACCAAGTTCAACCATGTTTGGGAGAAAAGTGTATTACCTATAAATTTGAAGTCTAATACCAACTAAAAAATATTGGATATGAACAAGGTTAGAAATATAGGGCTAATACTCATTTAAATGGGGCTCGTCGAGTCAGGATCAATTTGACCGAAAATCCAAGGCTAACACCCCCTCCAAAAAGCCAAGTTCAACCATGTTTGGCGAGAAAAAGTGTATTACCCATAAATTTGAAGTCTAATACCAACTAAAAGCTCTTGGATATGAACAATGGTAGAAATAAAAGGCTAATACTCATTTAAATGGGGCTCGTCGAGTCTGGATCAATTTGACCGAAAATCCAAGGCTAACACCCCCTCCAAAAACCAAGTTCAACCATGCTTGGGAGAAAAGTGTATTACCCATAAATTTGAAGTCTAATACCAACTAAAGGGTCTTGGATATGAACAAGGTTAGAAATATAAGGCTAATACTCATTTAAATGGGGCTCGTCGAGTCAGGATCAATTTGACCGAAAATCCAAGGCTAACACCCCCTCCAAAAGCCAAGTTCAACCATGTTTGGCAGAAAAGTGTATTACCCATAAATTTGAAGTCTAATACCAACTAAAAGCTCTTGGATATGAACAAGGTTAGAAATATAAGGCTAATACTCATTTAAATGAGGCTCGTCGAGTCAGGATCAATTTGACCGAAAATCCAAGGCTAACACCCCCTCCAAAAACCAAGTTCAACCATGTTTGGGGGAAAAGTGTATTACCCATAAATTTGAAGTCTAATACCAACTAAAGGGTCTTGGATATGAACAAGGTTAGAAATATAAGGCTAATACTCATTTAAATGGGGCTCGTGGAGTCAGGATCAATTTGTCCGAAAATCTAAGGCTAACACCCCTCCAAAAACCAAGTTCAACCATGTTTGGGAGAAAAGTGTATTACCCATAAATTGGAAGTCTAATACCAACTAAAATCTCGTGGATATGAACAAGGTTATAAATATAAGGCTACTACTCATTTAAATGGGGCTCGTCGAGTCAGGATCAATTTGTCCGAAAATCCAAGGCTAACACCCCCTCCAAAAACCAAGTTCAACCATGTTTGGGGGAAAAGTGTATTACCCATAAATTTGAAGTCTAATACCAACTAAAGGGTCTTGGATATGAACAAGGTTAGAAATATAAGGCTAATACTCATTTAAATGGGGCTCGTCGAGTCAGGATCAATTTGACCGAAAATCCAAGGCTAACACCCCCTCCAAAAGCCAAGTTCAACCATGTTTGGCAGAAAAGTGTATTACCCATAAATTTGAAGTCTAATACCAACTAAAGGGTCTTGGATATGAACAAGGTTAGAAATATAGGGCTAATATTCATTTAAATGGGGCTCGTCGAGTCAGGATCAATTTGTCCGAAAATCTAAGGCTAACACCCATCCAAAAACCCAGTTCAACCATGTTTGGGAGAAAAGTGTATTACCTATAAATTTGAAGTCCAATACCAACTAAAAAATATTGGATATGAACAAGGTTAGAAATATAGGGCTAATACTCATTTAAATGGGGCTCGTCGAGTCAGGATCAATTTGTCCGAAAATCCAAGGCTAACACCCCCTCCAAAATCCAAGTTCAACCATGTTTGGGAGAAAAGTGTATTACCCATAAATTTGAAGTCTAATACAAACTAAAATCTCTTGGATATGAACAAGGTTAGAAATATAAGGCTAATACTCATTTAAATGGGGCTCGTCGAGTCAAGATCAATTTGCCCGAAAATCGAAGGCTAACACCCCTCCAAAAACCAAGTTCAACCATGTTTGGGAGAAAAGTGTATTACCTATAAATTTGAAGTCTAATACCAACTAAAAAATATTGGATATGAACAAGGTTAGAAATATAGGGCTAATACTCATTTAAATGGGGCTCGTCGAGTCAGGATCAATTTGACCGAAAATCCAAGGCTAACACCCCCTCCAAAAGCCAAGTTCAACCATGTTTGGCAGAAAAGTGTATTACCCATAAATTTGAAGTCTAATACCAACTAAAAGCTCTTGGATATGAACAAGGTTAGAAATATAAGGCTAATACTCATTTAAATGGGGCTCGTCGAGTCAGGATCAATTTGACCGAAAATCCAAGGCTAACACCCCCTCCAAAAACCAAGTTCAACCATGTTTGGGGGAAAAGTGTATTACCCATAAATTTGAAGTCTAATACCAACTAAAGGGTCTTGGATATGAACAAGGTTAGAAATATAAGGCTAATACTCATTTAAATGGGGCTCGTGGAGTCAGGATCAATTTGTCCGAAAATCTAAGGCTAACACCCCATCCAAAAACCAAGTTCAACCATGTTTGGGAGAAAAGTGTATTACCCATAAATTTGAAGTATAATACCAACTAAAATCTCTTGGATATGAAAAAGGTTAGAAATATAAGGCTACTACTCATTTACATGGGGCTCGTCGAGTCAGGATCAATTTGACCGAAAATCCAAGGCTAACACCCCCTCCAAAAACCAAGTTCAACCATGTTTGGGAGAAAAGTGTATTACCCATAAATTTGAAGTCTAATACCAACTAAAATCTCGTTGATATGAACAAGGTTAGAAATATAGGGCTAATATTCATTTAAATGGGGCTCGTCGAGTCAGGATCAATTTGTCCGAAAATCTAAGGCTAACACCCATCCAAAAACCCAGTTCAACCATGTTTGGGAGAAAAGTGTATTACCTATAAATTTGAAGTCCAATACCAACTAAAAAATATTGGATATGAACAAGGTTAGAAATATAGGGCTAATACTCATTTAAATGGGGCTCGTCGAGTCAGGATCAATTTGACCGAAAATCCAAGGTTAACACCCCCTCCAAAAACCAAGTTCAACCATGTTTGGGGGAAAAGTGTATTACCCATAAATTGGAAGTCTAATACCAACTAAAAGCTCTTGTATATGAACAAGGTTAGAAATATAAGGCTAATACTCATTTAAATGGGGCTCGTCGAGTCAGGATCAATTTGTCCGAAATCTAAGGCTAACACCCCTCCAAAAACCAAGTTCAACCATGTTTGGGGGAAAAGTGTATTACCTATAAATTGGAAGTCTAATACCAACTAAAAGCTCTTGGATATGAACAAGGTTAGAAATATAAGGCTAATACTCATTTAAATGGGGCTCGTCGAGTCAGGATCAATTTGATCGAAAATCCAAGGCTAACACCCCCTCCAAAAACCAAGTTCAACCATGTTTGGGAGAAAAGTGTATTACCCATAAATTTGAAGTCTAATACCAACTAAAATCTCGTTGATATGAACAAGGTTAGAAATATAGGGCTAATACTCATTTAAATGGGGCTCGTCGAGTCAGGATCAATTTGTCCGAAAATCTAAGGCTAACACCCATCCAAAAACCAAGTTCAACCATGTTTGGGACAAAAGTGTATTACCCATAAATTTGAAGTCTAATACCAACTAAAAGATCTTGGATATGAACAAGGTTAGAAATATAAGGCTACTACTCATTTACATGGGGCTCGTCGAGTCAGGATCAATTTGACCGCAAATCCAAGGCTAACACCCCCTCCAAAAACCAAGTTCAACCATGTTTGGGAGAAAAGTGTATTACCCATAAATTTGAAGTATAATACCAACTAAACGCTCTTGGATATGAACAAGGTTAGAAATATAAGGCTAATACTCATTTAAATGGGGCTTGTCGAGTCAGGATCAATTTTTCCGAAAATCCAAGGCTAACACCCCCTCCAAAAACCAAGTTCAACCATGTTTGGGGGAAAAGTGTATTACCCATAAATTGGAATTCTAATACCAACTAAAAGCTCTTGGATATGAACAAGGTTTGAAATATAAGGCTAATACTCATTTAAATGGGGCTCGTCGAGTCAGGATCAATTTGTCCGAAAATCTAAGGCTAACACCCCTCCAAAAACCAAGTTCAACCATGTTTGGGAGAAAAGTGTATTACCTATAAATTTGAAGTCTAATACCAACTAAAAAATATTGGATATGAACAAGGTTAGAAATATAGGGCTAATACTCATTTAAATGGGGCTCGTCGAGTCAGGATCAATTTGACCGAAAATCCAAGGTTAACACCCCCTCCAAAAACCAAGTTCAACCATGTTTGGGGGAAAAGTGTATTACCCATAAATTGGAAGTCTAATACCAACTAAAAGCTCTTGGATATGAACAAGGTTAGAAATATAAGGCTAATACTCATTTAAATGGGGCTCGTCGAGTCAGGATCAATTTGTCCGAAAATCTAAGGCTAACACCCCTCCAAAAACCAAGTTCAACCATGTTTGGGAGAAAAGTGTATTACCTATAAATTTGAAGTCCAATAACAACTAAAAAATATTGGATATGAACAAGGTTAGAAATATAGGGCTAATACTCATTTAAATGGGGCTCGTCGAGTCAGGATCAATTTGACCGAAAATCCAAGGTTAACACCCCCTCCAAAAACCAAGTTCAACCATGTTTGGGGGAAAAGTGTATTACCCATAAATTGGAAGTCTAATACCAACTAAAAGCTCTTGGATATGAACAAGGTTAGAAATATAAGGCTAATACTCATTTAAATGGGGCTCGTCGAGTCAGGATCAATTTGTCCGAAAATCTAAGGCTAACACCCCTCCAAAAACCAAGTTCAACCATGTTTGGGGGAAAAGTGTATTACCCATAAATTGGAAGTCTAATACCAACTAAAAGCTCTTGGATATGAACAAGGTTAGAAATATAAGGCTAATACTCATTTAAATGGGGCTCGTCGAGTCAGGATCAATTTGATCGAAAATCCAAGGCTAACACCCCCTCCAAAAACCAAGTTCAACCATGTTTGGGAGAAAAGTGTATTACCCATAAATTTGAAGTCTAATACCAACTAAAATCTCGTTAATATGAACAAGGTTATAAATATAGGGCTAATACTCATTTAAATTGGGCTCGTCGAGTCAGGATCAATTTGTCCGAAAATCTAAGGCTAACACCCATCCAAAAACCAAGTTCAACCATGTTTGGGACAAAAGTGTATTACCCATAAATTTGAAGTCTAATACCAACTAAAATCTCTTGGAAATGAACAAGGTTAGAAATATAAGGCTACTACTCATTTAAATGGGGCTCGTCGAGTCAGGATCAATTTGACCGAAAATCCAAGGCTAACACCCCCTCCAAAAACCAAGTTCAACCATTTTTGGGAGAAAAGTGTATTACCCATAAATTGGAAGTCTAATACCAACTAAAAGCTCTTGGATATGAACAAGGTTAGAAATATAAGGCTACTACTCATTTAAATGGGGCTCGTTGAGTCAGGATCAATTTGACCGAAAATCCAAGGCTAACACCCCTCCAAAAACCAAGTTCAACCATGTTTGGGGGAAAAGTGTATTACCCATAAATTTGAAGTCTAATACCAACTAAAAGCTCTTGGATATGAACAAGGTTAGAAATATAAGGCTAATACTCATTTAAATGGGGCTCGTCGAGTCAGGATCAATTTGTCCGAAAATCCAAGGCTAACACCCCCTCCAAAAACCAAGTTCAACCATGTTTGGGGGAAAAGTGTATTACCCATAAATTTGAAGTCTAATACCAACTAAAGGGTCTTGGATATGAACAAGGTTAGAAATTTAAGGCTAATACTCATTTAAATAGGGCTCGTCGAGTCAGGATCAATTTGTCCGAAAATCTAAGGCTAACACCCCTCCAAAAACCAAGTTCAACCATGTTTGGGAGAAAAGTGTATTAACTATAAATTTGAAGTCTAATACCAACTAAAAAATATTAGATATGAACAAGGTTAGAAATATAGGGCTAATACTCATTTAAATGGGGCTCGTCGAGTCAGGATCAATTTGTCCGAAAATCTAAGGCTAACACCCATCCAAAAACCAAGTTCAACCATGTTTGGGAGAAAAGTGTATTACCCATAAATTTGAAGTCTAATACCAACTAAAATCTCTTGGATATGAAAAAGGTTAGAAATATAAGGCTACTACTCATTTACATGGGGCTCGTCGAGTCAGGATCAATTTGACCGAAAATCCAAGGCTAACACCCCCTCCAAAAACCAAGTTCAACCATTTTTGGGAGAAAAGTGTATTACCCATAAATTGGAAGTCTAATACCAACTAAAAGCTCTTGGATATGAACAAGGTTAGAAATATAAGGCTACTACTCATTTAAATGGGGCTCGTTGAGTCAGGATCAATTTGACCGAAAATCCAAGGCTAACACCCCCTCCAAAAACCAAGTTCAACCATGTTTGGGGGAAAAGTGTATTACCCATAAATTTGAAGTCTAATACCAACTAAAAGCTCTTGGATATGAACAAGGTTAGAAATATAAGGCTAATACTCATTTAAATGGGGGCTCGTCGAGTCGGGGATCAATTTGTCCCAGAAAATCCAAGGCTAACACCCCCTCCAAAAACCAAGTTCAACCATGTTTGGGGGAAAAGTGTATTACCCATAAATTTGAAGTCTAATACCAACTAAAGGGTCTTGGATATGAACAAGGTTAGAAATTTAAGGCTAATACTCATTTAAATAGGGCTCGTCGAGTCAGGATCAATTTGTCCGAAAATCTAAGGCTAACACCCCTCCAAAAACCAAGTTCAACCATGTTTGGGAGAAAAGTGTATTAACTATAAATTTGAAGTCTAATACCAACTAAAAAATATTGGATATGAACAAGGTTAGAAATATAGGGATAATACTCATTTAAATGGGGCTCGTCGAGTCAGGATCAATTTGTCCGAAAATCTAAGGCTAACACCCATCCAAAAACCAAGTTCAACCATGTTTGGGAGAAAAGTGTATTACCCATAAATTTGAAGTCTAATACCAACTAAAATCTCTTGGATATGAAAAAGGTCAGAAATATAAGGCTACTACTCATTTACATGGGGCTCGTCGAGTCAGGATCAATTTGACCGAAAATCCAAGGCTAACACCCCCTCCAAAAACCAAGTTCAACCATGTTTGGGAGAAAAGTGTATTACCCATAAATTTGAAGTCTAATACCAACTAAAATCTCGTTGATATGAACAAGGTTAGAAATATAGGGCTAATACTCATTTAAATGGGGCTCGTCGAGTCAGGATCAATTTGTCCGAAAATCTAAGGCTAACACCCATCCAAAAACCAAGTTCAACCATGTTTGGGAGAAAAGTGTATTACCCATAAATTTGAAGTCTAATACCAACTAAAAGCTCTTGGATATGAACAAGGTTAGAAATATAAGGCTACTACTCATTTACATGGGGCTCGTCGAGTCAGGATCAATTTGACCGCAAATCCAAGGCTAACACCCCCTCCAAAAACCAAGTTCAACCATGTTTGGGAGAAAAGTGTTTTACCCATAAATTTGAAGTCTAATACCAACTAAACGCTCTTGGATATGAACAAGGTTAGAAATATAAGGCTAATACTCATTTAAATGGGGCTCGTCGAGTCAGGATCAATTTGTCCGAAAATCTAAGGCTAACACCCCTCCAAAAACCAAGTTCAACCATGTTTGGGAGAAAAGTGTATTACCTATAAATTTAAAGTCGAATACCAACTAAAAAATATTGGATATGAACAAGGTTAGAAATATAGGGCTAATACTCATTTAAATGGGGCTCGTCGAGTCAGGATCAATTTGACCAAAAATCCAAGGTTAACACCCCCTCCAAAAACCAAGTTCAACCATGTTTGGGGGAAAAGTGTATTACCCATAAATTGGAAGTCTAATACCAACTAAAAGCTCTTGGATATGAACAAGGTTAGAAATATAAGGCTAATACTCATTTAAATGGGGCTCGTCGAGTCAGGATCAATTTGTCCGAAAATCTAAGGCTAACACCCCTCCAAAAACCAAGTTCAACCATGTTTGGGAGAAAAGTGTATTACCTATAAATTTGAAGTCTAATACCAACTAAAAAATATTGGATATGAACAAGGTTAGAAATATAGGGCTAATACTCATTTAAATGGGGCTTGTCGAGTCAGGATCAATTTGACTGAAAATCCAAGGTTAACACCCCCTCCAAAAACCAAGTTCAACCATGTTTGGGGGAAAAGTGTATTACCCATAAATTGGAAGTCTAATACCAACTAAAAGCTCTTGGATATGAACAAGGTTAGAAATATAAGGCTAATACTCATTTAAATGGGGCTCGTCGAGTCAGGATCAATTTGTCCGAAAATCCAAGGCTAACACCCCCTCCAAAAACCAAGTTCAACCATGTTTGGCAGAAAAGTGTATTACCCATAAATTTGAAGTCTAATACCAACTAAAATCTCGTTGATATGAACAAGGTTAGAAATATAGGGCTAATACTCATTTAAATGGGGCTCGTCGAGTCAGGATCAATTTGTCCGAAAATCTAAGGCTTACACCCATCCAAAAACCAAGTTCAACCATGTTTGGGAGAAAAGTGTATTACCCATAAATTTGAAGTCTAATACCAACTAAAAGCTCTTGGATATGAACAAGGTTAGAAATATAAGGCTACTACTCATTTACATGGGGCTCGTCGAGTCAGGATCAATTTGACCGCAAATCCAAGGCTAACACCCCCTCCAAAAACCAAGTTCAACCATGTTTGGGAGAAAAGTGTATTACCCATAAATTTGAAGTCTAATACCAACTAAACGCTCTTGGATATGAACAAGGTTAGAAATATAAGGCTAATACTCATTTAAATGGGGCTCGTCGAGTCAGGATCAATTTGTCCGAAAATCCAAGGCTAACACCCCCTCCAAAATCCAAGTTCAACCATGTTTGGGAGAAAAGTGTATTACCCATAAATTTGAAGTCTAATACAAACTAAAAGCTCTTGGATATGAACAAGGTTAGAAATATAAGGCTAATACTCATTTAAATGGGGCTTGTCGAGTCAGGATCAATTTTTCCGAAAATCCAAGGCTAACACCCCTCCAAAAACCAAGTTCAACCATGTTTGGGGGGAAAAGTGTATTACCCATAAATTGGAATTCTAATACCAACTAAAAAGCTCTTGGATATGAACAAGGTTAGAAATATAAGGCTAATACTCATTTAAATGGGGCTCGTCGAGTCAGGATCAATTTGTCCGAAAATCTAAGGCTAACACCCCTCCAAAAACCAAGTTCAACCATGTTTGGGAGAAAAGTGTATTACCTATAAATTTGAAGTCTAATACCAACTAAAAAATATTGGATATGAACAAGGTTAGAAATATAGGGCTAATACTCATTTAAATGGGGGCTCGTCGAGTCGGGATCAATTTGACCGAAAATCCAAGGTTAACACCCCTCCAAAAACCAAGTTCAACCATGTTTGGGGGAAAAGTGTATTACCCATAAATTGGAAGTCTAATACCAACTAAAAGCTCTTGGATATGAACAAGGTTAGAAATATAAGGCTAATACTCATTTAAATGGGGCTCGTCGAGTCAGGATCAATTTGTCCAAAAATCCAAGGCTAACACCCCCTCCAAAAACCAAGTTCAACCATGTTTGGCAGAAAAGTGTATTACCCATAGATTTGAAGTCTAATACCAACTAAAAGCTCTTGGATATAAACAAGGTTAGAAATATAAGGCTAATACTCATTTAAATGGGGCTCGTCGAGTCAGGATAAATTTGTCCGAAAATCTAAGGCTAACACCCCTCCAAAAACCAAGTTCAACCATGTTTGGGAGAAAAGTGTATTACCCATAAATTGGAAGTCTAATACCAACTAAAAGCTCTTGGATATGAACAAGGTTAGAAATATAAGGCTACTACTCATTTAGATGGGGCTCGTCGAGTCAAGATCAATTTGTCTGAAAATCTAAGACTAACACCCATCCAAAAACCAAGTTCAACCATGTTTGGGAGAAAAGTGTATTACCATAAATTTGAAGTCTAATACAAACTAAAACCTCTTGGATATGAACAAGGTTAGAAATATAAGGCTACTACTCATTCAAATGGGGCTTGTCGAGTCAGGATCAATTTGACCGAAAATCCAAGGCTAACACCCCCTCCAAAAACCAAGTTCAACCATGTTTGGGAGAAAAGTGTATTACCCATAAATTTGAAGTCTAATACCAACTAAAAGCTCTTGGATATGAACAAGGTTTTAAATATAAGGCTAATACTCATTTAAATGGGGCTCGTCGAGTCAGGATCAATTTGTCCGAAAATCCAAGGCTAACACCCCCTTAAAAAACAAAGTTAAACCATGTTTGGGGGAAAAGTGTATTACCCATAAATTTGAACTCTAATACCAACTAAAAGCTCTTGGATATGAACAAGGTTAGAAATATAAGGCTAATACTCATTTAAATGGGGTTTGTCGAGTCAGGATCAATTTGTCCCAGAAAATCTAAGGCTAACACCCCTCCAAAAACCAAGTTCAACCATGTTTGGGAGAAAAGTGTATTACCCATAAATTTGAAGTCTAATACCAACTAAAATCTCTTGGAAATGAACAAGGTTAGAAATATAAGGATACTACTCATTTAAATGGGGCTCGTCGAGTCGGGATCAATTTGATCGAAAATCCAAGGCTAACACCCCCTCCAAAAACCAAGTTCAACCATGTTTGGGAGAAAAGTGTATTACCCATAAATTTGATGTCTAATACCAACTAAAAGCTCTTGGATATGAAACAAATGTTAGAAATATAAGGCTAATACTCATTTAAATTGGGCTCGTCGAGTCGGGATCAATTTTTCCGAAAATCTAAGGCTAACACCCCTCCAATAACCAAGTTCAACCATGTTTGGGAGAAAAGTGTATTACCTATAAATTTGAAGTCTAATACCAACTAAAAAATCTTGGATATGAACAAGGTTAGAAATATAAGGCTAATACTCATTTAAATGGGGCTCGTCGAGTCAGGATCAATTTGTCCGAAAATCTAAGGCTAACACCCATCCAAAAACCAAGTTCAACCATGTTTGGGAGAAAAGTGTATTACCATAAATTTGAAGTCTAATACAAACTAAAACCTCTTGGATATGAACAAGGTTAGAAATATAAGGCTACTACTCATTCAAATGGGGCTCGTCGAGTCAGTATCAATTTGACCGAAAATCCAAGGCTAACACCCCCTTAAAAAAACAAAGTTAAACCATGTTTGGGAGAAAAGTGTATTACCCATAAATTTGAAGTCTAATACCAACTAAAAGCCCTTGGATATGAACAAGGTTAGAAATATAAGGCTAATACTCATTTAAATGGGGTTTGTCGAGTCGGGATCAATTTGTCCGAAAATCTAAGGCTAACACCCCTCCAAAAACCAAGTTCAACCATGTTTGGGAGAAAAGTGTATTACCCATAAATTTGAAGTCTAATACCAACTAAAATCTCTTGGAAATGAACAAGGTTAGAAATATAAGGATACTACTCATTTAAATGGGGCTCGTCGAGTCAGGATCAATTTGACCGAAAATCCAAGGCTAACACCCCCTCCAAAAAACCAAGTTCAATCATGTTTGGGAGAAAAGTGTATTACCCATAAATTTGAAGTCTAATACCAACTAAAAGCTCTTGGATATGAACAAGGTTAGAAATATAAGGCTAATACTCATTTAAATGGGGTTCGTCGAGTCAGGATCAATTTGTCCGAAAATCTAAGGCTAACACCCCTCCAAAAACCAAGTTCAACCATGTTTGGGAGAAAAGTGTATTACCCATAAATTTGAAGTCTAATACCAACTAAAATCTCTTGTAAATGAACAAGGTTAGAAATATAAGGATACTACTCATTTAAATGGGGCTCGTCGAGTCGGGATCATTTTGACCGAAAATCCAAGGCTAACACCCCCTCCAAAAAACCAAGTTCAACCATGTTTGGGAGAAAAGTGTATTACCCATAAATTTGAAGTCTAATACCAACTAAAAGGGTCTTTGATATTAACAAGGTTAGAAATTTAAAGCTAATACTCATTTAAATGGGGCTCGTCGAGTCAGGATCAATTTGACCGAAAATCCAAGGCTAACACCCCCTCCAAAAATTAAGTTCAACCATGTTTGGGAGAAAAGTGTATTACCCATAAATTTCAAGTCTAATACAAACTAAAAGCTCTTGGATATGAACAAGGTTAGAAATATAAGGCTACTACTCATTTAAATGGGGCTCGTCGAGTCAGGATCAATTTGTCTTAAAATCCAAGGATAACACCCCCTCCAAAAACCAAGTTCAACCATGTTTGGGAGAAAAGTGTATTACCCATAAATTTGAAGTCTAATACCAACTAAAAGCTCTTGGATATGAACAAGGTTTTAAATATAAGGCTAATACTCATTTAAATGGGGCTCGTCGAGTCAGGATCAATTTGTCCGAAAATCCAAGGCTAACACCCCCTTAAAAAACAAAGTTAAACCATGTTTGGGGGAAAAGTGTATTACCCATAAATTTGAACTCTAATACCAACTAAAAGCTCTTGGATATGAACAAGGTTAGAAATATAAGGCTAATACTCATTTAAATGGGGGTTTGTCGAGTCGGGATCAATTTGTCCGAAAATCTAAGGCTAACACCCCTCCAAAAACCAAGTTCAACCATGTTTGGGAGAAAAGTGTATTACCCATAAATTTGAAGTCTAATACCAACTAAAATCTCTTGGAAATGAACAAGGTTAGAAATATAAGGATACTACTCATTTAAATGGGGCTCGTCGAGTCAGGATCAATTTGACTGAAAATCCAAGGCTAACACCCCCTCCAAAAACCAAGTTCAACCATGTTTGGGAGAAAAGTGTATTACCCATAAATTTGATGTCTAATACCAACTAAAAGCTCTTGGATATGAAAAATGTTAGAAATATAAGGCTAATACTCATTTAAATTGGGCTCGCCGAGTCAGGATCAATTTTTCCGAAAATCTAAGGCTAACACCCCTCCAATAACCAAGTTCAACCATGTTTGGGAGAAAAGTGTATTACCTATAAATTTGAAGTCTAATACCAACTAAAAAATCTTGGATATGAACAAGGTTAGAAATATAAGGCTAATACTCATTTAAATGGGGCTCGTCGAGTCAGGATCAATTTGTCCGAAAATCTAAGGCTAACACCCATCCAAAAACCAAGTTCAACCATGTTTGGGAGAAAAGTGTATTACCATAAATTTGAAGTCTAATACAAACTAAAACCTCTTGGATATGAACAAGGTTAGAAATATAAGGCTACTACTCATTCAAATGGGGCTCGTCGAGTCAGTATCAATTTGACCGAAAATCCAAGGCTAACACCCCCTTAAAAAACAAAGTTAAACCATGTTTGGGAGAAAAGTGTATTACCCATAAATTTGAAGTCTAATACCAACTAAAAGCCCATGGATATGAACAAGGTTAGAAATATAAGGCTAATACTCATTTAAATGGGGGTTTGTCGAGTCGGGATCAATTTGTCCCAGAAAATCTAAGGCTAACACCCCTCCAAAAACCAAGTTCAACCATGTTTGGGAGAAAAGTGTATTACCCATAAATTTGAAGTCTAATACCAACTAAAATCTCTTGGAAATGAACAAGGTTAGAAATATAAGGATACTACTCATTTAAATGGGGCTCGTCGAGTCAGGATCAATTTGACCGAAAATCCAAGGCTAACACCCCCTCCAAAAACCAAGTTCAATCATGTTTGGGAGAAAAGTGTATTACCCATAAATTTGAAGTCTAATACCAACTAAAAGCTCTTGGATATGAACAAGGTTAGAAATATAAGGCTAATACTCATTTAAATGGGGTTCGTCGAGTCAGGATCAATTTGTCCGAAAATCTAAGGCTAACACCCCTCCAAAAACCAAGTTCAACCATGTTTGGGAGAAAAGTGTATTACCCATAAATTTGAAGTCTAATACCAACTAAAATCTCTTGTAAATGAACAAGGTTAGAAATATAAGGATACTACTCATTTAAATGGGGCTCGTCGAGTCAGGATCATTTTGACCGAAAATCCAAGGCTAACACCCCTCCAAAAAACCAAGTTCAACCATGTTTGGGAGAAAAGTGTATTACCCATAAATTTGAAGTCTAATACCAACTAAAGGGTCTTTGATATTAACAAGGTTAGAAATTTAAGGCTAATACTCATTTAAATGGGGCTCGTCGAGTCAGGATCAATTTGACCGAAAATCCAAGGCTAACACCCCCTCCAAAAATTAAGTTCAACCATGTTTGGGAGAAAAGTGTATTACCCATAAATTTCAAGTCTAATACAAACTAAAAGCTCTTGGATATGAACAAGGTTAGAAATATAAGGCTACTACTCATTTAAATGGGGCTCGTCGAGTCAGGATCAATTTGTCTTAAAATCCAAGGATATCACCCCCTCCAAAAACCAAGTTCAACCATCTTTGGGAGAAAAGTGTATTACCCATAAATTTGAAGTCTAATACCAACTAAAGGGTCTTGGATATGAACAAGGTTAGAAATATAAGGCTAATACTCATTTAAATGGGGCTCGTCGAGTCAGGATCAATTTGACCGAAAATCCAAGGCTAACACCCCCTCCAAAAACCAAGTTCAATCATGTTTGGGAGAAAAGTGTATTACCCATAAATTTGAAGTCTAATACCAACTAAAAGCTCTTGGATATGAACAAGGTTAGAAATATAAGGCTAATACTCATTTAAATGGGGTTCGTCGAGTCAGGATCAATTTGTCCGAAAATCTAAGGCTAACACCCCTTCAAAAACCAAGTTCAACCATGTTTGGGAGAAAAGTGTATTACCCATAAATTTGAAGTCTAATACCAACTAAAAGCTCTTGGAAATGAACAAGGTTAGAAATATAAGCCTAATACTCATTTAAATTGGGCTCGCCGAGTCAGGATCAATTTTTCCGAAAATTTAAGGCTAACACCCCTCCAAAAACCAAGTTCAACCATGTTTGGGAGAAAAGTGTATTACCTATAAATTTGAAGTCTAATACCAACTAAAAAATCTTGGATATGAACAAGGTTAGAAATATAAGGCTAATACTCATTTAAATGGGGCTCGTCGAGTCAGGTTCAATTTGTCCGAAAATCTAAGGCTAACACACATCCAAAAACCAAGTACAACCATGTTTGGGAGAAAAGTGTATTACCATAAATTTGAAGTCTAATACAAACTAAAACCTCTTGGATATGAACAAGGTCAGAAATATAAGGCTACTACTCATTCAAATGGGGCTCGTCGAGTCGGGATCAATTTGACCGAAAATCCAAGGCTAACACCCCCTCCAAAAACCAAGTTCAACCATGTTTGGGAGAAAAGTGTATTACCCATAAATTTGAAGTCTAATACCAACTAAAAGCTCTTGGATATGAACAAGGTTAGAAATATAAGGATACTACTCATTTAAATTGGGCTCGTCGAGTCAGGATCAATTTGTCCGAAAATCCAAGGCTAACACCCCCTCCAAAAACCAAGTTCAACCATGTTTGGGAGAAAAGTGTATTACCCATAAATTTGAAGTCTAATACCAACTAAAAGCTCTTGGATATGAACAAGGTTTTAAATATAAGGCTAATACTCATTTAAATGGGGCTCGTCGAGTCAGGATCAATTTGTCCGAAAATCCAAGGCTAACACCCCCTTAAAAAACAAAGTTAAACCATGTTTGGGGGAAAAGTGTATTACCCATAAATTTGAAGTCTAATACCAACTAAAAGGTCTTGGATATGAACAAGGTTTTAAATATAAGGCTAATACTCATTTAAATGGGGCTCGTCGAGTCAGGATCAATTTGTCCGAAAATCCAAGGCTAACACCCCCTTAAAAAACAAAGTTAAACCATGTTTGGGGGAAAAGTGTATTACCCATAAATTTGAAGTCTAATACCAACTAAAAGGTCTTGGATATGAACAAGGTTAGAAATATAAGGCTAATACTCATTTAAATGGGGTTTGTCGAGTCAGGATCAATTTGTCCGAAAATCTAAGGCTAACACCCCTCCAAAAACCAAGTTCAACCATGTTTGGGAGAAAAGTGTATTACCCATAAATTTGAAGTCTAATACCAACTAAAATCTCTTGGAAATGAACAAGGTTAGAAATATAAGGATACTACTCATTTAAATGGGGCTCGTCGAGTCAGGATCAATTTGACCGAAAATCCAAGGCTAACACCCCCTCCAAAAACCAAGTTCAATCATGTTTGGGAGAAAAGTGTATTACCCATAAATTTGAAGTCTAATACCAACTAAAAGCTCTTGGATATGAACAAGGTTAGAAATATAAGGCTAATACTCATTTAAATGGGGTTCGTCGAGTCAGGATCAATTTGTCCGAAAATCTAAGGCTAACACCCCTCCAAAAACCAAGTTCAACCATGTTTGGGAGAAAAGTGTATTACCCATAAATTTGAAGTCTAATACCAACTAAAATCTCTTGTAAATGAACAAGGTTAGAAATATAAGGATACTACTCATTTAAATGGGGCTCGTCGAGTCAGGATCATTTTGACCGAAAATCCAAGGCTAACACCCCCTCCAAAAACCAAGTTCAACCATGTTTGGGAGAAAAGTGTATTACCCATAAATTTGAAGTCTAATACCAACTAAAGGGTCTTTGATATTAACAAGGTTAGAAATTAAAGGCTAATACTCATTTAAATGGGGGCTCGTCGAGTCAGGGATCAATTTGACCGAAAATCCAAGGCTAACACCCCCTCCAAAAATTAAGTTCAACCATGTTTGGGAGAAAAGTGTATTACCCATAAATTTCAAGTCTAATACAAACTAAAAGCTCTTGGATATGAACAAGGTTAGAAATATAAGGCTACTACTCATTTAAATGGGGCTCGTCGAGTCAGGATCAATTTGTCTTAAAATCCAAGGATAACACCCCCTCCAAAAACCAAGTTCAACCATCTTTGGGAGAAAAGTGTATTACCCATAAATTTGAAGTCTAATACCAACTAAAGGGTCTTGGATATGAACAAGGTTAGAAATATAAGGCTAATACTCATTTAAATGGGGCTCGTCGAGTCAGGATCAATTTGACCGAAAATCCAAGGCTAACACCCCCTCCAAAAAACCAAGTTCAATCATGTTTGGGAGAAAAGTGTATTACCCATAAATTTGAAGTCTAATACCAACTAAAAGCTCTTGGATATGAACAAGGTTAGAAATATAAGGCTAATACTCATTTAAATGGGGTTCGTCGAGTCAGGATCAATTTGTCCGAAAATCTAAGGCTAACACCCCTTCAAAAACCAAGTTCAACCATGTTTGGGAGAAAAGTGTATTACCCATAAATTTGAAGTCTAATACCAACTAAAAGCTCTTGGAAATGAACAAGGTTAGAAATATAAGCCTAATACTCATTTAAATTGGGCTCGCCGAGTCAGGATCAATTTTTCCGAAAATCTAAGGCTAACACCCCTCCAAAAACCAAGTTCAACCATGTTTGGGAGAAAAGTGTATTACCTATAAATTTGAAGTCTAATACCAACTAAAAAATCTTGGATATGAACAAGGTTAGAAATATAAGGCTAATACTCATTTAAATGGGGCTCGTCGAGTCGGGGTTCAATTTGTCCGAAAATCTAAGGCTAACACCCATCCAAAAACCAAGTACAACCATGTTTGGGAGAAAAGTGTATTACCATAAATTTGAAGTCTAATACAAACTAAAACCTCTTGGATATGAACAAGGTCAGAAATATAAGGCTACTACTCATTCAAATGGGGCTCGTCGAGTCGGGATCAATTTGACCGAAAATCCAAGGCTAACACCCCTCCAAAAACCAAGTTCAACCATGTTTGGGAGAAAAGTGTATTACCCATAAATTTGAAGTCTAATACCAACTAAAAGCTCTTGGATATGAACAAGGTTAGAAATATAAGGATACTACTCATTTAAATTGGGGCTCGTCGAGTCGGGATCAATTTGTCCGAAAATCCAAGGCTAACACCCCTCCAAAAACCAAGTTCAACCATGTTTGGGAGAAAAGTGTATTACCCATAAATTTGAAGTCTAATACCAACTAAAAGCTCTTGGATATGAACAAGGTTTTAAATATAAGGCTAATACTCATTTAAATGGGGCTCGTCGAGTCAGGATCAATTTGTCCGAAAATCCAAGGCTAACACCCCCTTAAAAAACAAAGTTAAACCATGTTTGGGGGAAAAGTGTATTACCCATAAATTTGAAGTCTAATACCAACTAAAAGGTCTTGGATATGAACAAGGTTTTAAATATAAGGCTAATACTCATTTAAATGGGGCTCGTCGAGTCAGGATCAATTTGTCCGAAAATCCAAGGCTAACACCCCCTTAAAAAACAAAGTTAAACCATGTTTGGGGGAAAAGTGTATTACCCATAAATTTGAAGTCTAATACCAACTAAAAGGTCTTGGATATGAACAAGGTTAGAAATATAAGGATAATACTCATTTAAATGGGGCTCGTCGAGTCAGGATCAATTTGACCGAAAATCCAAGGCTAACAACCCCTCCAAAAACCAAGTTCAATCATGTTTGGGAGAAAAGTGTATTACCCATAAATTTGAAGTCTAATACCAACTAAAAGCTCTTGGAAATGAACAAGGTTAGAAATATAAGGCTACTACTCATTTAAATGGGGCTCGTCGAGTCAGGATCAATTTGACCGAAAATCCAAGGCTAACACCCCCTCCAAAAACCAAGTTCAACCATGTTTGGGAGAAAAGTGTATTACCCATAAATTTGAAGTCTAATACCAACTAAAAAATCTTGGATATGAACAAGGTTAGAAATATAAGGCTAATACTCATTTAAATGGGGCTCGTCGAGTCAGGTTCAATTTGTCCGAAAATCTAAGGCTAACACCCATCCAAAAACCAAGTACAACCATGTTTGGGAGAAAAGTGTATTACCATAAATTTGAAGTCTAATACAAACTAAAACCTCTTGGATATGAACAAGGTCAGAAATATAAGGCTACTACTCATTCAAATGGGGCTCGTCGAGTCGGGATCAATTTGACCGAAAAATCCAAGGCTAACACCCCCTCCAAAAACCAAGTTCAACCATGTTTGGGAGAAAAGTGTATTACCCATAAATTTGAAGTCTAATACCAACTAAAAGCTCTTGGATATGAACAAGGTTAGAAATATAAGGATACTACTCATTTAAATTGGGCTCGTCGAGTCAGGATCAATTTGTCCGAAAATCCAAGGCTAACACCCCCTCCAAAAACCAAGTTCAACCATGTTTGGGAGAAAAGTGTATTACCCATAAATTTGAAGTCTAATACCAACTAAAAGCTCTTGGATATGAACAAGGTTTTAAATATAAGGCTAATACTCATTTAAATGGGGCTCGTCGAGTCAGGATCAATTTGTCCGAAAATCCAAGGCTAACACCCCCTTAAAAAACAAAGTTAAACCATGTTTGGGGGAAAAGTGTATTACCCATAAATTTGAAGTCTAATACCAACTAAAAGGTCTTGGATATGAACAAGGTTTTAAATATAAGGCTAATACTCATTTAAATGGGGCTCGTCGAGTCAGGATCAATTTGTCCGAAAATCCAAGGCTAACACCCCCTTAAAAAACAAAGTTAAACCATGTTTGGGGGAAAAGTGTATTACCCATAAATTTGAAGTCTAATACCAACTAAAAGGTCTTGGATATGAACAAGGTTAGAAATATAAGGATAATACTCATTTAAATGGGGCTCGTCGAGTCAGGATCAATTTGACCGAAAATCCAAGGCTAACAACCCCTCCAAAAACCAAGTTCAATCATGTTTGGGAGAAAAGTGTATTACCCATAAATTTGAAGTCTAATACCAACTAAAAGCTCTTGGAAATGAACAAGGTTAGAAATATAAGGCTACTACTCATTTAAATGGGGCTCGTCGAGTCAGGATCAATTTGACCGAAAATCCAAGGCTAACACCCCCTCCAAAAACCAAGTTCAACCATGTTTGGGAGAAAAGTGTATTACCCATAAATTTGAAGTCTAATACCAACTAAAAGCTCTTGGATATGAACAATGTTAGAAATATAAGGCTAATACTCATTTAAATTGGGCTCGCCGAGTCAGGATCAATTTTTCCTAAAATCTAAGGCTAACATCCCTCCAAAAACCAAGTTCAACCATGTTTGGGAGAAAAGTGTATTACCTATAAATTTGAAGTCTAATACCAACTAAAAAATCTTGGATATGAACAAGGTTAGAAATATAAGGCTAATACTCATTTAAATGGGGCTCGTCGAGTCAGGAACAATTTGTCCGAAAATCTAAGGCTAACACCCATCCAAAAACCAAGTTCAACCATGTTTGGGAGAAAAGTGTATTACCATAAATTTGAAGTCTAATACAAACTAAAACCTCTTGGATATGAACAAGGTTAGAAATATAAGGCTACTACTCATTCAAATGGGGCTCGTCGAGTCAGTATCAATTTGACCGAAAATCCAAGGCTAACACCCCCTTAAAAAACAAAGTTAAACCATGTTTGGGAGAAAAGTGTATTACCCATAAATTTGAAGTCTAATACCAACTAAAAGCTCTTGGATATGAACAAGGTTAGAAATATAAGGCTAATACTCATTTAAATGGGGTTTGTCGAGTCAGGATCAATTTGTCCGAAAATCTAAGGCTAACACCCCTCCAAAAACCAAGTTCAACCATGTTTGGGAGAAAAGTGTATTACCCAGAAATTTGAAGTCTAATACCAACTAAAATCTCTTGGAAATGAACAAGGTTAGAAATATAAGGATACTACTCATTTAAATGGGGCTCGTCGAGTCAGGATCAATTTGACCGAAAATCCAAGGCTAACACCCCCTCCAAAAACCAAGTTCAACCATGTTTGGGAGAAAAGTGTATTACCCATAAATTTGATGTCTAATACCAACTAAAAGCTCTTGGATATGAACAATGTTAGAAATATAAGGCTAATACTCATTTAAATGGGGCTCGTCGAGTCAGGATCAATTTGTCCGAAAATCTAAGGCTAACACCCATCCAAAAACCAGGTTCAACCATGTTTGGGAGAAAAGTGTATTACCATAAATTTGAAGTCTAATACAAACTAAAACCTCTTGGATATGAACAAGGTTAGAAATATAAGGCTACTACTCATTCAAATGGGGCTCGTCGAGTCAGTATCAATTTGACCGAAAATCCAAGGCTAACACCCCCTCCAAAAATTAAGTTCAACCATGTTTGGGAGAAAAGTGTATTACCCATAAATTTCAAGTCTAATACAAACTAAAAGCTCTTGGATATGAACAAGGTTAGAAATATAAGGCTACTACTCATTTAAATGGGGCTCGTCGAGTCAGGATCAATTTGACCGAAAATCCACGGCTAACACCCCCTCCAAAAACCAAGTTCAACCATGTTTAGGGAAAAGTGTATTACCCATAAATTTGAAGTCTAATACCAAATAAAGGGTCTTGGATATGAACAAGGTTAGAAATATAAGGTTAATACTCATTTAAATGGGGCTCGTCGAGTCAGGATCAATTTGACCGAAAATCCAAGGCTAACACCCCCTCCAAAAACCAAGTTCAACCATGTTTAGGGAAAA
The DNA here is from genome assembly GCA_029030765.1 of Salix suchowensis. Taxonomy (NCBI): domain Eukaryota; kingdom Viridiplantae; phylum Streptophyta; class Magnoliopsida; order Malpighiales; family Salicaceae; genus Salix; species Salix suchowensis. Next base: position 2,977,906 of record JAPFFH010000028.1, on the reverse strand, counting down.
GTGTATTACCCATAAATTTGAAGTCTAATACCAACTAAAAGCTCTTGGATATGAACAAGGTTAGAAATATAAGGCTAATACTCATTTAAATGGGGCTCGTCGAGTCAGGATTAATTTGACCGAAAATCCAAGGCTAACACCCCCTTAAAAAACCAAGTTAAACCATGTTTGGGAGAAAATTGTATTACCCATAAATTTGAAGTCTAATACCAACTAAAAGTTCTTGGATATGAACAAGGTTAGAAATATAAGGCTAATACTCATTTAAATGGGGTTCGTCGAGTCAGGATCAATTTGTCCGAAAATCGAAGGCTAACACCCCCTCAAAAACCAAGTTCAACCATGTTTGGGAGAAAAGTGTATTACCCATAAATTTGAAGTCTAATACCAACTAAAAGCTCTTGGAAATGAACAAGGTTAGAAATATAAGCCTAATACTCATTTAAATTGGGCTCGCCGAGTCAGGATCAATTTTTCCGAAAATCTAAGGCTAACACCCCTCCAAAAACCAAGTTCAACCATGTTTGGGAGAAAAGTGTATTACCTATAAATTTGAAGTCTAATACCAACTAAAAAATCTTGGATATGAACAAGGTTAGAAATATAAGGCTAATACTCATTTAAATAGGGGCTCGTCGAGTCAGGTTCAATTTGTCCGAAAATCTAAGGCTAACACCCATCCAAAAACCAAGTACAACCATGTTTGGGAGAAAAGTGTATTACCATAAATTTGAAGTCTAATACAAACTAAAACCTCTTGGATATGAACAAGGTCAGAAATATAAGGCTACTACTCATTCAAATGGGGCTCGTCGAGTCGGGATCAATTTGACCGAAAATCCAAGGCTAACACCCCCTCCAAAAACCAAGTTCAACCATGTTTGGGAGAAAAGTGTATTACCCATAAATTTGAAGTCTAATACCAACTAAAAGCTCTTGGATATGAACAAGGTTAGAAATATAAGGATACTACTCATTTAAATTGGGCTCGTCGAGTCAGGATCAATTTGTCCGAAAATCCAAGGCTAACACCCCCTCCAAAAACCAAGTTTAACCATGTTTGGGGGAAAAGTGTATTACCCATAAATTTGAAGTATAATACCAACTAAAGGGTCTTGGATATTAACAAGGTTAGAAATTTAAGGCTAATACTCATTTAAATGGGGGTTCGCCGAGTCAGGGATCAATTTGACCGAAAATCCAAGGCTAACACCCCCTCCAAAAATTAAGTTCAACCATGTTTGGGAGAAAAGTGTATTACCCATAAATTTCAAGTCTAATACAAACTAAAAGCTCTTGGATATGAACAAGGTTAGAAATATAAGGCTACTACTCATTTAAATGGGGCTCGTCGAGTCAGGATCAATTTGTCCGAAAATCTAAGGCTAACACCCATCCAAAAACAAAGTTCAACCATGTTTGGGAGAAAAGTGTATTACCCATAAATTTGAAGTCTAATACCAACTAAAAGCTCTTGGATATGAACAAGGTTAGAAATATAAGGCTAATACTCATTTAAATGGGGTTCGTCGAGTCAGGATCAATTTGACCGAATATCCAAGGCTAACACCCCCTTAAAAAACAAAGTTAAACCATGTTTGGGAGAAAAGTGTATTACCCATAAATTTGAAGTCTAATACCAACTAAAAGCTCTTGGATATGAACAAGGTTAGAAATATAAGGCTAATACTCATTTAAATGGGGCTCGTCGAGTCAGGATCAATTTGTCCGAAAATCGAAGGCTAACACCCCTCCAAAAACCAAGTTCAACCATGTTTGGGAGAAAAGTGTATTACCCATAAATTTGTAGTCTAATACCAACTAAAAGCTCTTGGATATGAATAAGGTTGGAAATATAAGGCTAATACTCATTTAAATGGGGCTCGTCGAATCAGGATCAGTTTGTCCCAAAATCCAAGGCTAACACCCCCTCCAAAAACCAAGTTCAACCATGTTTGGGAGAAAAGTGTATTACCAATAAATTTGAAGTCTAATACCAACTAAAAGATCTTGTATATGAACAAGGTTAGAAATATAAGGCTAATACTCATTTAAATGGGGCTCGTCGAGTCAGGATCAGTTTGTCCCAAAATCCAAGGCTAGCACCCCCTCCAAAAACCAAGTTCAACCATGTTTGGTGGAAAAGTGTATTACCCATAAATTTGAAGTCTAATAGCAACTACAGGGTCTTTCATATGAACAAGGTTAGAAATATAAGGCTAATACTCATTTAAATGGGGCTCGTCGAGTCAGGGATCAATTTGTCCGAAAAATCGAAGGCTAACACCCCTCCAAAAACCAAGTTCAACCATGTTTGGGAGAAAAGTGTATTACCCATAAATTTGTAATCTAATACAAACTAAAAGCAATTGGATATGAACAAGGTTAGAAATATAAGGCTAATACTCATTTAAATGGGGCTCGTCGAGTCAGGATCAATTTGTCCGAAAATCCAAGGCTAACACCCCCTCCAACAACCAAGTTCAACCATGTTTGGGAGAAAAGTGTATTACCCATAATTTTGAAGTCTAATACAAACTAAAATCTCTTGGATATGAACAAGGTTAGAAATATAAGGCTAATACTCATTTAAATGGGGCTCGTCGAGTCAGGGATCAAATTTGTCCGAAAATCCAAGGCTAACACCCCTCCAAAAACCAAGTTCAACCATGTTTGGGAGAAAAGTGTATTACCCATAATTTTGAAGTCTAATACAAACTAAAATCTCTTGGATATGAACAAGGTTAGAAATATAAGGCTAATTCTCATTTAAATGAGGGCTCGTCGAGTAAGGATCAATTTGTCCGAAAAATCGAAGGCTAACACCCCTCCAAAAACAAAGTTCAACCATGTTTGGGAGAAAAGTGTATTACCCATAATTTTGAAGTCTAATACAAACTAAAATCTCTTGGATATGAAACAAAGGTTAGAAATATAAGGCTAATACTCATTTAAAATGGGGCTCGTCGAGTCAGGGATCGATTTGTCCCAAAATCCAAGGCTAACACCCCCTCCAAAAACTAAGTTCAACCATGTTTGGGGAGAAAAGTGTATTACCCATAAATTTGAAGTCTAATACCAACTAAAGGGTCTTTGCATATGAACAAGGTTAGAAATATAAGGCTAATACTCATTTAAATGGGGCTCGTCGAGTCGGGATCAATTTGTCCGAAAAATCCAAGGCTAACACCCCCTCCAAAAACCAAGTTCAACCATGTTTGGGAGAAAAGTGGATTACCCATAAATTTTGAAGTCTAATACCAAACTAAAATCTCTTGGATATGAACAAGGTTAGAAATATAAGGCTAATACTCATTTAAATGGGGCTCGTCGAGTCAGGGATCAATTTGTCCGAAAATCTAAGGCTAACACTCCTCCAAAAACCAAGTTCAACCATGTTTGGGCGAAAAGTGTATTACCCATAAATTTGAAGTCTAATACCAACTAAAAGCTCTTGGATATGAACAAGGTTAGAAATATAAGGCTAATACTCATTTAAATGGGGCTCGTCGAGTCAGGATCAATTTGTCCGAAAATCCAAGGCTAACACCCCCTCCAAAAACCAAGTTCAACCATGTTTGGGAGAAAAGTGTATTACCCATAATTTTGAAGTCTAATACAAACTAAAATCTCTTGGATATGAACAAGGTTAGAAATATAAGGCTAATACTCATTTAAATGGGGCTCATCGAGTAAGGATCAATTTGTCCGAAAAATCCAAGGCTAACACCCCTCCAAAAACCAAGTTCAACCATGTTTGGGAGAAAAGTGTATTACCCTATAAATTTGAAGTCTAATACCAACTAAAAAGATCTTGGATATGAACAAGGTTAGAAATATAAGGCTAATACTCATTTAAATGGGGCTCGCCGAGTCGGGATCAATTTGTCCGAAAATCTAAGGCTAACACCCATCCAAAAACCAAGTTCAACCATGTTTGGGAGAAAAGTTTATTACCATAAATTTGAAGTCTAATACAAACTAAAACCTCTTGGATATGAACAAGGTTAGAAATATAAGGCTAATACTCATTTAAATGGGGCTCGTCGAGTCAGGATCAATTTGTCCGAAAATCCAAGGCTAACACCCCCTCCAAAAACCAAGTTCAACCATGTTTGGGAGAAAAGTGTATTACCCATAATTTTGAAGTCTAATACAAACTAAAATCTCTTGGATATGAACAAGGTTAGAAATATAAGGCTAATACTCATTTAAATGGGGCTCGTCGAGTAAGGATCAATTTGTCCGAAAATCGAAGGCTAACACCCCTCCAAAAACCAAGTTCAACCATGTTTGGGAGAAAAGTGTATTACCCATAATTTTGAAGTCTAATACAAACTAAAAATCTCTTGGATATGAACAAGGTTAGAAATATAAGGCTAATACTCATTTAAAATGGGGCTCGCCGAGTCGGGATCAATTTGTCCGAAAATCCAAGGCTAACACCCCTCCAAAAACCAAGTTCAACCATGTTTGGGGAGAAAAGTGTATTACCCATAAATTTGAAGTCTAATACCAAACTAAAATCTCTTGGATATGAACAAGGTTAGAAAATATAAGGCTAATACTCATTTAAATGGGGCTCGTCGAGTCAGGGATCAATTTGTCCGAAAAATCCAAGGCTAACACCCTCCAAAAACCAAGTTCAACCATGTTTGGGAGAAAAGTGTATTACCCATAAATTTTGAAGTCTAATACCAAACTAAAATCTCTTGGATATGAACAAGGTTAGAAATATAAGGCTAATACTCATTTAAATGGGGCTCGTCGAGTCAGGATCAATTTGTCCGAAAATCGAAGGCTAACACCCCTCCAAAAACCAAAGTTCAACCATGTTTGGGAGAAAAGTGTATTACCCATAAATTTTGAAGTCTAATACCAACTAAAAGGTATTGGATATGAACAAGGTTAGAAATCTAAGGCTAATACTCATTTAAAATGGGGCTCGTCGAGTCAGGATCAGTTTGTCCCAAAATCCAAGGCTAACACCCCCTCCAAAAACCAAGTTCAACCATGTTTGGGGGAAAAGTGTATTACCCATAAATTTGAAGTCTAATAGCAACTAAAGGGTCTTTAATATGAACAAGGTTAGAAATATAAGGCTAATACTCATTTAAATGGGGCTCGTCGAGTCAGGATCAATTTGTCCGAAAATCCAAGGCTAACACCCCCTCCAAAAACCAAGTTCAACCATGTTTGGGAGAAAAGTGTATTACCCATAAATTTTGAAGTCTAATACAAACTAAAATCTCTTGGATATGAACAAGGTTAGAAATATAAGGCTAATACTCATTTAAATGGGGGCTCGTCGAGTCGGGATCAATTTGTCCGAAAAATCTAAGGCTAACACTCCTCCAAAAACCAAGTTCAACCATGTTTGGGCGAAAAGTGTATTACCCATAAATTTGAAGTCTAATACCAACTAAAAGCTCTTGGATATGAACAAGGTTATAAATATAAGGCCAATACTCATTTAAATGGGGCTCGTCGAGTCAGGATCAATTTGTCCGAAAATCCAAGGCTAACACCCCCTCCAAAAACCAAGTTCAACCATGTTTGGGAGAAAAGTGTATTACCCATAATTTTGAAGTCTAATACAAACTAAAATCTCTTGGATATGAACAAGGTTATAAATATAAGGCTAATACTCATTTAAATGGGGCTCGTCGAGTCAGGGATCAATTTGTCCGAAAATCCAAGGCTAACACCCCTCCAAAAACCAAGTTCAACCATGTTTGGGAGAAAAGTGTATTACCCATAAATTTGAAGTCTAATACCAACTAAAAGCTCTTGGATATGAACAATGTTAGAAATATAAGGCTAATACTCATTTAAATTGGGGCTCGTCGAGTCAGGGATCAATTTTTCCGAAAATCTAAGGCTAACACCCCCTCCAAAAACCAAGTTCAACCATGTTTGGGAGAAAAGTGTATTACCCATAAATTTGAAGTCTAATACCAACTAAAAGCTCTTGGATATGAACAAGGTTAGAAATATAAGGCTAATACTCATTTAAATGGGGCTCGTCGAGTCAGGATCAATTTGTCCGAAAATCTAAGGCTAACACCCATCCAAAAACAAAGTTCAACAATGTTTGGGAGAAAAGTGTATTACCATAAATTTGAAGTCTAATACAAACTAAAACATCTTGGATATGAACAAGGTTAGAAATATAAGGCTAATACTCATTTAAATGGGGCTCGTCGAGTCAGGATCAATTTGACCGAATATCCAAGGCTAACACCCCCTTAAAAAACAAAGTTAAACCATGTTTGGGAGAAAAGTGTATTACCCATAAATTTGAAGTCTAATACCAACTAAAAAGCTCTTGGATATGAACAAGGTTAGAAATATAAGGCTAATACTCATTTAAATGGGGTTCGTCGAGTGAGGATCAATTTGTCCGAAAATCTAAGGCTAACACCCCTCCAAAAACCAAGTTCAACCATGTTTGGGAGAAAAGTGTATTACCCATAAATTTGAAGTCTAATACCAACTAAAATCTCTTGGAAATGAACAAGGTTAGAAATATAATGCTACTACTCATTTAAATGGGGGCTCGTCGAGTCGGGATCAATTTGTCCGAAAATCTAAGGCTAACACCCATCCAAAAACCAAGTTCAACCATGTTTGGGAGAAAAGTGTATTACCATAAATTTGAAGTCTAATACAAACTAAAACCTCTTGGATATGAACAAGGTTAGAAATATAAGGCTACTACTCATTCAAATGGGGCTCGTCGAGTCAGGGATCAATTTGACCGAAAATCCAAGGCTAACACCCCCTCCAAAAACCAAGTTCAACTATGTCTGGGAGAAAAGTGTATTACCCATAAATTTGAAGTCTAATACCAACTAAAAGCTCTTGGATATGAACAAGGTTAGAAATATAAGGCTAATACTCATTTAAATGGGGCTCGTCGAGTCAGGATCAATTTGTCCGAAAATCGAAGGCTAACACCCCTCCAAAAACCAAGTTCAACCATGTTTGGGAGAAAAGTGTATTACCCATAAATTTGTAATCTAATACAAACTAAAAGCAATTGGATATGAACAAGGTTAGAAATATAAGGCTAATACTCATTTAAATGGGGCTCGTCGAGTCAGGATCAATTTGTCCGAAAATCCAAGGCTAACACCCCCTCCAACAACCAAGTTCAACCATGTTTGGGAGAAAAGTGTATTACCCATAATTTTGAAGTCTAATACAAACTAAAATCTCTTGGATATGAACAAGGTTAGAAATATAAGGCTAATACTCATTTAAATGGGGCTCGTCGAGTCAGGATCAAATTGTCCGAAAATCCAAGGCTAACACCCCCTCCAAAAACCAAGTTCAACCATGTTTGGGAGAAAAGTGTATTACCCATAATTTTGAAGTCTAATACAAACTAAAATCTCTTGGATATGAACAAGGTTAGAAATATAAGGCTAATTCTCATTTAAATGAGGCTCGTCGAGTAAGGATCAATTTGTCCGAAAATCGAAGGCTAACACCCCTCCAAAAACAAAGTTCAACCATGTTTGGGAGAAAAGTGTATTACCCATAATTTTGAAGTCTAATACAAACTAAAATCTCTTGGATATGAAAAAGGTTAGAAATATAAGGCTAATACTCATTTAAAAGGGGGCTCGTCGAGTCGGGATCGATTTGTCCCAAAATCCAAGGCTAACACCCCCTCCAAAAACTAAGTTCAACCATGTTTGGGGAGAAAAGTGTATTACCCATAAATTTGAAGTCTAATAGCAACTAAAAGGGTCTTTCATATGAACAAGGTTAGAAATATAAGGCTAATACTCATTTAAATGGGGGCTCGTCGAGTCAGGGATCAATTTGTCCGAAAATCCAAGGCTAACACCCCCTCCAAAAAACCAAGTTCAACCATGTTTGGGAGAAAAGTGTATTACCCATAAATTTGAAGTCTAATACCAACTAAAAGCTCTTGGATATGAACAAGGTTAGAAATATAAGGCTAATACTCATTTAAATTGGGGCTCGTCGAGTCGGGATCAATTTTGTCCGAAAAATCTAAGGCTAACACCCCTCCAAAAACCAAGTTCAACCATGTTTGGGAGAAAAGTGTATTACCCATAAATTTGAAGTCTAATACCAACTAAAAGCTCTTGGATATGAACAAGGTTAGAAATATAAGGCTAATACTCATTTAAATGGGGCTCGTCGAGTCAGGGATCAATTTGTCCAGAAAATCTAAGGCTAACACCCCATCCAAAAACCAAAGTTCAACCATGTTTGGGAGAAAAGTGTATTACCCATAAATTTGAAGTCTAATACAAACTAAAAACATCTTGGATATGAACAAGGTTAGAAATATAAGGCTAATACTCATTTAAATGGGGCTCGTCGAGTCGGGATCAATTTGATCAGAAATATCCAAGGCTAACACCCCCTCAAAAACCAAGTTAAACCATGTTTGGGAGAAAAGTGTATTACCCATAAATTTGAAGTCTAATACCAACTAAAAAGCTCTTGGATATGAACAAGGTTAGAAATATAAGGCTAATACTCATTTAAATGGGGGTTCGTCGAGTCGAGGATCAATTTGTCCGAAAATCTAAGGCTAACACCCCTCCAAAAACCAAGTTCAACCATGTTTGGGAGAAAAGTGTATTACCCATAAATTTGAAGTCTAATACCAACTAAAATCTCTTGGAAATGAACAAGGTTAGAAATATAAGGCTACTACTCATTTAAATGGGGCTCGTCGAGTCAGGATCAATTTGTCTGAAAATCTAAGGCTAACACCCATCCAAAAACCAAGTTCAACCATGTTTGGGAGAAAAGTGTATTACCCATAAATTTGAAGTCTAATACAAACTAAAACCTCTTGGATATGAACAAGGTTAGAAATATAAGGCTACTACTCATTTCAAATGGGGCTCGTCGAGTCGGGATCAATTTGACCGAAAAATCCAAGGCTAACACCCCCTCCAAAAACCAAGTTCAACTATGTTTGGGGAGAAAAGTGTATTACCCATAAATTTGAAGTCTAATACCAACTAAAAGCTCTTGGATATGAACAAGGTTAGAAATATAAGGCTAATACTCATTTAAATGGGGCTCGTCGAGTCAGGATCAATTTGTCCGAAAATCGAAGGCTAACACCCCTCCAAAAACCAAGTTCAACCATGTTTGGGAGAAAAGTGTATTACCCATAAATTTGTAGTCTAATACAAACTAAAAGCAATTGGATATGAACAAGGTTAGAAATATAAGGCTAATACTCATTTAAATGGGGCTCGTCGAGTCAGGATCAATTTGTCCGAAAATCGAAGGCTAACACCCCTCCAAAAACCAAGTTCAACCATGTTTGGGAGAAAAGTGTATTACCCATAAATTTGTAGTCTAATACAAACTAAAAGCAATTGGATATGAACAAGGTTAGAAATATAAGGCTAATACTCATTTAAATGGGGCTCGTCGAGTCGGGATCAATTTGTCAGAAAATCCAAGGCTAACACCCCCTCCAACAAACCAAGTTCAACCATGTTTGGGAGAAAAGTGTATTACCCATAATTTTGAAGTCTAATACAAACTAAAATCTCTTGGATATGAACAAGGTTAGAAATATAAGGCTAATACTCATTTAAATGGGGCTCGTCGAGTCGGGATCAAATTTGTCAGAAAATCCAAGGCTAACACCCCCTCCAAAAACCAAGTTCAACCATGTTTGGGAGAAAAGTGTATTACCCATAATTTTGAAGTCTAATACAAACTAAAATCTCTTGGATATGAACAAGGTTAGAAATATAAGGCTAATTCTCATTTAAATGGGGCTCGTCGAGTAAGGGATCAATTTGTCCAGAAAATCGAAGGCTAACACCCCTCCAAAAACAAAGTTCAACCATGTTTGGGAGAAAAGTGTATTACCCATAATTTTGAAGTCTAATACAAACTAAAATCTCTTGGATATGAAAAAGGTTAGAAATATAAGGCTAATACTCATTTAAAAGGGGGCTCGTCGAGTCGAGGATCAGTTGTCCCAAAATCCAAGGCTAACACCCCCTCCAAAAACTAAGTTCAACCATGTTTGGGGAGAAAAGTGTATTACCCATAAATTTGAAGTCTAATAGCAACTAAAGGGTCTTTCATATGAACAAGGTTAGAAATATAAGGCTAATACTCATTTAAATGGGGCTCGTCGAGTCGGGGATCAATTTGTCAGAAAATCCAAGGCTAACACCCCCTCCAAAAAACCAAGTTCAACCATGTTTGGGAGAAAAGTGGATTACCCATAAATTTTGAAGTCTAATACAAACTAAAATCTCTTGGATATGAACAAGGTTAGAAATATAAGGCTAATACTCATTTAAATGGGGCTCGTCGAGTCGGGATCAATTTGTCCAGAAAATCTAAGGCTAACACTCCTCCAAAAAACCAAGTTCAACCATGTTTGGGAGAAAAGTGTATTACCCATAAATTTGAAGTCTAATACCAACTAAAAGCTCTTGGATATGAACAAGGTTAGAAATATAAGGCTAATACTCATTTAAATGGGGCTCGTCGAGTCGGGATCAATTTGTCAGAAAATCCAAGGCTAACACCCCCTCCAAAAACCAAGTTCAACCATGTTTGGGAGAAAAGTGTATTACCCATAAATTTTGAAGTCTAATACAAACTAAAAATCTCTTGGATATGAACAAGGTTAGAAATATAAGGCTAATACTCATTTAAATGGGGCTCGTCGAGTAAGGGATCAATTTGTCCAGAAAATCGAAGGCTAACACCCCTCCAAAAACCAAGTTCAACCATGTTTGGGAGAAAAGTGTATTACCCTATAAATTTGAAGTCTAATACCAACTAAAAAGATCTTGGATATGAACAAGGTTAGAAATATAAGGCTAATACTCATTTAAATGGGGCTCGTCGAGTCGGGATCAATTTGTCAGAAAATCTAAGGCTAACACCCATCCAAAAACCAAGTTCAACCATGTTTGGGAGAAAAGTTTATTACCCATAAATTTGAAGTCTAATACAAACTAAAACCTCTTGGATATGAACAAGGTTAGAAATATAAGGCTAATACTCATTTAAATGGGGCTCGTCGAGTCGGGATCAATTTGTCAGAAAATCTAAGGCTAACACCCCATCCAAAAAACCAAGTTCAACCATGTTTGGGAGAAAAGTGTATTACCCATAAATTTGAAGTCTAATACAAACTAAAACCTCTTGGATATGAACAAGGTTAGAAATATAAGGCTACTACTCATTTAAATGGGGCTCGTCGAGTCGGGATCAATTTGTCCGAAAATCCAAGGCTAACACCCCCTCCAAAAAACCAAGTTCAACTATGTTTGGGAGAAAAGTGTATTACCCATAAATTTGAAGTCTAATACCAACTAAAAGCTCTTGGATATGAACAAGGTTAGAAATATAAGGCTAATACTCATTTAAATGGGGCTCGTCGAGTCGGGATCAATTTGTCCGAAAATCGAAGGCTAACACCCCCTCCAAAAACCAAGTTCAACCATGTTTGGGAGAAAAGTGTATTACCCATAAATTTGTAAGTCTAATACAAACTAAAAGCTCTTGGATATGAACAAGGTTAGAAATATAAGGCTAATACTCATTTAAATGGGGCTCGTCGAGTCGGGATCAATTTGTCCCAGAAAATCGAAGGCTAACACCCCTCCAAAAACCAAGTTCAACCATGTTTGGGAGAAAAGTGTATTACCCATAAATTTGTAAAGTCTAATACAAACTAAAAGCAATTGGATATGAACAAGGTTAGAAATATAAGGCTAATACTCATTTAAATGGGGGCTCGTCGAGTCGGGATCAATTTGTCAGAAAATCCAAGGCTAACACCCCCTCCAACAACCAAGTTCAACCATGTTTGGGAGAAAAGTGTATTACCCATAAATTTTGAAGTCTAATACAAACTAAAATCTCTTGGATATGAACAAGGTTAGAAATATAAGGCTAATACTCATTTAAATGGGGCTCGTCGAGTCGGGATCAAATTTGTCAGAAAATCCAAGGCTAACACCCCCTCCAAAAACCAAGTTCAACCATGTTTGGGAGAAAAGTGTATTACCCATAAATTTTGAAGTCTAATACAAACTAAAATCTCTTGGATATGAACAAGGTTAGAAATATAAGGCTAATTCTCATTTAAATGGGGCTCGTCGAGTAAGGGATCAATTTGTCCAGAAAATCGAAGGCTAACACCCCCTCCAAAAACCAAAGTTCAACCATGTTTGGGAGAAAAGTGTATTACCCATAAATTTTGAAGTCTAATACCAAACTAAAATCTCTTGGATATGAAACAAAGGTTAGAAATATAAGGCTAATACTCATTTAAAATGGGGCTCGTCGAGTCGGGATCAGTTGTCCCAAAATCCAAGGCTAACACCCCCTCCAAAAACTAAGTTCAACCATGTTTGGGGAGAAAAGTGTATTACCCATAAATTTGAAGTCTAATAGCAACTAAAGGGTCTTTGCATATGAACAAGGTTAGAAATATAAGGCTAATACTCATTTAAATGGGGCTCGTCGAGTCGGGATCAATTTGTCAGAAAATCCAAGGCTAACACCCCCTCCAAAAACCAAGTTCAACCATGTTTGGGAGAAAAGTGTATTACCCATAAATTTTGAAGTCTAATACCAAACTAAAAGCTCTTGGATATGAACAAGGTTAGAAATATAAGGCTAATACTCATTTAAATGGGGCTCGTCGAGTCGGGATCAATTTGTCAGAAAATCTAAGGCTAACACTCCCTCCAAAAACCAAGTTCAACCATGTTTGGGAGAAAAGTGTATTACCCATAAATTTGAAGTCTAATACCAACTAAAAGCTCTTGGATATGAACAAGGTTAGAAATATAAGGCTAATACTCATTTAAATGGGGCTCGTCGAGTCGGGATCAATTTGTCCAGAAAATCCAAGGCTAACACCCCCTCCAAAAACCAAGTTCAACCATGTTTGGGAGAAAAGTGTATTACCCATAAATTTTGAAGTCTAATACCAAACTAAAAGCTCTTGGATATGAACAAGGTTAGAAATATAAGGCTAATACTCATTTAAATGGGGCTCGTCGAGTCAGGGATCAATTTGTCAGAAAATCGAAGGCTAACACCCCCTCCAAAAACCAAGTTCAACCATGTTTGGGAGAAAAGTGTATTACCCTATAAATTTGAAGTCTAATACCAACTAAAAAGATCTTGGATATGAACAAGGTTAGAAATATAAGGCTAATACTCATTTAAATGGGGCTCGTCGAGTCGGGGATCAATTTGTCAGAAAATCTAAGGCTAACACCCCTCCAAAAACCAAGTTCAACCATGTTTGGGAGAAAAGTGTATTACCCATAAATTTGAAGTCTAATACCAAACTAAAAGCTCTTGGATATGAACAAGGTTAGAAATATAAGGCTAATACTCATTTAAATGGGGCTCGTCGAGTCGGGATCAATTTGTCAGAAAATCCAAGGCTAACACCCCCTCCAAAAAACCAAGTTCAACCATGTTTGGGAGAAAAGTGTATTACCCATAAATTTTGAAGTCTAATACAAACTAAAATCTCTTGGATATGAACAAGGTTAGAAATATAAGGCTAATACTCATTTAAATGGGGCTCGTCGAGTCAGGGATCAATTTGTCCAGAAAATCGAAGGCTAACACCCCCTCCAAAAACCAAGTTCAACCATGTTTGGGAGAAAAGTGTATTACCCATAAATTTTGAAGTCTAATACCAAACTAAAATCTCTTGGATATGAACAAGGTTAGAAATATAAGGCTAATACTCATTTAAATGGGGGCTCGTCGAGTCGGGATCAATTTGTCCCAGAAAATCCAAGGCTAACACCCCCTCCAAAAACCAAGTTCAACCATGTTTGGGGAGAAAAGTGTATTACCCATAAATTTGAAGTCTAATACCAACTAAAAGCTCTTGGATATGAACAAGGTTAGAAAATATAAGGCTAATACTCATTTAAATGGGGCTCGTCGAGTCGGGATCAATTTGTCCAGAAAATCCAAGGCTAACACCCCCTCCAAAAACCAAGTTCAACCATGTTTGGGAGAAAAGTGTATTACCCATAAATTTTGAAGTCTAATACCAAACTAAAATCTCTTGGATATGAACAAGGTTAGAAATATAAGGCTAATACTCATTTAAATGGGGCTCGTCGAGTCGAGGATCAATTTGTCAGAAAATCGAAGGCTAACACCCCCTCCAAAAACCAAAGTTCAACCATGTTTGGGAGAAAAGTGTATTACCCATAAATTTTGAAGTCTAATACCAAACTAAAAGCTCTTGGATATGAACAAGGTTAGAAATATAAGGCTAATACTCATTTAAATGGGGCTCGTCGAGTCGGGATCAATTTGTCCCGAAAATCCAAGGCTAACACCCCCTCCAAAAACCAAGTTCAACCATGTTTGGGGAGAAAAGTGTATTACCCATAAATTTGAAGTCTAATACCAACTAAAAGGGTCTTTGGATATGAACAAGGTTAGAAATATAAGGCTAATACTCATTTAAATGGGGGCTCGTCGAGTCGGGGATCAATTTGTCAGAAAATCCAAGGCTAACACCCCCTCCAAAAACCAAGTTCAACCATGTTTGGGAGAAAAGTGTATTACCCATAAATTTTGAAGTCTAATACCAAACTAAAATCTCTTGGATATGAACAAGGTTAGAAATATAAGGCTAATACTCATTTAAATGGGGGCTCGTCGAGTCGGGATCAATTTGTCAGAAAATCTAAGGCTAACACCCCTCCAAAAACCAAGTTCAACCATGTTTGGGAGAAAAGTGTATTACCCATAAATTTGAAGTCTAATACCAACTAAAAGCTCTTGGATATGAACAAGGTTAGAAATATAAGGCTAATACTCATTTAAATGGGGCTCGTCGAGTCGGGATCAATTTGTCAGAAAATCCAAGGCTAACACCCCCCTCCAAAAACCAAGTTCAACCATGTTTGGGAGAAAAGTGTATTACCCATAAATTTTGAAGTCTAATACAAACTAAAATCTCTTGGATATGAACAAGGTTAGAAATATAAGGCTAATACTCATTTAAATGGGGCTCGTCGAGTCGGGATCAATTTGTCAGAAAATCCAAGGCTAACACCCCCTCCAAAAACCAAGTTCAACCATGTTTGGGAGAAAAGTGTATTACCCATAAATTTGAAGTCTAATACCAACTAAAAGCTCTTGGATATGAACAAGGTTAGAAATATAAGGCTAATACTCATTTAAATTGGGGCTCGTCGAGTCGGGATCAATTTTTCCGAAAATCTAAGGCTAACACCCCCTCCAAAAACCAAGTTCAACCATGTTTGGGAGAAAAGTGTATTACCCATAAATTTGAAGTCTAATACCAACTAAAAGCTCTTGGATATGAACAAGGTTAGAAATATAAGGCTAATACTCATTTAAATGGGGCTCGTCGAGTCGGGATCAATTTGTCAGAAAATCTAAGGCTAACACCCCATCCAAAAACAAAGTTCAACAATGTTTGGGAGAAAAAGTGTATTACCCATAAATTTGAAGTCTAATACAAACTAAAACCTCTTGGATATGAACAAGGTTAGAAATATAAGGCTAATACTCATTTAAATGGGGCTCGTCGAGTCGGGATCAATTTGACCAGAATATCCAAGGCTAACACCCCCTTCAAAAAACAAAGTTAAACCATGTTTGGGAGAAAAGTGTATTACCCATAAATTTGAAGTCTAATACCAACTAAAAAGCTCTTGGATATGAACAAGGTTAGAAATATAAGGCTAATACTCATTTAAATGGGGGTTCGTCGAGTCGAGGATCAATTTGTCAGAAAATCTAAGGCTAACACCCCTCCAAAAACCAAGTTCAACCATGTTTGGGAGAAAAGTGTATTACCCATAAATTTGAAGTCTAATACCAACTAAAATCTCTTGGAAATGAACAAGGTTAGAAATATAATGCTACTACTCATTTAAATGGGGCTCGTCGAGTCGGGGATCAATTTGTCCAGAAAATCTAAGGCTAACACCCCATCCAAAAACCAAGTTCAACCATGTTTGGGAGAAAAGTGTATTACCCATAAATTTGAAGTCTAATACAAACTAAAACCTCTTGGATATGAACAAGGTTAGAAATATAAGGCTACTACTCATTTCAAATGGGGCTCGTCGAGTCGGGATCAATTTGTCTAGAAAATCCAAGGCTAACACCCCCTCCAAAAACCAAGTTCAACTATGTTTCGGGAGAAAAGTGTATTACCCATAAATTTGAAGTCTAATACCAACTAAAAGCTCTTGGATATGAACAAGGTTAGAAATATAAGGCTACTACTCATTTAAATTGGGGCTCGTCGAGTCGGGATCAATTTGTCCGAAAATCCAAGGCTAACACCCCCTCCAAAAACCAAGTTCAACCATGTTTGGGAGAAAAGTGTATTACTCATAAATTTGAAGTCTAATACCAACTAAAATCTCTTGGAAATGAACAAGGTTAGAAATATAAGGCTACTATTCATTTAAATGGGGCTCGTCGAGTCGGGATCAATTTGATCAGAAAATCCAAGGCTAACACCCCCTCCAAAAAACCAAGTTCAACCATGTTTGGGAGAAAAGTGTATTACCCATAAATTTGAAGTCTAATACCAAACTAAAAGCTCTTGGATATGAACAATGTTAGAAATATAAGGCTAATACTCATTTAAATTGGGGCTCGTCGAGTCGGGATCAATTTTTACGAAAATCTAAGGCTAACACCCCCTCCAAAAACCAAGTTCAACAATGTTTGGGGAGAAAAGTGTATTACCCATAAATTTGAAGTCTAATACCAACTAAAGGGATCTTGGATATTAACAAGGTTAGAAATTTAAGGCTAATACTCATTTAAATGGGGGCTCGTCGAGTCGGGGATCAATTTGACCAGAAAATCCAAGGCTAACACCCATCCAAAAACCAAGTTCAACCATGTTTGGGAGAAAAGTGTATTACCCATAAATTTGAAATCTAATACAAACTAAAACCTCTTGGATATGAACAAGGTTAGAAATATAAGGCTAATACTCATTTAAATGGGGCTCGTTGAGTCGGGGATCAGTTTGTCAGAAAATCCAAGGCTAACACCCCCTCCAAAAACCAAGTTCAACCATGTTTGGGAGAAAAGTGTATTACCCATAAATTTGAAGTCTAATACCAACTAAAAGCTCTTGGATATGAACAAGGTTAGAAATATAAGGCTAATACTCATTTAAATTGGGGCTCGTCGAGTCGGGATCAATTTGTCCCAGAAAATCCAAGGCTAACACCCCTCCAAAAACCAAGTTCAACCATGTTTGGGAGAAAAGTGTATTACCCATAAATTTGAAGTCTAATACCAACTAAAATCCCTTGGAAATGAACAAGGTTAGAAATATAAGGCTACTACTCATTTAAATGGGGCTCGTCGAGTCGGGATCAATTTGACCCAGAAAATCCAAGGCTAACACCCCCCTCCAAAAACCAAGTTCAACCATGTTTGGGAGAAAAGTGTATTACCCATAAATTTGAAGTCTAATACCAACTAAAAGCTCTTGGATATGAACAATGTTAGAAATATAAGGCTAATACTCATTTAAATTGGGGCTCGTCGAGTCGGGATCAATTTTTCCGAAAATCTAAGGCTAACACCCCTCCAAAAACCAAGTTCAACCATGTTTGGGAGAAAAGTGTATTACCCTATAAATTTGAAGTCTAATACCAACTAAAAAAATCTTGGATATGAACAAGGTTAGAAATATAAGGCTACTACTCATTTAAATTCGGGCTCGTCGAGTCGGGATCAATTTGACCCAGAAAATCCAAGGCTAACACCCCCTCCAAAAAACCAAGTTCAACCATGTTTGGCGAGAAAAGTGTATTACCCATAAATTTGAAGTCTAATACCAACTAAAGGCTCTTGGATATGAACAAGGTTAGAAATATAAGGCTAATACTCATTTAATTGGGGGTTCGTCGAGTCGGGATCAATTTGTCAGAAAATCTAAGGCTAACACCCCTCCAAAAAACCAAGTTCAACCAAGTTTGGGAGAAAAGTGTATTACCCATAAATTTGAAGTCTAATACCAACTAAAAGCTCTTGGAAATGAACAAGGTTAGAAATATAAGGCTAATACTTATTTAAATGGGGTTCGTCGAGTCGGGATCAATTTGACCAGAAAATCCAAGGCTAACACCCCCCTCCAAAAATTAAGTTCAACCATGTTTGGGAGAAAAGTGTATTTACCCATAAATTTCAAGTCTAATACAAACTAAAAGCTCTTGGATATGAACAAGGTTGGAAATATAAGGCTACTACTTATTTAAATGGGGCTCGTCGAGTCGGGATCAATTTGACCAGAAAATCCAAGGCTAACACCCCCTCCAAAAACCAAGTTCAACCATGTTTATGGAAAAGTGTATTACCCATAAATTTGAAGTCTAATACCAACTAAAGGGTCTTGGATATGAACAAGGTTAGAAATATAAGGTTAATACTCATTTAAATGGGGCTCGTCGAGTCGGGATCAATGTGACCAGAAAATCCAAGGCTAACACCCCCTCCAAAAACCAAGTTCAACCATGTTTGGCGAGAAAAGTGTATTACCCATAAATTTGAAGTCTAATACCAACTAAAAGCTCTTGGATATGAACAAGGTTAGAAATATAAGGCTAATACTCATTTAAATGGGGGTTCATCGAGTCGGGATCAATTTGACCGAATATCCAAGGGCTAACACCCCCTTTAAAAAACAAAGTTAAACCATGTTTGGGGAGAAAAGTGTATTACCCATAAATTTGAAGTCTAATACCAACTAAAAGCTCTTGGATATGAACAAGGTTAGAAATATAAGGCTAATACTCATTTAAATGGGGTTCGTCGAGTGAGGATCAATTTGTCAGAAAATCCAAGGCTAACACCCATCCAAAAAACCAAGTTCAACAATGTTTGGGAGAAAAGTGTTTTACCCATAAATTTGAAGTCTAATACAAACTAAAACCTCTTGGATATGAACAAGGTTAGAAATATAAGGCTACTACTCATTCAAAAGGGGCTCGTCGAGTCGGGATCAATTTGACCAGAAAATCCAAGGCTAACACCCCCTCCAAAAACCAAGTTCAACCATGTTTGGGAGAAAAGTGTATTACCCAATAAATTTGAAGTCTAATACCAACTAAAATCCCTTGGAAATGAACAAGGTTAGAAATATAAGGCTACTACTCATTTAAATGGGGCTCGTCGAGTCGGGGATCAATTTGACCGAAAATCCAAGGCTAACACCCCCTCCAAAAACCAAGTTCAACCATGTTTGGGAGAAAAGTGTATTACCCATAAATTTGAAGTCTAATACCAACTAAAAGCTCTTGGATATGAACAATGTTAGAAATATAAGGCTAATACTCATTTAAATTGGGCTCGTCGAGTCGGGATCAATTTTTACGAAAATCTAAGGCTAACACCCCTCCAAAAACCAAGTTCAACCATGTTTGGGAGAAAAGTGTATTACCTATACATTTGAAGTCTAATACCAACTAAAAAGATCTTGGATATGAACAAGGTTAGAAATATAAGGCTACTACTCATTTAAATTCGGGCTCGTCGAGTCGGGATCAATTTGACCCAGAAAATCCAAGGCTAACACCCCCTCCAAAAACCAAGTTCAACCATGTTTGGCAGAAAAGTGTATTACCCATAAATTTGAAGTCTAATACCAACTAAAAGCTCTTGGATATGAACAAGGTTAGAAATATAAGGCTAATACTCATTTAATTGGGGTTCGTCGAGTCGGGATCAATTTGTCAGAAAATCTAAGGCTAACACCCCTCCAAAAACCAAGTTCAACCAAGTTTGGGAGAAAAGTGTATTACCCATAAATTTGAAGTCTAATACCAACTAAAAGCTCTTGGAAATGAACAAGGTTAGAAATATATGGCTAATACTTATTTAATTGGGGTTCGTCGAGTCAGGATCAATTTGACTAGAAAATCCAAGGCTAACACCCCCTCCAAAAATTAAGTTCAACCATGTTTGGGAGAAAAGTGTATTACCCATAAATTTCAAGTCTAATACAAACTAAAAGCTCTTGGATATGAACAAGGTTGGAAATATAAGGCTACTACTTATTTAAATGGGGCTCGTCGAGTCGGGATCAATTTGACCAGAAAATCCAAGGCTAACACCCCTCCAAAAACCAAGTTCAACCATGTTTATGGAAAAGTGTATTACCCATAAATTTGAAGTCTAATACCAACTAAAGGGTCTTGGATATGAACAAGGTTAGAAATATAAGGTTAATACTCATTTAAATGGGGCTCGTCGAGTCAGGATCAATTTGACCAGAAAATCCAAGGCTAACACCCCCTCCAAAAACCAAGTTCAACCATGTTTGGCAGAAAAGTGTATTACCCATAAATTTTAAGTCTAATACCAACTAAAAGCTCTTGGATATGAACAAGGTTAGAAATATAAGGCTAATACTCATTTAAATGGGGTTCATCGAGTCAGGATCAATTTGACCGAATATCCAAGGCTAACACCCCCTTAAAAAACAAAGTTAAACCATGTTTGGGAGAAAAGTGTATTACCCATAAATTTGAAGTCTAATACCAACTAAAAGCTCTTGGATATGAACAAGGTTAGAAATATAAGGCTAATACTCATTTAAATGGGGTTCGTCGAGTGAGGATCAATTTGTCCGAAAATCCAAGGCTAACACCCATCCAAAAACCAAGTTCAACAATGTTTGGGAGAAAAGTGTTTTACCATAAATTTGAAGTCTAATACAAACTAAAACCTCTTGGATATGAACAATGTTAGAAATATAAGGCTACTACTCATTCAAAAGGGGCTCGTCGAGTCAGGATCAATTTGACCGAAAATCCAAGGCTAACACCCCCTCCAAAAACCAAGTTCAACCATGTTTGGGAGAAAAGTGTATTACCCATAAATTTGAAGTCTAATACCAACTAAAAGCTCTTGGATATGAACAAGGTTAGAAATATAAGGCTAATACTCATTTAAATGGGGCTCGTCGAGTCAGGATCAATTTGACCAGAATATCCAAGGCTAACACCCCCTTTAAAAAACAAAGTTAAACCATGTTTGGGAGAAAAGTGTATTACCCATAAATTTGAAGTCTAATACCAACTAAAAGCTCTTGGATATGAACAAGGTTAGAAATATAAGGCTAATACTCATTTAAATGGGGTTCGTCGAGTGAGGATCAATTTGTCAGAAAATCTAAGGCTAACACCCCCTCCAAAAACCAAGTTCAACCATGTTTGGGAGAAAAGTGTATTACCCATAAATTTGAAGTCTAATACCAACTAAAAATCTCTTGGAAATGAACAAGGTTAGAAATATAAGGCTACTACTCATTTAAATGGGGGCTCGTCGAGTCGAGGATCAATTTGACTAGAAAATCCAAGGCTAACACCCCCTCCAAAAACCAAGTTCAACCATGTTTGGGAGAAAAGTGTATTACCCATAAATTTGAAGTCTAATACCAATTAAAAGCTCTTGGATATGAACAATGTTAGAAATATAAGGCTAATACTCATTTAAATTGGGCTCGTCGAGTCGGGATCAATTTTTCAGAAAATCTAAGGCTAACACCCCTCCAAAAACCAAGTTCAACCATGTTTGGGAGAAAAGTGTATTACCTATAAATTTGAAGTCTAATACCAACTAAAAAATCTTGGATATGAACAAGGTTAGAAATATAAGGCTAATACTCATTTAAATGGGGCTCGTCGAGTCGGGATCAATTTGTCAGAAAATCTAAGGCTAACACCCATCCAAAAAACCAAGTTCAACCATGTTTGGGAGAAAAGTGTATTACCATAAATTTGAAGTCTAATACAAACTAAAACCTCTTGGATATGAACAAGGTTAGAAATATAAGGCTACTACTCATTCAAATGGGGCTCGTCGAGTCAGGATCAATTTGACCGAAAATCCAAGGCTAACACCCCCTCCAAAAACCAAGTTCAACCATGTTTGGGAGAAAAGTGTATTACCCATAAATTTGAAGTCTAATACCAACTGAAAGCTCTTGGATATGAACAATGTTAGAAATATAAGGATACTACTCATTTAAATTGGGCTCGTCGAGTCAGGATCAATTTGTCCGAAAATCCAAGGCTAACACCCCCTCCAAAAACCAAGTTCAACCATGTTTGGGAGAAAAGTGTATTACCCATAAATTTGAAGTCTAATACCAACTAAAATCTCTTGGAAATGAACAAGGTTAGAAATATAAGGCTACTACTCATTTAAATGGGGCTCGTCGAGTCGGGATCAATTTGACCCAGAAAATCCAAGGCTAACACCCCCTCCAAATACCAAGTTCAACCATGTTTGGGAGAAAAGTGTATTACCCATAAATTTGAAGTCTAATACCAACTAAAAGCTCTTGGATATGAACAAGGTTAGAAATATAAGGCTAATACTCATTTAAATTGGGCTCGCCGAGTTAGGGATCAATTTTTCCGAAAATCTAAGGCTAACACCCCTCCAAAAACCAAGTTCAACCATGTTTGGGAGAAAAGTGTATTACCTATAAATTTGAAGTCTAATACCAACTAAAAAATCTTGGATATGAACAAGGTTAGAAATATAAGGCTAATACTCATTTAAATGGGGCTCGTCGAGTCGAGGATCAATTTGTCCGAAAATCTAAGGCTAACACCCATCCAAAAAACCAAGTTCAACAATGTTTGGGAGAAAAGTGTATTACCATAAATTTGAAGTCTAATACAAACTAAATCCTCTTGGATATGAACAAGGTTAGAAATATAAGGCTACTACTCATTCAAATGGGGCTCGTCGAGTCGGGATCAATTTGACCAGAAAATCCAAGGCTAACACCCCCTCCAAAAAACCAAGTTCAACCATGTTTGGGAGAAAATTGTATTACCCATAAATTTGAAGTCTAATACCAACTAAAAGCTCTTGGATATGAACAAGGTTAGAAATATAAGGCTAATACTCATTTAAATGGGGCTCGTCGAGTCGGGATCAATTTGACCAGAATATCCAAGGCTAACACCCCCTTAAAAAACAAAGTTAAACCATGTTTGGGAGAAAAGTGTATTACCCATAAATTTGAAGTCTAATACCAACTAAAAGCTCTTGGATATGAACAAGGTTAGAAATATAAGGCTAATACTCATTTAAATGGGGTTCGTCGAGTGAGGATCAATTTGTCAGAAAATCTAAGGCTAACACCCCTCCAAAAACCAAGTTCAACCATGTTTGGGAGAAAAAGTGTATTACCCATAAATTTGAAGTCTAATACCAACTAAAATCTCTTGGAAATGAACAAGGTTAGAAATATAATGCTACTACTCATTTAAATGGGGCTCGTCGAGTCGGGATCAATTTGACCAGAAAATCCAAGGCTAACACCCCCTCCAAAAACCAAGTTCAACCATGTTTGGGAGAAAAGTGTATTACCCATAAATTTGAAGTCTGATACCAATTAAAAGCTCTTGGATATGAACAATGTTAGAAATATAAGGCTAATACTCATTTAAATTGGGCTCGTCGAGTCGGGGATCAATTTTTCAGAAAATCTAAGGCTAACACCCCTCCAAAAACCAAGTTCAACCATGTTTGGGAGAAAAGTGTATTACCTATAAATTTGAAGTCTAATACCAACTAAAAAATCTTGGATATGAAAAAGGTTAGAAATATAAGTCTAATACTCATTTAAATGGGGCTCGTCGAGTCAGGATCAATTTGTCCGAAAATCTAAGTCTAACACCCATCCAAAAACCAAGTTCAACCATGTTTGGGAGAAAAGTGTATTACCCATAAATTTGAAGTCTAATACAAACTAAAACCTCTTGGATATGAACAAGGTTAGAAATATAAGGCTACTACTCATTTCAAATGGGGCTCGTCGAGTCGGGATCAATTTGACCGAAAATCCAAGGCTAACACCCCCTCCAAAAAACCAAGTTCAACCATGTTTGGGAGAAAAGGTGTATTACCCATAAATTTGAAGTCTAATACCAACTAAAAGCTCTTGGATATGAAACAAGGTTAGAAATATAAGGATACTACTCATTTAAATTGGGGCTCGTCGAGTCGGGGATCAATTTGTCCGAAAATCCAAGGCTAACACCCCCTCCAAAAAACCAAGTTCAACCATGTTTGGGAGAAAAGTGTATTACCCATAAATTTGAAGTCTAATACCAACTAAAATCTCTTGGAAATGAACAAGGTTAGAAATATAAGGCTACTACTCATTTAAATGGGGCTCGTCGAGTCGGGATCAATTTGACCAGAAAATCCAAGGCTAACACCCCCTCCAAAATACCAAGTTCAACCATGTTTGGGAGAAAAGTGTATTACCCATAAATTTGAAGTCTAATACCAACTAAAAGCTCTTGGATATGAACAAGGTTAGAAATATAAGGCTAATACTCATTTAAATTGGGGCTCGTCGAGTCGGGGATCAATTTTTCCGAAAATCTAAGGCTAACACCCCTCCAAAAAACCAAGTTCAACCATGTTTGGGAGAAAAGTGTATTACCCTATAAATTTGAAGTCTAATACCAACTAAAAAGATCTTGGATATGAACAAGGTTAGAAATATAAGGCTAATACTCATTTAAATGGGGCTCGTCGAGTCGGGATCAATTTGTCCGAAAATCTAAGGCTAACACCCCATCCAAAAACCAAGTTCAACAATGTTTGGGAGAAAAGTGTATTACCCATAAATTTGAAGTGTAATACAAACTAAAACCTCTTGGATATGAACAAGGTTAGAAATATAAGGCTACTACTCATTCAAATGGGGCTCGTCGAGTCGGGATCAATTTGACCAGAAAATCCAAGGCTAACACCCCTCC
This sequence comes from Salix suchowensis, assembly GCA_029030765.1. Lineage (NCBI taxonomy): Eukaryota > Viridiplantae > Streptophyta > Magnoliopsida > Malpighiales > Salicaceae > Salix > Salix suchowensis. Next base: position 2,953,067 of record JAPFFH010000028.1, on the reverse strand, counting down.
AAAAAACCAAGTTCAACCATGTTTGGGAGAAAATTGTATTACCCATAAATTTGAAGTCTAATACCAACTAAAAGCTCTTGGATATGAACAAGGTTAGAAATATAAGGCTAATACTCATTTAAATGGGGCTCGTCGAGTCGGGATCAATTTGACCAGAAATATCCAAGGCTAACACCCCCTTCAAAAAACAAAGTTAAACCATGTTTGGGAGAAAAGTGTATTACCCATAAATTTGATTTCTAATACCAACTAAAAGCTCTTGGATATGAACAAGGTTAGAAATATAAGGCTAATACTCATTTAAATGGGGTTCGTCGAGTGAGGATCAATTTGTCAGAAAATCTAAGGCTAACACCCCTCCAAAAAACCAAGTTCAACCATGTTTGGGAGAAAAGTGTATTACCCATAAATTTGAAGTCTAATACCAACTAAAATCTCTTGGAAATGAACAAGGTTAGAAATATAAGGCTACTACTCATTTAAATGGGGCTCGTCGAGTCGGGATCAATTTGACCCAGAAAATCCAAGGCTAACACCCCCTCCAAAAACCAAGTTCAACCATGTTTGGGAGAAAAGTGTATTACCCATAAATTTGAAGTCTAATACCAACTAAAAGCTCTTGGATATGAACAATGTTAGAAATATAAGGCTAATACTCATTTAAATTGGGCTCGTCGAGTCGGGATCAATTTTTCCGAAAATCTAAGGCTAACACCCCTCCAAAAACCAAGTTCAACCATGTTTGGGAGAAAAGTGTATTACCTATAAATTTGAAGTCTAATACCAACTAAAAAGATCTTGGATATGAACAAGGTTAGAAATATAAGGCTAATACTCATTTAAATGGGGCTCGTCGAGTCGGGATCAATTTGTCAGAAAATCTAAGGCTAACACCCATCCAAAAACCAAGTTCAACCATGTTTGGGAGAAAAGTGTATTACCATAAATTTGAAGTCTAATACAAACTAAAACCTCTTGGATATGAACAAGGTTAGAAATATAAGGCTACTACTCATTCAAATGGGGCTCGTCGAGTCGGGATCAATTTGACCAGAAAATCCAAGGCTAACACCCCCTCCAAAAAACCAAGTTCAACCATGTTTGGGAGAAAAGTGTATTACCCATAAATTTGAAGTCTAATACCAACTAAAAGCTCTTGGATATGAACAAGGTTAGAAATATAAGGATACTACTCATTTAAATTGGGGCTCGTCGAGTCGGGATCAATTTGTCAGAAAATCCAAGGCTAACACCCCCTCCAAAAACCAAGTTCAACCATGTTTGGGAGAAAAGTGTATTACCCATAAATTTGAAGTCTAATACCAACTAAAATCTCTTGGAAATGAACAAGGTTAGAAATATAAGGCTACTACTCATTTAAATGGGGCTCGTCGAGTCGGGATCAATTTGATCAGAAAATCCAAGGCTAACACCCCCTCCAAAAACCAAGTTCAACCATGTTTTGGGAGAAAAGTGTATTACCCATAAATTTGAAGTCTAATACCAACTAAAAGCTCTTGGATATGAACAAGGTTAGAAATATAAGGCTAATACTCATTTAAATTGGGGCTCGTCGAGTCGGGATCAATTTGTCCAGAAAATCTAAGGCTAACACCCCTCCAAAAACCAAGTTCAACCATGTTTGGGAGAAAAGTGTATTACCCTATAAATTTGAAGTCTAATACCAACTAAAAAATCTTGGATATGAACAAGGTTATAAATATAAGGCTAATACTCATTTAAATGGGGCTCGTCGAGTCGGGATCAATTTGTCAGAAAATCTAAGGCTAACACCCCATCCAAAAACCAAGTTCAACAATGTTTGGGAGAAAAGTGTATTACCCATAAATTTGAAGTCTAATACAAACTAAAACCTCTTGGATATGAACAAGGTTAGAAATATAAGGCTACTACTCATTTCAAATGGGGCTCGTCGAGTCGGGATCAATTTGACCCAGAAAATCCAAGGCTAACACCCCCTCCAAAAAACCAAGTTCAACCATGTTTGGGAGAAAATTGTATTACCCATAAATTTGAAGTCTAATACCAACTAAAAGCTCTTGGATATGAACAAGGTTAGAAATATAAGGCTAATACTCATTTAAATGGGGCTCGTCGAGTCGGGATCAATTTGACCCAGAAATATCCAAGGCTAACACCCCCTTAAAAAACAAAGTTAAACCATGTTTGGGAGAAAAGTGTATTACCCATAAATTTGAAGTCTAATACCAACTAAAAGCTCTTGGATATGAACAAGGTTAGAAATATAAGGCTAATACTCATTTAAATGGGGTTCGTCGAGTCGAGGATCAATTTGTCAGAAAATCTAAGGCTAACACCCCTCCAAAAACCAAGTTCAACCATGTTTGGGAGAAAAGTGTATTACCCATAAATTTGAAGTCTAATACCAACTAAAATCTCTTGGAAATGAACAAGGTTAGAAATATAAGGCTACTACTCATTTAAATGGGGCTCGTCGAGTCAGGATCAATTTGACCGAAAATCCAAGGCTAACACCCCCTCCAAAAAACCAAGTTCAACCATGTTTGGGAGAAAAGTGTATTACCCATAAATTTGAAGTCTAATACCAACTAAAAGCTCTTGGATATGAACAAATGTTAGAAATATAAGGCTAATACTCATTTAAATTGGGCTCGTCGAGTCGGGATCAATTTTTCCGAAAATCTAAGGCTAACACCCCTCCAAAAACCAAGTTCAACCATGTTTGGGAGAAAAGTGTATTACCCTATAAATTTGAAGTCTAATACCAACTAAAAAATCTTGGATATGAACAAGGATAGAAATATAAGGCTAATACTCATTTAAATGGGGGCTCGTCGAGTCGGGATCAATTTGTCAGAAAATCCAAGGCTAACACCCCCTCCAAAAACCAAGTTCAACCATGTTTGGGAGAAAAGTGTATTACCCATAAATTTGAAGTCTAATACCAACTAAAAGCTCTTGGATATGAACAAGGTTAGAAATATAAGGCTAATACTCATTTAAATTGGGGACTCGTCGAGTCGGGATCAATTTGACCAGAAAATCCAAGGCTAACACCCCCTCCAAAAACCAAGTTCAACCATGTTTGGGAGAAAAGTGTATTACCCATAAATTTGAAGTCTAATACCAACTAAAAGCTCTTGGATATGAACAAGGTTAGTAAATATAAGGCTAATACTCATTTAAATGGGGTTCGTCGAGTGAGGATCAATTTGTCCCAGAAAATCTAAGGCTAACACCCCCTCCAAAAACCAAGTTCAACCATGTTTGGGAGAAAAGTGTATTACCCATAAATTTGAAGTCTAATACCAACTAAAATCTCTTGGAAATGAACAAGGTTATAAATATAAGGCTAATACTCATTTAAATGGGGCTCGTCGAGTCAGGATCAATTTGTCCGAAAATCCAAGGCTAACACCCCATCCAAAAACCAAGTTCAACCATGTTTGGGAGAAAAGTGTATTACCCATAAATTTGAAGTCTAATACCAACTAAAAGCTCTTGGATATGAACAATGTTAGAAATATAAGGCTAATACTCATTTAAATTGGGGCTCGTCGAGTCGGGATCAATTTTTCCGAAAATCTAAGGCTAACACCCCCTCCAAAAAACCAAGTTCAACCATGTTTGGGAGAAAAGTGTATTACCCTATAAATTTGAAGTCTAATACCAACTAAAAAATCTTGGATATGAACAAGGTTAGAAATATAAGGCTAATACTCATTTAAATGGGGCTCGTCGAGTCGGGATCAATTTGTCCAGAAAATCTAAGGCTAACACCCATCCAAAAACCAAGTTCAACCACGTTTGGGAGAAAAGTGTATTACCATAAATTTGAAGTCTAATACAAACTAAAACCTCTTGGATATGAACAAGGTTAGAAATATAAGGCTACTACTCATTCAAATGGGGCTCGTCGAGTCGGGGATCAATTTGACCCAGAAAATCCAAGGCTAACACCCCTCCAAAAACCAAGTTCAACCATGTCTGGGGAGAAAAGTGTATTACCCATAAATTTGAAGTCTAATTCCAACTAAAAGCTCTTGGATATGAACAAGGTTAGAAATATAAGGATACTACTCATTGAAATTGGGGCTCGTCGAGTCGGGATCAATTTGTCAGAAAATCCAAGGCTAACACCCCCTCCAAAAACCAAGTTCAACCATGTTTGGGAGAAAAGTGTATTACCCATAAATTTGAAGTCTAATACCAACTAAAATCTCTTGGAAATGAACAAGTTTAGAAATATAAGGCTACTACTCATTTAAATGGGGCTCGTCGAGTCGGGATCAATTTGACCCAGAAAATCCAAGGCTAACACCCCCTCCAAAAAACCAAGTTCAACCATGTTTGGGAGAAAAGTGTATTACTTATAAATTTGAAGTCTAATACCAACTAAAAGCTCTTGGATATGAACAATGTTAGAAATATAAGGCTAATACTCATTTAAATTGGGGCTCGCCGAGTCGGGGATCAATTTTTCGAAAATCTAAGGCTAACACCCCTCTAAAAAACCAAGTTCAACCATGTTTGGGAGAAAAGTGTATTACCCATAAATTTGAAGTCTAATACCAACTAAAAGCTCTTGGATATGAACAAGGTTAGAAATTTAAGGCTAATACTCATTTAAATGGGGCTCGTCGAGTCGGGGATCAATTTGACCAAAAAATCCAAGGCTAACACCCCATCCAAAAACCAAGTTCAACCATGTTTGGGAGAAAAGTGTATTACCATAAATTTGAAGTATAATACAAACTAAAACCTCTTGGATATGAACAAGGTTAGAAATATAAGGCTACTACTTCTTCAAATGGGGCTCGTCGAGTCGGGGATCAATTTGACTAGAAAATCCAAGGCTAACACCCTCTCCAAAAAACCAAGTTCAACCATGTTTGGGAGAAAAGTGTATTACCCATAAATTTGAAGTCTAATACCAACTAAAAGCTCTTGGATATGAACAAGGTTAGAAATATAAGGATACTACTCATTTAAATTGGGGCTCGTCGAGTCGGGATCAATTTGTCAGAAAATCCAAGGCTAACACCCCCTCCAAAAACCAAGTTCAACCATGTTTGGGAGAAAAGTGTATTACCCATAAATTTGAAGTCTAATACCAACTAAAATCTCTTGGAAATGAACAAGGTTAGAAATATAAGGCTACTACTCATTTAAATGGGGCTCGTCGAGTCAGGATCAATTTGACCGAAAATCCAAGGCTAACACCCCCTCCAAAAACCAAGTTCAACCATGTTTGGGAGAAAAGTGTATTACCCATAAATTTGAAGTCTAATACCAACTAAAAGCTCTTGGATATGAACAATGTTAGAAATATAAGGCTAATACTCATTTAAATTGGGGCTCGTCGAGTCGGGATCAATTTTTTCAGAAAATCTAAGGCTAACACCCCTCCAAAAACCAAGTTCAACCATGTTTGGGAGAAAAGTGTATTACCTATAAATTTGAAGTCTAATACCAACTAAAAAATCTTGGATATGAACAAGGTTAGAAATATAAGGCTACTACTCATTCAAATGGGGCTCGTCGAGTCAGGATCAATTTGACCGAATATCCAAGGCTAACACCCCCTTAAAAAACAAAGTTAAACCATGTTTGGGAGAAAAGTGTATTACCCATAAATTTGAAGTCTAATACCAACTAAAAGCTCTTGGATATGAACAAGGTTAGAAATATAAGGCTAATACTCATTTAAATGGGGTTCGTCGAGTGAGGATCAATTTGTCCGAAAATCTAAGGCTAACACCCCTCCAAAAACCAAGTTCAACCATGTTTGGGAGAAAAGTGTATTACCCATAAATTTGAAGTCTAATACCAACTAAAATCTCTTGGAAATGAACAAGGTTAGAAATATAATGCTACTACTCATTTAAATGGGGCTCGTCGAGTCGGGGATCAATTTGACCAGAAAATCCAAGGCTAACACCCCCTCCAAAAACCAAGTTCAACCATGTTTGGGAGAAAAGTGTATTACCCATAAATTTGAAGTCTAATACCAACTAAAAGCTCTTGGATATGAACAATGTTAGAAATATAAGGCTAATACTCATTTAAATTGGGCTCGTCGAGTCGGGATCAATTTTTCCGAAAATCTAAGGCTAACACCCCTCCAAAAAACCAAGTTCAACCATGTTTGGGAGAAAAGTGTATTACCTATAAATTTGAAGTCTAATACCAACTAAAAAATCTTGGATATGAACAAGGTTAGAAATATAAGGCTAATACGCATTTAAATGGGGCTCGTTGAGTCGGGGATCAATTTGTCAGAAAATCTAAGGCTAACACCCATCCAAAAACCAAGTTCAACCATGTTTGGGAGAAAAGTGTATTACCATAAATTTGAAGTCTAATACAAACTAAAACCTCTTGGATATGAACAAGGTTAGAAATATAAGGCTACTACTCATTCAAATGGGGCTCGTCGAGTCGGGATCAATTTGACCAGAAAATCCAAGGCTAACACCCCCTCCAAAAACCAAGTTCAACCATGTTTGGGAGAAAAGTCTATTACCCATAAATTTGAAGTCTAATACCAACTAAAAGCTCTTGGATATGAACAAGGTTAGAAATATAAGGATACTACTCATTTAAATTGGGGCTCGTCGAGTCGGGATCAATTTGTCAGAAAATCCAAGGCTAACACCCCCCTCCAAAAACCAAGTTCAACCATGTTTGGGAGAAAAGTGTATTACCCATAAATTTGAAGTCTAATACCAACTAAAATCTCTTGGAAATGAACAAGGTTAGAAATATAAGGCTACTACTCATTTAAATGGGGCTCGTCGAGTCAGGATCAATTTGACCGAAAATCCAAGGCTAACACCCCCTCCAAAAACCAAGTTCAACCATGTTTGGGAGAAAAGTGTATTACCCATAAATTTGAAGTCTAATACCAACTAAAAGCTCTTGGATATGAACAATGTTAGAAATATAGGGCTAATACTCATTTAAATTGGGCTCGCCGAGTCAGGATCAATTTTTCCGAAAATCTAAGGCTAACACCCCTTCAAAAACCAAGTTCAACCATGTTTGGGAGAAAAGTGTATTACCTATAAATTTGAAGTCTAATACCAACTAAAAAATCTTGGATATGAACAAGGTTAGAAATATAAGGCTAATACTCATTTAAATGGGGCTCGTCGAGTCAGGATCAATTTGTCCGAAAATCTAAGGCTAACACCCATCCAAAAACCAAGTTCAACAATGTTTGGGAGAAAAGTGTATTACCATAAATTTGAAGTCTAATACAAACTAAAACCACTTGGATATGAACAAGGTTAGAAATATAAGGCTACTACTCATTCAAATGGGGCTCGTCGAGTCAGGATCAATTTGACCGAAAATCCAAGGCTAACACCCCCTCCAAAAACCAAGTTCAACCATGTTTGGGAGAAAAGTGTATTACCCATAAATTTGAAATCTAATACCAACTAAAAGCTCTTGGATATGAACAATGTTAGAAATATAAGGCTAATACTCATTTAAATTGGGATCGCCGAGTCAGGATCAATTTTTCCGAAAATCGAAGGCTAACACCCCTCCAAAAACCAAGTTCAACCATGTTTGGGAGAAAAGTGTATTACCTATAAATTTGAAGTCTAATACCAACTAAAAAATCTTGGATATGAACAAGGTTAGAAAAATAAGGGTAATACTCATTTAAATGGGGGCTCGTCGAGTCGGGATCAATTTGTCCCAGAAAAATCCAAGGCTAACACCCCCTCCAAAAACCAAGTTCAACCATGTTTGGGAGAAAAGTGTATTACCCATAAATTTGAAGTCTAATACCAACTAAAAGCTCTTGGATATGAACAAGGTTAGAAATATAAGGCTAATACTCATTTAAATTGGGGCTCGTCGAGTCGGGGATCAATTTTACCGAAAATCCAAGGCTAACACCCCCTCCAAAAACGAAGTTCAACCATGTTTGGGAGAAAAGTGTATTACCCATAAATTTGAAGTCTAATACCAACTAAAAGCTCTTGGATATGAACAAGGTTAGAAATATAAGGATACTACTCATTTAAATTGGGGCTCGTCGAGTCAGGGATCAATTTGTCAGAAAATCCAAGGCTAACACCCCTCCAAAAACCAAGTTCAACCATGTTTGGGAGAAAAGTGTATTACCCATAAATTTGAAGTCTAATACCAACTAAAATCTCTTGGAAATGAACAAGGTTAGAAATATAAGGCTACTACTCATTTAAATGGGGCTCGTCGAGTCAGGATCAATTTGACCGAAAATCCAAGGCTAAGACCCCCTCCAAAAACCAAGTTCAACCATGTTTGGGAGAAAAGTGTATTACCCATAAATTTGAAGTCTAATACCAACTAAAAGCTCTTGGATATGAACAATGTTAGAAATATAAGGCTAATACTCATTTAAATTGGGGCTCGTCGAGTCGGGATCAATTTCTCCGAAAATCTAAGGCTAACACCCCTCCAAAAACCAAGTTCAACCATGTTTGGGGAGAAAAGCTGTATTACCCATAAATTTGAAGTCTAATACCAACTAAAAGGGTCTTGGATATTAACAAGGTTAGAAATTTAAGGCTAATACTCATTTAAATGGGGTTCGTCGAGTTAGGGATCAATTTGATCGAAAATCCAAGGCTAACACCCCATCCAAAAACCAAGTTCAACCATGTTTGGGAGAAAAGTGTATTACCCATAAATTTGAAGTCTAATACAAACTAAAACCTCTTGGATATGAACAAGGTTAGAAATATAAGGCTACTACTCATTCAAATGGGGCTCGTCGAGTCGGGATCAATTTGACCCAGAAAATCCAAGGCTAACACCCCCTCCAAAAACCAAGTTCAACCATGTTTGGGAGAAAAGTGTATTACCCATAAATTTGAAGTCTAATACCAACTAAAAGCTCTTGGATATGAACAAGGTTAGAAATATAAGGATACTACTCATTTAAATTGGGGCTCGTCGAGTCGGGATCAATTTGTCCGAAAATCCAAGGCTAACACCCCCTCCAAAAAACCAAGTTCAACCATGTTTGGGAGAAAAGTGTATTACCCATAAATTTGAAGTCTAATACCAACTAAAATCTCTTTGGATATGAACAATGTTAGAAATATAAGGCTAATACTCATTTAAATTGGGCTCGTCGAGTTAGGGATCAATTTTTCCGAAAATCTAAGGCTAACACCCCTCCAAAAACCAAGTTCAACCATGTTTGGGAGAAAAGTGTATTACCCTATAAATTTGAAGTCTAATACCAACTAAAAAATCTTGGATATGAACAAGGTTAGAAATATAAGGCTAATACTCATTTAAATGGGGCTCGTCGAGTCGGGGATCAATTTGTCCGAAAATCTAAGGCTAACACCCATCCAAAAACCAAGTTCAACAATGTTTGGGAGAAAAGTGTATTACCATAAATTTGAAGTCTAATACAAACTAAAACCTCTTGGATATGAACAAGGTTAGAAATATAAGGCTACTACTCATTCAAATGGGGCTCGTCGAGTCGGGATCAATTTGACCGAAATATCCAAGGCTAACACCCCCTTCAAAAAACAAAGTTAAACCATGTTTGGGAGAAAAGTGTATTACCCATAAATTTGAAGTCTAATACCAACTAAAAGCTCTTGGATATGAACAAGGTTAGAAATATAAGGATACTACTCATTTAAATTGGGGCTCGTCGAGTCGGGATCAATTTGTCAGAAAATCCAAGGCTAACACCCCCTCCAAAAACCAAGTTCAACCATGTTTGGGAGAAAAGTGTATTACCCATAAATTTGAAGTCTAATACCAACTAAAATCTCTTGGAAATGAACAAGGTTAGAAATATAAGGCTACTACTCATTTAAATGGGGCTCGTCGAGTCGGGATCAATTTGACCGAAAATCCAAGGCTAACACCCCCTCCAAAAAACCAAGTTCAACCATGTTTGGGAGAAAAGTGTATTACCCATAAATTTGAAGTCTAATACCAACTAAAAGCTCTTGGATATGAACAATGTTAGAAATATAAGGCTAATACTCATTTAAATTGGGGCTCGTCGAGTCAGGGATCAATTTTTCCGAAAATCTAAGGCTAACACCCCTCCAAAAAACCAAGTTCAACCATGTTTGGGAGAAAAGTGTATTACCCTATAAATTTGAAGTCTAATACCAACTAAAAAATCTTGGATATGAACAAGGTTAGAAATATAAGGCTAATACTCATTTAAATGGGGCTCGTCGAGTCGGGATCAATTTGTCCAGAAAATCCAAGGCTAACACCCCTCCAAAAACCAAGTTCAACCATGTTTGGGAGAAAAGTGTATTACCCATAAATTTGAAGTCTAATACCAACTAAAATCTCTTGGAAATGAACAAGGTTAGAAATATAAGGCTACTACTCATTTAAATGGGGCTCGTCGAGTCGGGGATCAATTTGACCCAGAAAATCCAAGGCTAACACCCCCTCCAAAAACCAAGTTCAACCATGTTTGGGAGAAAAGTGTATTACCCATAAATTTGAAGTCTAATACCAACTAAAAGCTCTTGGATATGAACAATGTTAGAAATATAAGGCTAATACTCATTTAAATTGGGGCTCGTCGAGTTAGGGATCAATTTTTCCGAAAATCTAAGGCTAACACCCCTCCAAAAACCAAGTTCAACCATGTTTGGGAGAAAAGTGTATTACCTATAAATTTGAAGTCTAATACCAACTAAAAAATCTTGGATATGAACAAGGTTTAGAAATATAAGGCTAATACTCATTTAAATGGGGCTCGTCGAGTCAGGATCAATTTGTCCGAAAATCTAAGGCTAACACCCATCCAAAAACCAAGTTCAACCATGTTTGGGAGAAAAGTGTATTACCATAAATTTGAAGTCTAATACAAACTAAAACCTCTTGGATATGAACAAGGTTAGAAATATAAGGCTACTACTCATTCAAATGGGGCTCGTCGAGTCAGGATCAATTTGACCGAATATCCAAGGCTAACACCCCCTTAAAAAAACAAAGTTAAACCATGTTTGGGAGAAAAGTGTATTACCCATAAATTTGAAGTCTAATACCAACTAAAAGCTCTTGGATATGAACAAGGTTAGAAATATAAGGCTAATACTCATTTAAATGGGGTTCGTCGAGTGAGGATCAATTTGTCCGAAAATCTAAGGCTAACACCCCTCCAAAAACCAAGTTCAACCATGTTTGGGAGAAAAGTGTATTACCCATAAATTTGAAGTCTAATACCAACTAAAATCTCTTGGAAATGAACAAGGTTAGAAATATAATGCTACTACTCATTTAAATGGGGCTCGTCGAGTCAGGATCAATTTGACCGAAAATCCAAGGCTAACACCCCCTCCAAAAACGAAGTTCAACCATGTTTGGGAGAAAAGTGTATTACCCATAAATTTGAAGTCTAATACCAAACTAAAAAACTCTTGGATATGAACAAGGTTAGAAATATAAGGATAATACTCATTTAAATGGGGCTCGTCGAGTCGGGGATCAATTTGTCCGAAAATCTAAGGCTAACACCCATCCAAAAACCAAGTTCAACAATGTTTGGGAGAAAAGTGTATTACCCATAAATTTGAAGTCTAATACAAACTAAAACCTCTTGGATATGAACAAGGTTAGAAATATAAGGCTAATACTCATTTAAATTGGGGCTCGTCGAGTCGGGATCAATTTGTCCCAGAAAATCCAAGGCTAACACCCCTCCAAAAACCAAGTTCAACCATGTTTGGGAGAAAAGTGTATTACCCATAAAGTTTGAAGTCTAATACCAACTAAAAGCTCTTGTATATGAACAATGTTAGAAATATAAGGCTAATACTCATTTAAATTGGGGCTCGTCGAGTCGGGATCAATTTTTCCGAAAATCTAAGGCTAACACCCCCTCCAAAAACCAAGTTCAACCATGTTTGGGAGAAAAGTGTATTACCCTATAAATTTGAAGTCTAATACCAACTAAAAAATCTTGGATATGAACAAGGTTAGAAATATAAGGCTAATACTCATTTAAATGGGGCTCGTCGAGTCAGGATCAATTTGTCCGAAAATCTAAGGCTAACACCCATCCAAAAACCAAGTTCAACCATGTTTGGGAGAAAAGTGTATTACCATAAATTTGAAGTCTAATACAAACTAAAACCTCTTGGATATGAACAAGGTTAGAAATATAAGGCTACTACTCATTCAAATGGGGCTCGTCGAGTCAGGATCAATTTGACCGAAAATCCAAGGCTTACACCCCCTCCAAAAACCAAGTTCAACCATGTTTGGGAGAAAAGTGTATTACCCATAAGTTTGAAGTCTAATACCAACTAAAAGCTCTTGGATATGAACAAGGTTAGAAATATAAGGATACTACTCATTTAAATTGGGCTCGTCGAGTCAGGATCAATTTGTCCGAAAATCCAAGGCTAACACCCCCTCCAAAAACCAAGTTCAACCATGTTTGGGAGAAAAATGTATTACCCATAAATTTGAAGTCTAATACCAACTAAAATCTCTTGGAAATGAACAAGGTTAGAAATATAAGGCTACTACTCATTTAAATGGGGCTCGTCGAGTCAGGATCAATTTGACCGAAAATCCAAGGCTAAGACCCCCTCCAAAAACCAAGTTCAACCATGTTTGGGAGAAAAGTGTATTACCCATAAATTTGAAGTCTAATACCAACTAAAAGCTCTTGGATATGAACAATGTTAGAAATATAAGGCTAATACTCATTTAAATTGGGGCTCGTCGAGTCGGGGATCAATTTCTCTGAAAATCTAAGGCTAACACCCCTCCAAAAACCAAGTTCAACCATGTTTGGGGGAAAAGTGTATTACCCATAAATTTGAAGTCTAATACCAACTAAAGGGTCTTGGATATTAACAAGGTTAGAAATTTAAGGCTAATACTCATTTAAATGGGGCTCGTCGAGTCAGGATCAATTTGACCGAAAATCCAAGGCTAACACCCATCCAAAAACCAAGTTCAACCATGTTTGGGAGAAAAGTGTATTACCATAAATTTGAAGTCTAATACAAACTAAAACCTCTTGGATATGAACAAGGTTAGAAATATAATGCTACTACTCATTCAAATGGGGCTCGTCGAGTCAGGATCAATTTGACCGAAAATCCAAGGCTAACACCCCCTTAAAAAACAAAGTTAAACCATGTTTGGGAGAAAAGTGTATTACCCATAAATTTGAAGTCTAATACCAACTAAAAGCTCTTGGATATGAACAAGGTTAGAAATATAATGCTACTACTCATTCAAATGGGGCTCGTCGAGTCAGGATCAATTTGACCGAAAATCCAAGGCTAACACCCCCTTAAAAAACAAAGTTAAACCATGTTTGGGAGAAAAGTGTATTACCCATAAATTTGAAGTCTAATACCAACTAAAAGCTCTTGGATATGAACAAGGTTAGAAATATAAGGCTAATACTCATTTAAATGGGGTTCGTCGAGTGAGGATCAATTTGTCCGAAAATCTAAGGCTAACACCCCTCCAAAAACCAAGTTCAACCATGTTTGGGAGAAAAGTGTATTACCCATAAATTTGAAGTCTAATACCAACTAAAATCTCTTGGAAATGAACAAGGTTAGAAATATAAGGCTAATACTCATTTAAATGGGGCTCGTCGAGTCAGGATCAATATGTCCGAAAATCTAAGGCTAACACCCATCCAAAAACCAAGTTCAACAATGTTTGGGAGAAAAGTGTATTACCATAAATTTGAAGTCTAATACAAACTAAAACCTCTTGGATATGAACAAGGTTAGAAATATAAGGCTACTACTCATTCAAATGGGGCTCGTCGAGTCGGGGATCAATTTGTCCGAAAATCTAAGGCTAACACCCATCCAAAAACCAAGTTCAACCATGTTTGGGAGAAAATTGTATTACCCATAAATTTGAAGTCTAATACAAACTAAAAACCTCTTGGATATGAACAAGGTTAGAAATATAAGGCTACTACTCATTCAAATGGGCGCTCGTCGAGTCGGGATCAATTTGACCGAAAAATCCAAGGCTAACACCCCCTCCAAAAACCAAGTTCAACCATGTCTGGGAGAAAAGTGTATTACCCATAAATTTGAGGTCTAATACCAACTAAAAGCTCTTGGATATGAACAAGGTTTGAAATATAAGGATACTACTCATTTAAATTGGGCTCGTCGAGTGAGGATCAATTTGTCCGAAAATCCAAGGCTAACACCCCCTCCAAAAACCAAGTTCAACCATGTTTGGGAGAAAAGTGTATTACCCATAAATTTGAAGTCTAATACCAACTAAAATCTCTTGGAAATGAACAAGGTTAGAAATATAAGGCTACTACTCATTTAAATGGGGCTCGTCAAGTCAGGATCAATTTGACCGAAAATCCAAGGCTAACACCCCCTCCAAAAACCAAGTTCAACCATGTTTGGGAGAAAAGTGTATTACCCATAAATTTGAAGTCTAATACCAACTAAAAGCTCTTGGATATGAACAATGTTAGAAATATAAGGCTAATACTCATTTAAATTGGGCTCGTCGAGTCGGGATCAAATTTTTCTGAAAATCTAAGGCTAACACCCCTCCAAAAACCAAGTTCAACCATGTTTGGGGGAAAAGTGTATTACCCATAAATTTGAAGTCTAATACCAACTAAAAGGGTCTTGGATATTAACAAGGTTAGAAATTTAAGGCTAATACTCATTTAAATGGGGCTCGTCGAGTCGGGATCAATTTGACCAGAAAATCCAAGGCTAACACCCATCCAAAAACCAAGTTCAACCATGTTTGGGAGAAAAGTGTATTACCATAAATTTGAAGTCTAATACAAACTAAAACCTCTTGGATATGAACAAGGTTAGAAATATAATGCTACTACTCATTTAAATGGGGCTCGTCGAGTCAGGATCAATTTGACCGAAAATCCAAGGCTAACACCCCCTCCAAAAACGAAGTTCAACCATGTTTGGGAGAAAAGTGTATTACCCATAAATTTGAAGTCTAATACCAGCTAAAAGCTCTTGTATATGAACAATGTTAGAAATATAAGGCTAATACTCATTTAAATTGGGCTCGCCGAGTCAGGATCAATTTTTCCGAAAATCTAAGGCTAACACCCCTCCAAAAACCAAGTTCAACCATGTTTGGGAGAAAAGTGTATTACCTATAAATTTGAAGTCTAATACCAACTAAAAAATCTTGGATATGAACAAGGTTATAAATATAAGGCTAATACTCATTTAAATGGGGCTCGTCGAGTCAGGATCAATTTTTCCGAAAATCTAAGGCTAACACCCATCCAAAAACCAAGTTCAACCATGTTTGGGAGAAAAGTGTATTACCATAAATTTGAAGTCTAATACAAACTAAAAACTCTTGGATATGAACAAGGTTAGAAATATAAGGCTACTACTCATTCAAATGGGGCTCGTCGAGTCAGGATCAATTTGACCGAAAATCCAAGGCTAACACCCCCTCCAAAAACCAAGTTCAACCATGTTTGGGTGAAAAGTGTATTACCCATAAATTTGAAGTCTAATACCAACTAAAAGCTCTTGGATATGAACAAGGTTAGAAATATAAGGATACTACTCATTTAAATTGGGCTCGTCGAGTCAGGATCAATTTGTCCGAAAATCCAAGGCTAACACCCCCTCCAAAAACGAAGTTCAACCATGTTTGGGAGAAAAGTGTATTACCCATAAATTTGAAGTCTAATACCAACTAAAAGCTCTTGGATATGAACAAGGTTAGAAATATAAGGCTAATACTCATTTAAATGGGGTTCGTCGAGTGAGGATCAATTTGTCCGAAAATCTAAGGCTAACACCCCTCCAAAAACCAAGTTCAACCATGTTTGGGAGAAAAGTGTATTACCCATAAATTTGAAGTCTAATACCAACTAAAATCTCTTGGAAATGAACAAGGTTAGAAATATAAGGCTACTACTCATTTAAATGGGGCTCGTCGAGTCAGGATCAATTTGACCGAAAATCCAAGGCTAACACCCCCTCCAAAAACCAAGTTCAACCATGTTTGGGAGAAAAGTGTATTACCCATAAATTTGAAGTCTAATACCAACTAAAAGCTCTTGGATATGAACAATGTTAGAAATATAACGCTAATACTCATTTAAATGGGGCTCGCCGAGTTAGGATCAATTTTTCCGAAAATCTAAGGCTAACACCCCTCCAAAAACCAAGTTCAACCATGTTTGGGAGAAAAGTGTATTACCTATAAATTTGAAGTCTAATACCAACTAAAAAATCTTGGATATGAACAAGGTTAGAAATATAAGGCTAATACTCATTTAAATGGGGCTCGTCGAGTCAGGATCAATTTGTCCGAAAATCCAAGGCTAACACCCCTCCAAAAACCAAGTTCAACCATGTTTGGGAGAAAAGTGTATTACCCATAAATTTGAAGTCTAATACCAACTAAAATCTCTTGGAAATGAACAAGGTTAGAAATATAATGCTACTACTCATTTAAATGGGGCTCGTCGAGTCAGGATCAATTTGACCGAAAATCCAAGGCTAACACCCCCTCCAAAAACGAAGTTCAACCATGTTTGGGAGAAAAGTGTATTACCCATAAATTTGAAGTCTAATACCAACTAAAAGCTGTTGTATATGAACAATGTTAGAAATATAAGGCTAATACTCATTTAAATTGGGCTCGCCGAGTCAGGATCAATTTTTCCGAAAATCTAAGGCTAACACCCCTCCAAAAACCAAGTTCAACCATGTTTGGGAGAAAAGTGTATTACCTATAAATTTGAAGTCTAATACCAACTAAAAAATCTTGGATATGAACAAGGTTATAAATATAAGGCTAATACTCATTTAAATGGGGCTCGTCGAGTCAGGATCAATTTGTCCGAAAATCTAAGGCTAACACCCATCCAAAAACCAAGTTCAACCATGTTTGGGAGAAAAGTGTATTACCATAAATTTGAAGTCTAATACAAACTAAAACCTCTTGGATATGAACAAGGTTAGAAATATAAGGCTACTACTCATTCAAATGGGGCTCGTCGAGTCAGGATCAATTTGACCGAAAATCCAAGGCTAACACCCCCTCCAAAAACCAAGTTCAACCATGTTTGGGAGAAAAGTGTATTACCCATAAATTTGAAGTCTAATACCAACTAAAAGCTCTTGGATATGAACAAGGTTAGAAATATAAGGATACTACTCATTTAAATTGGGCTCGTCGAGTCAGGATCAATTTGTCCGCAAAATCCAAGGCTAACACCCCCTCCAAAAACCAAGTTCAACCATGTTTGGGAGAAAAGTGTATTACCCATAAATTTGAAGTCTAATACCAACTAAAAGCTCTTGGATATGAACAAGGTTAGAAATATAAGGCTACTACTCATTTAAATGGGGCTCGTCGAGTCGGGGATCAATTTGACCGAAAATCCAAGGCTAACACCCCCTCCAAAAACCAAGTTCAACCATGTTTGGGAGAAAAGTGTATTACCCATAAATTTGAAGTCTAATACCAACTAAAAGCTCTTGGATATGAACAATGTTAGAAATATAAGGCTAATACTCATTTAAATTGGGCTCGCTGAGTCGGGATCAATTTTTTCCGAAAAATCTAAGGCTAACACCCCTCCAAAAACCAAGTTCAACCATGTTTGGGGGAAAAGTGTATTACCCATAAATTTGAAGTCTAATACCAACTAAATGGTCTTGGATATTAACAAGGTTAGAAATTTAAGGCTAATACTCATTTAAATGGGGCTCGTCGAGTCGGGGATCAATTTGACCAGAAAATCCAAGGCTAACACCCCCTCCAAAAAATTAAGTTCAACCATGTTTGGGAGAAAAGTGTATTACCCATAAATTTCAAGTCTAATACAAACTAAAAGCTCTTGGATATGAACAAGGTTAGAAATATAAGGCTACTACTCATTTAAATGGTGCTCGTCGAGTCAGGATCAATTTGACCGAAAATCCAAGGCTAACACCCCCTCCAAAAACCAAGTTCAACCATGTTTGGCAGAAAAGTGTATTACCCATAAATTTGAAGTCTAATACCAACTAAAAGCTCTTGGATATGAACAAGGTTATAAATATAAGGATAATACTCATTTAAATGGGGCTCGTCGAGTCAGGATCAATTTGTCCGAAAATCTAAGGCTAACACCCATCCAAAAACCAAGTTCAACCATGTTTGGGAGAAAAGTGTATTACCATAAATTTGAAGTCTCATACCAACTAAAAGCTCTTGGATATGAACAAGGTTAGAAATATAGGGCTAGTACTCATTTAAATGGGGCTCGTCGAGTCAGGATCAATTTGACCGAAAATCCAAGGCTAACACCCCTCCAAAAACGAAGTTCAACCATGTTTGGGAGAAAAGTGTATTACCCATAAATTGGAAGTCTAATACCAACTAAAATCTCGTGGATATGAACAAGGTTAGAAATATAAGGCTAATACTCATTTAAATGGGGCTCGTCGAGTCAGGATCAATTTGTCCGAAAATCCAAGGCTAACACCCCTCCAAAAACCAAGTTCAACCATGTTTGGGGGAAAAGTGTATTACCCATAAATTTGAAGTCTAATACCAACTAAAGGGTCTTGGATATGAACAAGGTTAGAAATATAAGGCTAATACTCATTTAAATGGGGCTCGTCGAGTCAGGATCAATTTGTCCGAAAATCCAACGCTAACACCCCCTCCAAAATCCAAGTTCAACCATGTTTGGGAGAAAAGTGTATTACCCATAAATTTGAAGTCTAATACAAACTAAAAGGTCTTGGATATGAACAAGGTTAGAAATATAAGGCTACTACTCATTTAAATGGGGCTCGTCGAGTCAGGATCAATTTGTCCGAAAATCCAAGGCTAACACCCCCTCCAAAAACCAAGTTCAACCATGTTTGGGGGAAAAGTGTATTACCCATAAATTGGAAGTCTAATACCAACTAAAGGGTCTTGGATATGAACAAGGTTAGAAATATAAGGCTAATACTCATTTAAATGGGGCTCGTCGAGTCAGGATCAATTTGTCTGAAAATCCAAGGCTAACACCCCCCCAAAAACCAAGTTCAACCATGTTTGGGACAAAAGTGTATTACCTATAAATTTGAAGTCTAATACCAACTAAAAAATCTTGGATATGAACAAGGTTAGAAATATAAGGCTAATACTCATTTAAATGGGGCTCGTCGAGTCAGGATCAATTTGTCCGAAAATCTAAGGCTAACACCCATCCAAAAACCAAGTTCAACCATGTTTGGGAGAAAAGTGTATTACCATAAATTTGAAGTGTAATACAAACTAGGATATGAACAAGGTTAGAAATATAAGGCTAATACTCATTTAAATGGGGCTCATCGAGTCAGGATCAATTTGTCTGAAAATCCAAGGCTAACACCCCCTCCAAAATCCAAGTTCAACCATGTTTGGGAGAAAAGTGTATTACCCATAAATTTGAAGTCTAATACAAACTAAAAGCTCTTGGATATGAACAAGGTTATAAATATAAGGCTAATACTTATTTAAATGGGGCTCGTCGAGTTAGGATCAATTTGTCCAAAAATCCAAGGCTAACACCCCCCCAAAAACCAAGTTCAACCATGTTTGGGAGAAAAGTGTATTACCCATAAATTTGAAGTCTAATACAAACTAAAAGCTCTTGGATATGAACAAGGTTAGAAATATAAGGCTAATACTTATTTAAATGGGGCTTGTCGAGTCAGGATCAATTTGTCCGAAAATCGAAGGCTAACACCCCTCCAAAAACCAAGTTCAACCATGTTTGGGAGAAAAGTGTATTACCCATAAATTTGAAGTCTAATACCAACTAAAAGCTCTAGGATATGAACAAGGTTAGAAATATAAGGCTACTACTCATTTAAATGGGGCTCGTCGAGTCAGGATCAATTTGACCGAAAATCCAACGCTAACAACCCTCCAAAAACCAAGTTCAACCATGTGTGGGAGAAAAGTGTATTACCCATAAATTGGAAGTCTAATACCAACTAAAATCTCGTGGATATGAACAAGGTTAGAAATATAAGGCTAATACTCATTTAAATGGGGCTCGTCGAGTCAGGATCAATTTGTCCAAAAATCCAAGGCTAACACCCCCTCCAAAAACCAAGTTCAACCATGTTTGGGAGAAAAGTGTATTACCCATAAATTTGAAGTCTAATACCAACTAAAAGCTCTAGGATATGAACAAGGTTAGAAATATAAGGCTACTACTCATTTAAATGGGGCTCGTCGAGTCAGGATCAATTTGACCGAAAATCCAAGGCTAACACCCCTCCAAAAACCAAGTTCAACCATGTGTGGGAGAAAAGTGTATTACCCATAAATTGGAAGTCTAATACCAACTAAAATCTCGTGGATATGAACAAGGTTAGAAATATAAGGCTAATACTCATTTAAATGGAGCTCGTCGAGTTAGGATCAATTTGTCCGAAAATCCAAGGCTAACACCCCCTCCAAAAACCAAGTTCAACCATGTTTGGGGGAAAAGTGTATTACCCATAAATTTGAAGTATAATAACAAATAAAGGGTCTTGGATATGAACAAGGTTAGAAATATAAGGCTAATACTCATTTAAATGGGGCTCGTCGAGTCAGGATCAATTTGTCCGAAAATTCAAGGCTAACACCCCCTCCAAAATCCAAGTTCAACCATGTTTGGGAGAAAAGTGTATTACCCATAAATTTGAAGTCTAATACAAACTAAAAGGTCTTGGATATGAACAAGGTTAGAAATATAAGGCTAATACTCATTTAAATGGGGCTCGTCGAGTCAGGATCAATTTGTCCGAAAATCCAAGGCTAACACCCCCTCCAAAAACCAAGTTCAACCATGTTTGGGAGAAAAGTGTATTACTCATAAATTTGAAGTCCAATACCAAATAAAGGGTCTTGGATATGAACAAGGTTAGAAATAAAAGGCTAATACTAATTTAAATGGTGCTTGTCGAGTCAGGATCAATTTGATCGAAAATCCAAGGCTAACACCCCTCCAAAAAACCAAGTTCAACCATGCTTGGGAGAAAAGTGTATTACCCATAAATTTGAAGTCTAATACCAACTAAAGGGTCTTGGATATGAACAAGGTTAGAAATATAAGGCTACTACTCATTTAAATGGGGCTCGTCCCAGATCAGGGATCAATTTGACCGAAAATCCAAGGCTAACACCCCTCCAAAAACCAAGTTCAACCATGTTTGGGAGAAAAGTGTATTACCCATAAATTTGAAGTCTAATACCAACTAAAAGCTCTTGGATATGAACAAGGTTAGAAATATAAGGATACTACTCATTTAAATTGGGCTCGTCGAGTCAGGATCAATTTGTCCGAAAATCCAAGGCTAACACCCCCTCCAAAAACCAAGTTCAACCATGTTTGGGAGAAAAGTGTATTACCCATAAATTTGAAGTCTAATACCAACTAAAATATCTTGGAAATGAACAAGGTTAGAAATATAAGGCTACTACTCATTTAAATGGGGCTCGTCGAGTCAGGATCAATTTGACCGAAAATCCAAGGCTAACACCCCCTCCAAAAACCAAGTTCAACCATGTTTGGGAGAAAAGTGTATTACCCATAAATTTGAAATCTAATGCCAACTAAAAGCTCTTGGATATGAACAAGGTTAGAAATATAAGGCTAATACTCATTTAAATGGGGCTCGTCGAGTCAGGATCAATTTGTCTGAAAATCCAAGGCTAACACCCTCTCCAAAAACCAAGTTCTACCATGTTTGGGGGGAAGTGTATTACCCATAAATTTGAAGTCTAATACCAACTAAAGGGTCTTGGATATGAACAAGGTTAGTAATATAAGGCTAATACTCATTTAAATGGGGCTCGTCGAGTCAGGATCAATTTGACCGAAAATCCAAGGCTAACACCCCTCCAAAAACCAAGTTCAACCATGTTTGGCAGAAAAGTGTATTACCCATAAATTTGAAGTCTAATACCAACTAAAAGCTCTAGGATATGAACAAAGTTAGAAATATAAGGCTAATACTCATTTAAATGGGGCTCGTCGAGTCAGGATCAATTTGTCCGAAAATCTAAGGCTAACACCCCTCCAAAAACCAAGTTCAACCATGTTTGGGAGAAAAGTGTATTACCCATAAATTGGAAGTCTAATACCAACTAAAAGCTCTTGGATATGAACATGGTTAGAAATATAAGGCTACTACTCATTTAAATGGGGCTCGTCGAGTCAGGATCAATTTGACCGAAAATCCAAGGCTAACACCCCCTCCAAAAACCAAGTTCAACCATGCTTGGGAGAAAAGTGTATTACCAAAAAATTTGAAGTCTAATACCAACTAAAGGGTCTTGGATATGAACAAGGTTAGAAATATAAGGCTAATACTCATTTAAATTGGGGCTCGTCGAGTCAGGATCAATTTTTCCAAAAATCTAAGGCTAACACCCCTCCAAAAACCAAGTTCAACCATGTTTGGGAGAAAAGTGTATTACCCATAAATTGGAAGTCTAATACCAACTAAAAGCTCTTGGATATGAACATGGTTAGAAATATAAGGCTACTACTCATTTAAATGGGGCTCGTCGAGTCAGGATCAATTTGTCTGAAAATCCAAGGCTAACACCCCCTCCAAAAACCAAGTTCTACCATGTTTGGGGTGAAGTGTATTACCCATAAATTTGAAGTCTAATACCAACTAAAGGGTCTTGGATATGAACAAGGTTAGAAATATAAGGCTAATACTCATTTAAATGGGGCTCGTAGAGTCAGGATCAATTTGACCGAAAATCCAAGGCTAACACCCCCTCCAAAAACCAAGTTCAACCATGTTTGGCAGAAAAGTGTATTACCCATAAATTTGAAGTCTAATACCAACTAAAAGCTCTAGGATATGAACAAGGTTAGAAATATAAGGCTACTACTCATTTAAATGGGGCTCGTCGAGTCAGGATCAATTTGACCGAAAATCCAAGGCTAACACCCCTCCAAAAACCAAGTTCAACCATGTGTGGGAGAAAAGTGTATTACCCATAAATTGGAAGTCTAATACCAACTAAAATCTCGTGGATATGAACAAGGTTAGAAATATAAGGCTAATACTCATTTAAATGGGGCTCGTAGAGTCAGGATCAATTTGACCGAAAATCCAAGGCTAACACCCCCTCCAAAAACCAAGTTCAACCATGTTTGGCAGAAAAGTGTATTACCCATAAATTTGAAGTCTAATACCAACTAAAAGCTCTAGGATATGAACAAGGTTAGAAATATAAGGCTACTACTCATTTAAATGGGGCTCGTCGAGTCAGGATCAATTTGACCGAAAATCCAAGGCTAACACCCCTCCAAAAACCAAGTTCAACCATGTGTGGGAGAAAAGTGTATTACCCATAAATTGGAAGTCTAATACCAACTAAAATCTCGTGGATATGAACAAGGTTAGAAATATAAGGCTAATACTCATTTAAATGGGGCTCGTCGAGTTAGGATCAATTTGTCCGAAAATCCAAGGCTAACACCCCCTCCAAAAACCAAGTTCAACCATGTTTGGGAGAAAAGTGTATTACCCATAAATTTGAAATCTAATGCCAACTAAAAGCTCTTGGATATGAACAAGGTTAGAAATATAAGGCTAAGACTCATTTAAATGGGGCTCGTCGAGTCAGGATCAATTTGTCTGAAAATCCAAGGCTAACACCCTCTCCAAAAACCAAGTTCTACCATGTTTGGGGGGAACTGTATTACCCATAAATTTGAAGTCTAATACCAACTAAAGGGTCTTGGATATGAACAAGGTTAGTAATATAAGGCTAATACTCATTTAAATGGGGCTCGTCGAGTCAGGATCAATTTGACCGAAAATCCAAGGCTAACACCCCCTCCAAAAACCAAGTTCAACCATGTTTGGCAGAAAAGTGTATTACCCATAAATTTGAAGTCTAATACCAACTAAAAGCTCTAGGATATGAACAAAGTTAGAAATATAAGGCTAATACTCATTTAAATGGGGCTCGTCGAGTCAGGATCAATTTGTCCGAAAATCTAAGGCTAACACCCCTCCAAAAACCAAGTTCAACCATGTTTGGGAGAAAAGTGTATTACCCATAAATTGGAAGTCTAATACCAACTAAAAGCTCTTGGATATGAACATGGTTAGAAATATAAGGCTACTACTCATTTAAATGGGGCTCGTCGAGTCAGGATCAATTTGACCGAAAATCCAAGGCTAACACCCCTCCAAAAACCAAGTTCAACCATGCTTGGGAGAAAAGTGTATTACCAAAAAATTTGAAGTCTAATACCAACTAAAGGGTCTTGGATATGAACAAGGTTAGAAATATAAGGCTAATACTCATTTAAATTGGGCTCGTCGAGTCAGGATCAATTTTTCCAAAAATCTAAGGCTAACACCCCTCCAAAAACCAAGTTCAACCATGTTTGGGAGAAAAGTGTATTACCCATAAATTGGAAGTCTAATACCAACTAAAAGCTCTTGGATATGAACATGGTTAGAAATATTAGGCTACTACTCATTTAAATGGGGCTCGTCGAGTCAGGATCAATTTGTCTGAAAATCCAAGGCTAACACCCCCTGCAAAAACCAAGTTCTACCATGTTTGGGGTGAAGTGTATTACCCATAAATTTGAAGTCTAATACCAACTAAAGGGTCTTGGATATGAACAAGGTTAGAAATATAAGGCTAATACTCATTTAAATGGGGCTCGTAGAGTCAGGATCAATTTGACCGAAAATCCAAGGCTAACACCCCCTCCAAAAACCAAGTTCAACCATGTTTGGCAGAAAAGTGTATTACCCATAAATTTGAAGTCTAATACCAACTAAAAGCTCTTGGATATGAACAAAGTTAGAAATATAAGGCTAATACTCATTGAAATGGGGCTCGTCGAGTCAGGATCAATTTGTCTGAAAATCCAAGGCTAACACCCCCTCCAAAAACCAAGTTCTACCATGTTTGGGGTGAAGTGTATTACCCATAAATTTGAAGTCTAATACCAACTAAAGGGTCTTGGATATGAACAAGGTTAGAAATATAAGGCTAATACTCATTTAAATGGGGCTCGTAGAGTCAGGATCAATTTGACCGAAAATCCAAGGCTAACACCCCCTCCAAAAACCAAGTTCAACCATGTTTGGCAGAAAAGTGTATTACCCATAAATTTGAAGTCTAATACCAACTAAAAGCTGTTGGATATGAACAAAGTTAGAAATATAAGGCTAATACTCATTTAAATGGGGCTCGTCGAGTCAGGATCAATTTGTCCGAAAATCTAAGACTAACACCCCTCCAAAAACCAAGTTCAACCATGTTTGGGAGAAAAGTGTATTACCCATAAATTGGAAGTCTAATACAAACTAAAAGCTCTTGGATATGAACATGGTGAGAAATATAAGGCTACTACTCATTTAAATGGGGCTCGTCGAGTCAGGATCAATTTGACCGAAAATCCAAGGCTAACACCCCCTCCAAAAACCAAGTTCAACCATGTTTGGGAGAAAAGTGTATTACCCATAAATTTGAAGTCTAATACCAACTAAAAGCTCTTGGATATGAACAAGGTTAGAAATATAAGGCTACTGCTCATTTAAATGGGGCTCGTCGCGTCAGGATCAATTTGACCGAAAATTCAAGGCTAACACCCCCTCAAAAAACCAAGTTCAACCATGTTTGGGAGAAAAGTGTATTACCCATAAATTTGAAATCTAATACCAACTAAAAGCTCTTGGATATGAAAAAGGTTAGAAATATAAGGCTAATTCTCATTTAAATGGGGCTCGTCGAGTCAGGGATCAATTTGTCTGAAAATCCAAGGCTAACACCCCCTCCAAAAACCAAGTTCAACCATGTTTGGGGGGAAAGTGTATTACCCATAAATTTGAAGTCTAATACCAACT
This sequence comes from Salix suchowensis, assembly GCA_029030765.1. Taxonomy (NCBI): domain Eukaryota; kingdom Viridiplantae; phylum Streptophyta; class Magnoliopsida; order Malpighiales; family Salicaceae; genus Salix; species Salix suchowensis. Next base: position 2,927,184 of record JAPFFH010000028.1, on the reverse strand, counting down.
AAAGGGTCTTGGATATGAACAAGGTTAGAAATATAAGGCTAATACTCATTTAAATGGGGGCTCGTCGAGTCAGGGATCAATTTGACCGAAAATCCAAGGCTAACACCCCCTCCAAAAACCAAGTTCAACCATGTTTGGGAGAAAAGTGTATTACCCATAAATTTGAAATCTAATGCCAACTAAAAGCTCTTGGATATGAACAAGGTTAGAAATATAAGACTAATACTCATTTAAATGGGGCTCGTTGAGTCGGGATCAATTTGTCCGAAAATCCAAGGCTAACACCCCTCCAAAAACCAAGTTCTACCATGTTTGGGGGGGAAGTGTATTACCCATAAATTTGAAGTCTAATACCAACTAAAGGGTCTTGGATATGAACAAGGTTAGAAATATAAGGCTAATACTCATTTAAATGGGGCTCGTAGAGTCAGGATCAATTTGACCGAAAATCCAAGGCTAACACCCCCTCCAAAAACCAAGTTCAACCATGTTTGGCAGAAAAGTGTATTACCCATAAATTTGAAGTCTAATACCAACTAAAAGCTCTTGGATATGAACAAAGTTAGAAATATAAGGCTAATACTCATTTAAATGGGGCTCGTCGAGTCAAGATCAATTTGTCCGAAAATCTAAGGCTAACACCCCTCCAAAAACCAAGTTCAACCATGTTTGGGAGAAAAGTGTATTACCCATAAATTGGAAGTCTAATACCAACTAAAAGCTCTTGGATATGAACATGGTGAGAAATATAAGGCTACTACTCATTTAAATGGGGCTCGTCGAGTCAGGATCAATTTGACCGAAAATCCAAGGCTAACACCCCCTGCAAAAACCAAGTTCAACCATGTTTGGGAGAAAAGTGTATTACCCATAAATTTGAAGTCTAATACTAACTAAAAGCTCTTGGATATGAACAAGGTTAGAAATATAAGGCTAATTCTCATTTAAATGGGGCTCGTCGAGTCAGGATCAATTTGACCGAAAATCCAAGGCTAACACCCCCTCCAAAAACCAAGTTCAACCATGTTTGGGAGAAAAGTGTATTACCCATAAATTTGAAGTCTAATACTAACTAAAAGCTCTTGGATATGAACAAGGTTAGAAATATAAGGCTACTACTCATTTAAATGGGGCTCGTCGCGTCAGGATCAATTTGACCGAAAATTCAAGACTAACACCCCTCCAAAAACCAAGTTCAACCATGTTTGGGAGAAAAGTGTATTACCCATAAATTGGAAGTCTAATACAAACTAAAAGCTCTTGGATATGAACATGGTGAGAAATATAAGGCTACTACTCATTTAAATGGGGCTCGTCGAGTCAGGATCAATTTGACCGAAAATCCAAGGCTAACACCCCCTCCAAAAACCAAGTTCAACCATGTTTGGGGGGAAAGTGTATTACCCATAAATTTGAAGTCTAATACCAACTAAAGGGTCTTGGATATGAACAAGGTTTGAAATATAAGGCTAATACTCATTTAAATGGGGCTCGTCGAGTCAGGATCAATTTGACCGAAAATCCAAGGCTAACACCCCCTCCAAAAACCAAGTTCAACCATGTTTGGGAGAAAAGTGTATTACCCATAAATTTAAAGTCTAATACCAACTAAATGGTTCTGGATATGAAAAAGGTTAGAAATATAAGGCTAATACTCATTTAAATGGGGCTCGTCGAGTCAGGATCAATTTGTCCAAAAATCAAAGGCTAACACCCCTCCAAAAACCAAGTTCAAGCATGTTTGGGGGAAAAGTGTATTACCCATAAATTTGACGTCTAATACCAACTAAAAGCTCTTGGCTATGAACAAAGTTAGAAATATAAGGCTAATACTCATTTAAATGGGGCTCGTCGAGTCAGGGATCAATTTGTCCGAAAATCCAAGGCTAACATCCCATCCAAAAACCAAGTTCAACCATGTTTGGGGGGAAAAGTGTATTACCCACAAATTTGAAGTCTAATACCAAGTAAAAGGGCTTGGATATGAACAAGGTTAGAAATCTAAGGCTAATACTCATTTAAATGGGGGCTTGTCGAGTCAGGGATCAATTTGTCCGAAAATCTAAGGCTAACACCCCCTCCAAAAACCAAGTTCAACCATGTTTGGGGGAAAAACTGTATTACCCATAAATTTGAAGTCTAATACCAACTAAAAGCTCTTGGATATGAACAAGGATAGAAATCTAAGGCTAATACTCATTTAAATGGGGCTCTTCGAGTCACGATCAATTTGTCCGAAAATCCAAGGCTAACACCCCCTCCAAAAACCAAGTTCAACCATGTTTGGGGGAAAACTGTATTACCCATAAATTTGAAGTCTAATACCAACTAAAAGCTCTTGGATATGAACAAGGATAGAAATCTAAGGCTAATACTCATTTAAATGGGGCTCTTCGAGTCACGATCAATTTGTCCGAAAATCCAAGGCTAACACCCCCTCCAAAAACCAAGTTCAACCATGTTTGGGAGAAAAGTGTATTACCCATAAATTTAAACTCTAATACCAACTAAATGGTCTTGTATATGAAAAAGGATAGAAATATAAGACTAATACTCATTTAAATGGGGCTCGTCGAGTCGGGATCAATTTGTCCAAAAATCCAAGGCTAACACCCCCTCCAAAAACCAAGTTCAACCATGTTTGGTGGAAAAGTGTATTACACATAAATTTGAGGTCTAATACCAACTAAAAGCTCTTAGATATGAACAAGGTTAGAAATCTAAATCCAATACTCATTTAAATGTGGCTCGTCGAGTCAGGATCAATTTGTCCAAAAATCCAAGGCTAACACCCCCTCCAAAAACCAAGTTCAACCATGTTTGGGGGAAAAGTGTATTACCCATAAATTTAAAGTCTAATCCCAACTAAAAGGTCTTGGATATGAAAAAGGATAGAAATATAAGGGTAATACTCATTTACATGGGGCTCGTCGAGTCAGGATCAATTTGTCCGAAAATCCAAGGCTAACACCCCCTCCAAAAACCAAGTTCAACCATGTTTGGGGGAAAAGTGTATTACCCACAAATTTGAAGTCTAATACCAAGTAAAAGGGCTTGGATATGAACAAAGTTATAAATCTAAGGCCAATACTCATTTAAATGGGGCTCGTCGAGTCAGGATCAATTTTTCCGAAAATCCAAGGCTAACACCCCCTCCAAAAACCAAGTTCAACCATGTATGGGGGAAAAGTGTATTACCCATAAATTTGAGGTCTAATACCAACTAAAATCTCTTAGATATGAACAAGGTTAGAAATCTAAGTCCAATACTCATTTAAATGGGGCTCGTCGAGTCAGGATCAATTTGTCCGGAAATCCAAGGCTAACACCCCCTTCAAAAACCAAGTTCAACCATGTTTGGGGGAAAAGTGTATTACCCATAAATTTGACGTCTAATACCAACTAAAAGCTACTGGCTATGAACAAAGATAGAATTATAAGGCTAATACTCATTTAAATGGGGCTCCTCGAGTCAGGATCAATTTGTCCGGAAATCCAAGGCTAACACCCTCTCCAAAAACCAAGTTCAACCATGTTTGGGGGAAAAGTGTATTACCCTAAATTTAATGTCTAATACCAACTAAAAGGTCTTGGATATGAAAAAGGATAGAAATATAAGGGTAATACTGATTTAAATGGGGCTCGTCGAGTCAGGATCAATTTGTCCAAAAATCCAAGGCTAACACCCCCTCCAAAAACCAAGTTCAACCATGTTTGGGAGAAAAGTGTATTACCCATAAATTTAAAGTCTAATACCAACTAAATGGTCCTGGATATGAAAAAGGTTAGAAATATAAGGCTAATACTCATTTAAATGGGGCTCGTCGAGTCAGGATCAATTTGTCCAAAAATCAAAGGCTAACACCCCCTCCAAAAACCAAGTTCAAGCATGTTTGGGGGAAAAGTGTATTACCCATAAATTTGACGTCTAATACCAACTAAAAGCTCTTGGCTATGAACAAAGTTAGAAATATAAGGCTAATACTCATTTAAATGGGGCTCGTCGAGTCAGGATCAATTTGTCCGAAAATCCAAGGCTAACATCCCATCCAAAAACCAAGTTCAACCATGTTTGGGGGAAAAATGTATTACCCACAAATTTGAAGTCTAATACCAAGTAAAAGGGCTTGGATATGAACAAGGTTAGAAATCTAAGGCTAATACTCATTTAAATGGGGCTTGTCGAGTCAGGATCAATTTGTCCGAAAATCTAAGGCTAACACCCCCTCCAAAAACCAAGTTCAACCATGTTTGGGGGAAAACTGTATTACCCATAAATTTGAAGTCTAATACCAACTAAAAGCTCTTGGATATGAACAAGGATAGAAATCTAAGGCTAATACTCATTTAAATGGGGCTCTTCGAGTCACGATCAATTTGTCCGAAAATCCAAGGCTAACACCCCCTCCAAAAACCAAGTTCAACCATGTTTGGGGGAAAACTGTATTACCCATAAATTTGAAGTCTAATACCAACTAAAAGCTCTTGGATATGAACAAGGATAGAAATCTAAGGCTAATACTCATTTAAATGGGGCTCTTCGAGTCACGATCAATTTGTCCGAAAATCCAAGGCTAACACCCCCTCCAAAAACCAAGTTCAACCATGTTTGGGAGAAAAGTGTATTACCCATAAATTTAAACTCTAATACCAACTAAATGGTCTTGTATATGAACAAAGTTAGAAATATAAGGCTAATACTCATTTAAATGGGGCTCGTCGAGTCACGATCAATTTGTCCGAAAATCCAAGGCTAACACCTCCTCCAAAAACCAAGTTCAACCATGTTTGGGAGAAAAGTGTATTACCCATAAATTTAAAGTCTAATACCAACTAAATGGTTCTGGATATGAAAAAGGTTAGAAATATAAGGCTAATACTCATTTAAATGGGGCTCCTCGAGTCGGGATCAATTTTTCCGAAAATCCAAGGCTAACACCCCCTCCAAAAACCAAGTTCAACCATGTTTGGGGGAAAAGTGTATTACCCACAAATTTAAAGTCTAATACCAAGTAAAAGGGCTTGGATATGAACAAGGTTAGAAATCTAAGGCTAATACTCATTTAAATGGGGCTTGCGAGTCAGGATCAATTTGTCCGAAAATCCAAGGCTAACACCCCCTCCAAAAACCAATTTCAACCATGTTTGGGGGAAAAGTGTATTACCCATAAATTTCACGTCTAGTACCAACTAAAAGCACTTGGCAATGAACAAAGTTAGAAATATAAGGCTAATACTCATTTAAATGGGGCTCGTCGACTCAGGATCAATTTGTCCAAAAATCCAAGGCTAACACCCCCTCCAAAAACCAAGTTCAACCATGTTTGGGGGAAAAGTGTATTACCCATAAATTTGACATCTAATACCAACTAAAAGCTCATGGCTATGAACAAAGTTAGAAATATAAGGCTAATACTCATTTAAATGGGGCTCGTCGAGTCAGGATCAATTTGTCCAAAAATCCAAGGCTAACACCCCCTCCAAAAACCAAGTTCAACCATGATTGGGGGAAAAGTGTATTACCCACAAATTTGAAGTCTAACACCAAGTAAAAGGGCTTGGATATGAACAAGGTTAGAAATATAAGGCTAATACTCATTTAAATGGGGCTTGTCGAGTCAGGATCAATTTGTCCGAAAATCCAAGGCTAACACCCCCTCCAAAAACCAAGTTCAACCATGTTTGGGGGAAAAGTGTATTACCCATAAATTTGAAGTGTAATACCAACTAAATGGTCCTGGATATGAAAAAGGTTAGAAATATAAGACTAATACTCATTTAAATGGGGCTCGTCGAGACAGGATCAATTTGTCCGAAAATCCAAAGCTAACACCCCCTCCAAAAACAAAGTTCAACCATGTTTGGGGGAAAAGTGTATTACCCATAAATTTGACGTCTAGTACCAACTAAAAGCTCTTGGCTATGAAGAAAGTTAGAAATATAAGGCTAATACTCATTTAAATGGGGCTCGTCGAGTCAGGATCAATTTGTCCGAAAATCCAAGGCTAACACCTCCTCCAAAAACCAAGTTCAACCATGTTTGGGAGAAAAGTGTATTACCCATAAATTTGACGTCTAGTACCAACTAAAAGCTCTTGGCTATGAACAAAGTTAGAAATATAAGGCTAATACTCATTTAAATGGGGCTCGTCGACTCAGGATCAATTTGTCCGAAAATCCAAGGCTAACACCCCCTCCAAAAACCAAGTTCAACCATGTTTGGGGGAAAAGTGTATTACCTATAAATTTGACGTCTAATACCAACTAAAAGATCTTGGCTATGAACAACGTTAGAAATATAAGGCTAATACTCATTTAAATGGGGCTCGTCGAGTCACGATCAATTTGTCCGAAAATCCAAGGCTAACAACCCCTCCAAAAACCAATTTCAACCATGTTTGGGGGAAAAGTGTATTACCATAAATTTGAAGTCTAATACCAACTAAAAGCTCTTGGATATGAACAAGGTTAGAAATCTAAGGCTAATACTCATTTAAATGGGGCTCGTCGAGTCACGATCAATTTGTCCAAAAATCCAAGGCTAACACCCCCTCCAAAAACCAAGTTCAACCATGTATGGGGGAAAAGTGTATTACCCACAAATTTGAAGTCTAATACCAACTAAAAGCTCTTGGATATGAACAAGGTTAGAAATCTAAGGCTAATACTCATTTAAATGGGGCTCGTCGAGTCACGATCAATTTGTCCGAAAATCCAAGGCTAACACCCCCTCTAAAAACCAAGTTCAACCATGTTTGGGAGAAAAGTGTATTACCCATAAATTTAAAGTCTAATACCAACTAAATGGTCCTGGATATGAAAAAGGTTAGAAATATAAGGCTAATACTCATTTAAATGGGGCTCATCGAGTCGGGATCAATTTGTCCGAAAATCCAAGGCTAACACCCCCTCCAAAAACCAAGTTCAACCATGTTTGGGGGAAAAGTGTATTACCCACAAATTTAAAGTCTAATACCAAGTAAAAGGGCTTGGATATGAACAAGGTTAGAAATCTAAGGCTAATACTCATTTAAATGGGGCTTGCGAGTCAGGATCAATTTCTCCGAAAATCCAAGGCTAACACCCCCTCCAAAAACCAATTTCAACCATGTTTGGGGGAAAAGTGTATTACCCATAAATTTCACGTCTAGTACCAACTAAAAGCACTTGGCAATGAACAAAGTTAGAAATATAAGGCTAATACTCATTTAAATGGGGCTCGTCGACTCAGGATCAATTTGTCCAAAAATCCAAGGCTAACACCCCCTCCAAAAACCAAGTTCAACCATGTTTGGGGGAAAAGTGTATTACCCATAAATTTGACATCTAATACCAACTAAAATCTCTTGGCTATGAACAAAGTTAGAAATATAAGGCTAATACTCATTTAAATGGGGCTCGTCGAGTCAGGATCAATTTGTCCAAAAATCCAAGGCTAACACCCCCTCCAAAAACCAAGTTCAACCATGTTTGGGGGAAAAGTGTATTACCCACAAATTTGAAGTCTAACACCAAGTAAAAGGGTTTGGATATGAACAAGGTTAGAAATATAAGGCTAATACTCATTTAAATGGGGCTTGTCGAGTCAGGATCAATTTGTCCGAAAATCCAAGGCTAACACCCCCTCCAAAAACCAAGTTCAACCATGTTTGGGGGAAAAGTGTATTACCCATAAATTTGAAGTGTAATACCAACTAAATGGTCCTGGATATGAAAAAGGTTAGAAATATAAGGCTAATACTCATTTAAATGGGGCTCGTCGAGACAGGATCAATTTGTCCGAAAATCCAAAGCTAACACCCCCTCCAAAAACAAAGTTCAACCATGTTTGGGGGGAAAAGTGTATTACCCATAAATTTGACGTCTAGTACCAACTAAAAGCTCTTGGCTATGAAGAAAGTTAGAAATATAAGGCTAATACTCATTTAAATGGGGCTCGTCGAGTCAGGATCAATTTGTCCGAAAATCCAAGGCTAACACCTCCTCCAAAAACCAAGTTCAACCATGTTTGGGAGAAAAGTGTATTACCCATAAATTTGACGTCTAGTACCAACTAAAAGCTCTTGGCTATGAACAAAGTTAGAAATATAAGGCTAATACTCATTTAAATGGGGCTCGTCGACTCAGGATCAATTTGTCCGAAAATCCAAGGCTAACACCCCCTCCAAAAACCAAGTTCAACCATGTTTGGGGGAAAAGTGTATTACCTATAAATTTGACGTCTAATACCAACTAAAAGATCTTGGCTATGAACAACGTTAGAAATATAAGGCTAATACTCATTTAAATGGGGCTCGTCGAGTCACGATCAATTTGTCCAAAAATCCAAGGCTAACAACCCCTCCAAAAACCAATTTCAACCATGTTTGGGGGAAAAGTGTATTACCATAAATTTGAAGTCTAATACCAACTAAAAGCTCTTGGATATGAACAAGGTTAGAAATCTAAGGCTAATACTCATTTAAATGGGGCTCATCGAGTCGGGATCAATTTGTCCGAAAATCCAAGGCTAACACCCCCTCCAAAAACCAAGTTCAACCATGTTTGGGGGAAAAGTGTATTACCCACAAATTTAAAGTCTAATACCAAGTAAAAGGGCTTGGATATGAATAAGGTTAGAAATAAAAGGCTAATACTCATTTAAATGGGGCTTGCGAGTCAGGATCAGTTTGTCCGAAAATCCAAGGCTAACACCCCCTACAAAAACCAATTTCAACCATGTTTGGGGGAAAAGTGTATTACCATAAATTTGAAGTCTAATACCAACTAAAAGCTCTTGGATATGAACAAGTTTAGAAATCTAAGGCTAATACTCATTTAAATGGGGCTCGTCGAGTCACGATCAATTTGTCCGAAAATCCAAGGCTAACACCTCCTCCAAAAACCAAGTTCAACCATGTTTGGGAGAAAAGTGTATTACCCATAAATTTAAAGTCTAATACCAACTAAATGGTTCTGGATATGAAAAAGGTTAGAAATATAAGGCTAATACTCATTTAAATGGGGCTCCTCGAGTCGGGATCAATTTTTCCGAAAATCCAAGGCTAACACCCCCTCCAAAAACCAAGTTCAACCATGTTTGGGGGAAAAGTGTATTACCCACAAATTTAAAGTCTAATACCAAGTAAAAGGGCTTGGATATGAACAAGGTTAGAAATCTAAGGCTAATACTCATTTAAATGGGGCTTGCGAGTCAGGATCAATTTGTCCGAAAATCCAAGGCTAACAGCCCCTCCAAAAACCAATTTCAACCATGTTTGGGGGAAAAGTGTATTACCCATAAATTTCACGTCTAGTACCAACTAAAAGCACTTGGAAATGAACAAAATTAGAAATATAAGGCTAATACTCATTTAAATGGGGCTCGTCGACTCAGGATCAATTTGTCCAAAAATCCAAGGCTAACACCCCCTCCAAAAACCAAGTTCAACCATGTTTGGGGGAAAAGTGTATTACCCATAAATTTGACGTCTAGTACCAACTAAAAGCTCTTGGCTATGAACAAAGTTAGAAATATAAGGCTAATACTCATTTAAATGGGGCTCGTCGACTCAGGATCAATTTGTCCGAAAATCCAAGGCTAACACCCCCTCCAAAAACCAAGTTCAACCATGTTTGGGGGAAAAGTGTATTACCTATAAATTTGACGTCTAAGACCAACTAAAAGATCTTGGCTATGAACAAAGTTAGAAATATAAGGCTAATACTCATTTAAATGGGGCTTGTCGAGTCAGGATCAATTTGTCCGAAAATCCAAGGCTAACACCCCCTCCAAAAACCAAGTTCAACCATGTTTGGGGGAAAAGTGTATTACCCATAAATTTGAAGTGTAATACCAACTAAATGGTCCTGGATATGAAAAAGGTTAGAAATATAAGGCTAATACTCATTTAAATGGGGCTCGTCGAGACAGGATCAATTTGTCCGAAAATCCAAAGCTAACACCCCCTCCAAAAACAAAGTTCAACCATGTTTGAGGGAAAAGTGTATTACCCATAAATTTGACGTCTAGTACCAACTAAAAGCTCTTGGCTATGAAGAAAGTTAGAAATATAAGGCTAATACTCATTTAAATGGGGCTCGTCGAGTCAGGATCAATTTGTCCGAAAATCCAAGGCTAACACCTCCTCCAAAAACCAAGTTCAACCATGTTTGGGAGAAAAGTGTATTACCCATAAATTTGACGTCTAGTACCAACTAAAAGCTCTTGGCTATGAACAAAGTTAGAAATATAAGGCTAATACTCATTTAAATGGGGCTCGTCGACTCAGGATCAATTTGTCCGAAAATCCAAGGCTAACACCCCCTCCAAAAACCAAGTTCAACCATGTTTGGGGGAAAAGTGTATTACCCACAAATTTGAAGTCTAACACCAAGTAAAAGGGCTTGGATATGAACAAGGTTAGAAATCTAAGGCTAATACTCATTTAAATGGGGGCTTGTCGAGTCGGGATCAATTTGTCCAGAAAATCCAAGGCTAACGACCCCTCCAAAAACCAATTTCAACCATGTTTGGGGGGAAAAGTGTATTACCCATAAATTTCACGTCTAGTACCAACTAAAAGCACTTGGAAATGAACAAAGTTAGAAATATAAGGCTAATACTCATTTAAATGGGGCTCGTCGACTCGGGATCAATTTGTCCAAAAAATCCAAGGCTAACACCCCCTCCAAAAACCAAGTTCAACCATGTTTGGGGGGAAAAGTGTATTACCCATAAATTTGAAGTCTAATACCAACTAAAAGCTCTTGGATATGAACAAGGTTAGAAATCTAAGGCTAATACTCATTTAAATGGGGCTCGTCGAGTCACGATCAATTTGTCCGAAAATCCAAGGCTAACACCTCCTCCAAAAACCAAGTTCAACCATGTTTGGGAGAAAAGTGTATTACCCATAAATTTAAAGTCTAATACCAACTAAATGGTTCTGGATATGAAAAAGGTTAGAAATATAAGGCTAATACTCATTTAAATGGGGCTCCTCGAGTCGGGATCAATTTTTCCGAAAATCCAAGGCTAACACCCCCTCCAAAAACCAAGTTCAACCATGTTTGGGGGAAAAGTGTATTACCCACAAATTTAAAGTCTAATACCAAGTAAAAGGGCTTGGATATGAACAAGGTTAGAAATCTAAGGCTAATACTCATTTAAATGGGGCTTGCGAGTCAGGATCAATTTGTCCGAAAATCCAAGGCTAACACCCCCTCCAAAAACCAATTTCAACCATGTTTGGGGGAAAAGTGTATTACCCATAAATTTGACGTCTAGTACCAACTAAAAGCACTTGGCTATGAACAAAGTTAGAAATATAAGGCTAATACTCATTTAAATGGGGCTCGTCGACTCAGGATCAATTTGTCCAAAAATCCAAGGCTAACACCCCCTCCAAAAACCAAGTTCAACCATGTTTGGGGGAAAAGTGTATTACCCATAAATTTGACGTCTAATACCAACTAAAAGCTCTTGGCTATGAACAAAGTTAGAAATATAAGGCTAATACTCATTTAAATGGGGCTCGTCGAGTCAGGATCAATTTGTCCGAAAATCCAAGGCTAACACCCCCTCCAAAAACCAAGTTCAACCATGTTTGGGGGGAAAAGTGTATTACCCATAAATTTGAAGTCTAAGACCAAGTAAAAGGGTCTTGGATATGAACAAAGGTTAGAAATATAAGGCTAATACTCATTTAAATGGGGCTTGTCGAGTCGGGATCAATTTGTCCGAAAATCCAAGGCTAACACCCCCTCCAAAAACCAAGTTCAACCATGTTTGGGGGAAAAGTGTATTACCCATAAATTTGAAGTGTAATACCAACTAAATGGTCCTGGATATGAAAAAGGTTAGAAATATAAGGCTAATACTCATTTAAATGGGGCTCGTCGAGACAGGATCAATTTGTCCGAAAATCCAAAGCTAACACCCCTCCAAAAAACAAAGTTCAACCATGTTTGAGGGGAAAAGTGTATTACCCATAAATTTGACGTCTAGTACCAACTAAAAGCTCTTGGCTATGAAGAAAGTTAGAAATATAAGGCTAATACTCATTTAAATGGGGCTCGTCGAGTCAGGATCAATTTGTCCGAAAATCCAAGGCTAACACCTCCTCCAAAAACCAAGTTCAACCATGTTTGGGAGAAAAGTGTATTACCCATAAATTTGACGTCTAGTACCAACTAAAAGCTCTTGGCTATGAACAAAGTTAGAAATATAAGGCTAATACTCATTTAAATGGGGCTCGTCGACTCAGGATCAATTTGTCCGAAAATCCAAGGCTAACACCCCCTCCAAAAACCAAGTTCAACCATGTTTGGGGGAAAAGTGTATTACCCACAAATTTGAAGTCTAACACCAAGTAAAAGGGCTTGGATATGAACAAGGTTAGAAATCTAAGGCTAATACTCATTTAAATGGGGCTTGCGAGTCAGGATCAATTTGTCCGAAAATCCAAGGCTAACAGCCCCTCCAAAAACCAATTTCAACCATGTTTGGGGGAAAAGTGTATTACCCATAAATTTCACGTCTAGTACCAACTAAAAGCACTTGGAAATGAACAAAGTTAGAAATATAAGGCTAATACTCATTTAAATGGGGCTCGTCGACTCAGGATCAATTTGTCCAAAAATCCAAGGCTAACACCCCCTCCAAAAACCAAGTTCAACCATGTTTGGGGGAAAAGTGTATTACCCATAAATTTGACGTCTAATACCAACTAAAAGCTCTTGGATATGAACAAGGTTAGAAATCTAAGGCTAATACTCATTTAAATGGAGCTCGTCGAGTCACGATCAATTTGTCCGAAAATCCAAGGCTAACACCTCCTCCAAAAACCAAGTTCAACCATGTTTGGGAGAAAAGTGTATTACCCATAAATTTAAAGTCTAATACCAACTAAATGGTTCTGGATATGAAAAAGGTTAGAAATATAAGGCTAATACTCATTTAAATGGGGCTCCTCGAGTCGGGATCAATTTTTCCGAAAATCCAAGGCTAACACCCCCTCCAAAAACCAAGTTCAACCATGTTTGGGGGAAAAGTGTATTACCCACAAATTTAAAGTCTAATACCAAGTAAAAGGGCTTGGATATGAACAAGGTTAGAAATCTAAGGCTAATACTCATTTAAATGGGGCTTGCGAGTCAGGATCAATTTGTCCGAAAATCCAAGGCTAACACCCCCTCCAAAAACCAATTTCAACCATGTTTGGGGGAAAAGTGTATTACCCATAAATTTGACGTCTAGTACCAACTAAAAGCACTTGGCTATGAACAAAGTTAGAAATATAAGGCTAATACTCATTTAAATGGGGCTCGTCGACTCAGGATCAATTTGTCCAAAAATCCAAGGCTAACACCCCCTCCAAAAACCAAGTTCAACCATGTTTGGGGGAAAAGTGTATTACCCATAAATTTGACGTCTAATACCAACTAAAAGCTCTTGGCTATGAACAAAGTTAGAAATATAAGGCTAATACTCATTTAAATGGGGCTCGTCGAGTCAGGATCAATTTGTCCGAAAATCCAAGGCTAACACCCCCTCCAAAAACCAAGTTCAACCATGTTTGGGGGAAAAGTGTATTACCCACAAATTTGAAGTCTAAAACCAAGTAAAAGGGCTTGGATATGAACAAGGTTAGAAATATAAGGCTAATACTCATTTAAATGGGGCTTGTCGAGTCAGGATCAATTTGTCCGAAAATCCAAGGCTAACACCCCCTCCAAAAACCAAGTTCAACCATGTTTGGGGGAAAAGTGTATTACCCATAAATTTGAAGTGTAATACCAACTAAATGGTCCTGGATATGAAAAAGGTTAGAAATATAAGGCTAATACTCATTTAAATGGGGCTCGTCGAGACAGGATCAATTTGTCCGAAAATCCAAAGCTAACACCCCCTCCAAAAACAAAGTTCAACCATGTTTGGGGGAAAAGTGTATTACCCATAAATTTGACGTCTAGTACCAACTAAAAGCTCTTGGCTATGAAGAAAGTTAGAAATATAAGGCTAATACTCATTTAAATGGGGCTCGTCGAGTCAGGATCAATTTGTCCGAAAATCCAAGGCTAACACCTCCTCCAAAAACCAAGTTCAACCATGTTTGGGAGAAAAGTGTATTACCCATAAATTTGACGTCTAGTACCAACTAAAAGCTCTTGGCTATGAACAAAGTTAGAAATATAAGGCTAATACTCATTTAAATGGGGCTCGTCGACTCAGGATCAATTTGTCCGAAAATCCAAGGCTAACACCCCCTCCAAAAACCAAGTTCAACCATGTTTGGGGGAAAAGTGTATTACCTATAAATTTGACGTCTAATACAAACTAAAAGATCTTGGCTATGAACAAAGTTAGAAATATAAGGCTAATACTCATTTAAATGGGGCTCGTCGAGTCACGATCAATTTGTCCGAAAATCCAAGGCTAACAACCCCTCCAAAAACCAATTTCAACCATGTTTGGGGGAAAAGTGTATTACCATAAATTTGAAGTCTAATACCAACTAAAAGCTCTTGGATATGAACAAGGTTAGAAATCTAAGGCTAATACTCATTTAAATGGGGCTCGTCGAGTCACGATCAATTTGTCCGAAAATCCAAGGCTAACACCTCCTCCAAAAACCAAGTTCAACCATGTTTGGGAGAAAAGTGTATTACCCATAAATTTAAAGTCTAATACCAACTAAATGGTCCTGGATATGAAAAAGGTTAGAAATATAAGGCTAATACTCATTTAAATGGGGCTCCTCGAGTCGGGATCAATTTTTCCGAAAATCCAAGGCTAACACCCCCTCCAAAAACCAAGTTCAACCATGTTTGGGGGAAAAGTGTATTACCCACAAATTTAAAATCTAATACCAAGTAAAAGGGCTTGGATATGAACAAGGTTAGAAATATAAGGCTAATACTCATTTAAATGGGGCTTGCGAGTCAGGATCAATTTGTCCGAAAATCCAAGGCTAACACCCCCTCCAAAAACCAATTTCAACCATGTTTGGGGGAAAAGTGTATTACCATAAATTTGAAGTCTAATACCAACTAAAAGATCTTGGATATGAACAAGGTTAGAAATCTAAGGCTAATACTCATTTAAATGGGGCTCGTCGAGTCACGATCAATTTGTCCGAAAATCCAAGGCTAACACCTCCTCCAAAAACCAAGTTCAACCATGTTTGGGAGAAAAGTGTATTACCCATAAATTTGACGTCTTGTACCAACTAAAAGCTCTTGGCTATGAACAAAGTTAGAAATATAAGGCTAATACTCATTTAAATGGGGCTCCTCGAGTCGGGATCAATTTGTCCGAAAATCCAAGGCTAACACCCCCTCCAAAAACCAAGTTCAACCATGTTTGGGGGAAAAGTGTATTACCCACAAATTTGAAGTCTAATACCAAGTAAAAGGGCTTGGATATGAACAAGGTTAGAAATCTAAGGCTAATACTCATTTAAATCGGGCTCGTCGAGTCAGGATCAATTTGTCCGAAAATCCAACGCTAACACCCCCTCCAAAAACCAAGTTCAACCATGTATGGGGGAAAAGTGTATTACCCATAAATTTGAAGTGTAATACCAACTAAATGGTCTTGGATATGAACAAGGTTAGAAATCTAAGGCTAATACTCATTTAAATGGGGCTCGTCGAGTCACGATCAAATTGTCCGAAAATCCAAGGCTAACACCCCCTCCAAAAACCAAGTTCAACCATGTTTGGGAGAAAAGTGTATTACCCATAAATTTAAAGTCTAATACCAACTAAATGGTCCTAGATATGAAAAAGGTTAGAAATATAAGGCTAATACTCATAAAATGGGGCTCGTCGAGTCAGGATCAATTTGTCCGAAAATCCAAGGCTAACACCCCCTCCAAAAACCAACTTCAACCATGTTTGGGGGAAAAGTGTATTACCCATAAATTTGAAGTGTAATACCAACTAAATGGTCCTGCATATGAAAAAGGTTAGAAATATAAGGCTAATACTCATTTAAATGGGGCTCGTCGAGTCAGGATCAATTTGTCCGAAAATCCAAGGCTAACACCCCCTCCAAAAACAAAGTTCAACCATGTTTGGGGGAAAAGTGTATTACCTATAAATTTGACGTCTAATACCAACTAAAAGCTCTTGGCTATGAACAAAGTTAGAAATATAAGGCTAATACTCATTTAAATGGGGCTCGTCGGGTCAGGATCAATTTGTCCGAAAATCCAAGGCTAACAACCCCTCCAAAAACCAAGTTCAACCATGTTTGGGGGAAAAGTGTATTACCCATAAATTTGACGTCTAATACCAACTAAAAGCTATTGGCTATAAACAAAGATAGAATTATAAGGCTAATACTCATTTAAATGGGGCTCCTCGAGTCGGGATCAATTTGTCCAAAAATCCAAGGCAAACACCCCCTCCAAAACCAAGTTCAACCATGTTTGGGGGAAAAGTGTATTACCCACAAATTTGAAGTCTAATACCAAGTAAAAGGGCTTGGATATGAACAAGGTTAGAAATATAAGGCTAATACTCATTTAAATGGGGCTCGTCGAGTCAGGGATCAATTTGTCCGAAAATCCAAGGCTAACACCCCCTCCAAAAACCAAGTTCAACCATGTTTGGGGGGAAAAGTGTATTACCCATAAATTTGAAGTGTAATACCAAACTAAAATGGTCCTGGATATGAAACAAAGGTTAGAAATATAAGGCTAATACTCATTTAAATGGGGCTCGTCGAGTCACGATCAATTTGTCCGAAAATCCAAGGCTAACACCCCCTCCAAAAACCAAAGTTCAACCATGTTTGGGGGAAAAGTGTATTACCCATAAATTTGAAGTCTAATACCAACTAAAAGATCTTGGATATGAACAAGGTTAGAAATCTAAGGCTAATACTCATTTAAATGGGGCTCGTCGAGTCACGATCAATTTGTCCGAAAATCCAAGGCTAACACCCCCTCCAAAAACCAAGTTCAACCATGTTTGGGGGAAAAGTGTATTACCCATAAATTTGACGTCTAATACCAACTAAAAGCTATTGGCTATGAACAAAGTTAGAAATATAAGGCTAATACTCATTTAAATGGGGCTCCTCGAGTCGGGATCAATTTGTCCGAAAATCCAAGGCTAACACCCCCTCCAAAACCAAGTTCAACCATGTTTGGGGGAAAAGTGTATTACCCACAAATTTGAAGTCTAATACCAAGTAAAAGGGCTTGGATATGAACAAGGTTAGAAATCTAAGGCTAATACTCATTTAAATGGGGCTCGTCGAGTCAGGATCAATTTGTCCGAAAATCCAAGGCTAACACCCCCTCCAAAAAACCAAGTTCAACCATGTTTGGGGGAAAAGTGTATTACCCTATAAATTTGAAGTGTAATACCAACTAAAAGCTCTTGGATATGAACAAAGTTAGAAATATAAGGCTAATACTCATTTAAATGGGGCTCGTCGAGTCACGATCAATTTGTCCGAAAATCCAAGGCTAACACCCCCTCCAAAAACCAAGTTCAACCATGTTTGGGGGAAAAGTGTATTACCCATAAATTTGACGTCTAATACCAACTAAAAGCTATTGGCTATGAACAAAGTTAGAAATATAAGGCTAATACTCATTTAAATGGGGCTCCTCAAGTCGGGATCAATTTGTCCGAAAATCCAAGGCTAACACCCCTCCAAAAACCAAGTTCAACCATGTTTGGGGGGAAAAGTGTATTACCCATAAATTTGACGTCTAATACCAACTAAAAGCTATTGGCTATGAACAAAGTTAGAAATATAAGGCTAATACTCATTTAAATGGGGGCTCTTCGAGTCGGGATCAATTTGTCCGAAAAATCCAAGGCTAACACCCCCTCCAAAAAACCAAGTTCAACCATGTTTGGGGGGAAAAGTGTATTACCCACAAATTTGAAGTCTAATACCAAGTAAAATGGGCTTGGATATGAACAAGGTTAGAAATCTAAGGCTAATACTCATTTAAATGGGGCTCGTCGAGTCGGGATCAATTTGTCCAGAAAATCCAAGGCTAACACCCCCCACCAAAAACCAAGTTCAACCATGTTTGGGGGGAAAAGTGTATTACCCACAAATTTGAAGTCTAATACAAAGTAAAAGGGCTTGGATATGAACAAGGTTAGAAATATAAGGCTAATACTCATTTAAATGGGGGCTTGTTGAGTCAGGGATCAATTTGTCCGAAAATTCAAGGCTAACACCCCTCCAAAAACCAAGTTCAACCATGTTTGGGGGAAAAGTGTATTACCCATAAATTTGAAGTGTAATACCAACTAAAATGGTCCTGGATATGAAACAAAGGTTAGAAATATAAGGCTAATACTCATTTAAATGGGGGCTCGTCGAGTCGGGATCAATTTGTCCGAAAATCCAAGGCTAACACCCCCTCCAAAAACCAAAGTTCAACCATGTTTTGGGGGAAAAGTGTATTACCCATAAATTTGAAGTCTAATACCAACTAAAAGCTCTTGGATATGAACAAGGTTAGAAATCTAAGGCTAATACTCATTTAAATGGGGCTCGTCGAGTCACGATCAATTTGTCCGAAAATCCAAGGCTAACACCCCCTCCAAAAACCAAGTTCAACCATGTTTGGGGGAAAAGTGTATTACCCATAAATTTGAAGTCTAATACCAACTAAAAGGTCTTGGATATGAACAAGGTTAGAAATCTAAGGCTAATACTCATTTAAATGGGGCTCGTCGAGTCAGGATCAATTTGTCCGAAAATCCAAGGCTAACACCCCCTCCAAAAACCAAGTTCAACCATGTTTGGGGGGAAAAGTGTATTACCCATAAATTTGACGTCTAATACCAACTAAAAGCTATTGGCTATGAACAAAGGTTAGAAATATAAGGCTAATACTCATTTAAATGGGGCTCGTCGAGTCGGGATCAATTTGTCCGAAAAATCCAAGGCTAACACCCCCTCCAAAAACCAAGTTCAACCATGTTTGGGGGAAAAGTGTATTACCCATAAATTTGAAGTCTAATACCAACTAAAAGGGTCTTGGATATGAACAAGGTTAGAAATCTAAGGCTAATACTCATTTAAATGGGGCTCGTCGAGTCACGATCAATTTGTCCGAAAATCCAAGGCTAACACCCCCTCCAAAAACCAAGTTCAACCATGTTTGGGGGAAAAGTGTATTACCCATAAATTTGAAGTCTAATACCAACTAAAAGCTCTTGGATATGAACAAAGGTTAGAAATATAAGGCTAATACTCATTTAAATGGGGCTCGTCGAGTCGGGATCAATTTGTCCAGAAAATCCAAGGCTAACACCCCCTCCAAAAACCAAGTTCAACCATGTTTGGGGGAAAAGTGTATTACCCATAAATTTGAAGTCTAATACCAACTAAAAGCTCTTGGATATGAACAAGGTTAGAAATCTAAGGCTAATACTCATTTAAATGGGGCTCGTCGAGTCACGATCAATTTGTCCGAAAATCCAAGGCTAACACCCCCTCCAAAAACCAAGTTCAACCATGTTTGGGGGAAAAGTGTATTACCCATAAATTTGAAGTCTAATACCAACTAAAAGCTCTTGGATATGAAAAAGGTTAGAAATATAAGGCTAATACTCATTTAAATGGGGCTCGTCGAGTCAGGATCAATTTGTCCGAAAATCCAAGGCTAACACCCCCTCCAAAAACCAAGTTCAACCATGTTTGGGGGAAAAGTGTATTACCCATAAATTTGAAGTCTAATACCAACTAAAAGGGTCTTGGATATGAACAAGGTTAGAAATCTAAGGCTAATACTCATTTAAATGGGGCTCGTCGAGTCACGATCAATTTGTCCGAAAATCCAAGGTTAACACCCCCTCCAAAAACCAAGTTCAACCATGTTTGGGGGAAAAGTGTATTACCCATAAATTTGACGTCTAATACCAACTAAAAGCTATTGGCTATGAACAAAGTTAGAAATATAAGGCTAATACTCATTTAAATGGGGCTCCTCGAGTCGGGATCAATTTGTCCGAAAATCCAAGGCTAACACCCCCTCCAAAAACCAAGTTCAACCATGTTTGGGGGAAAAGTGTATTACCCACAAATTTGAAGTCTAATACCAAGTAAAAGGGCTTGGATATGAACAAGGTTAGAAATCTAAGGCTAATACTCATTTAAATGGGGCTCGTCGAGTCAGGATCAATTTGTCCGAAAATCCAAGGCTAACACCCCCTCCAAAAACCAAGTTCAACCATGTTTGGGGGAAAAGTGTATTACCCATAAATTTGAAGTGTAATACCAACTAAAATGGTCTTGGATATGAACAAAGGTTAGAAATATAAGGCTAATACTCATTTAAATGGGGGCTCGTCGAGTCAGGGATCAATTTGTCCGAAAATCCAAGGCTAACACCCCCTCCAAAAACCAAGTTCAACCATGTTTGGGGGAAAAGTGTATTACCCATAAATTTGAAGTCTAATACCAACTAAAATGGCTTGGATATGAACAAGGTTAGAAATCTAAGGCTAATACTCATTTAAATGGGGCTCGTCGAGTCACGATCAATTTGTCCGAAAATCCAAGGCTAACACCCCTCCAAAAACCAAGTTCAACCATGTTTGGGAGAAAAGTGTATTACCCATAAATTTAAAGTCTAATACCAACTAAATGGTCCTGGATATGAAAAAGGTTAGAAATATAAGGCTAATACTCATTTAAATGGGGCTCGTCGAGTCACGATCAATTTGTCCGAAAATCCAAGGTTAACACCCCCTCCAAAAACCAAGTTCAACCATGTTTGGGGGAAAAGTGTATTACCCATAAATTTAACGTCTAATACCAACTAAAAGCTATTGGCTATGAACAAAGTTAGAAATATAAGGCTAATACTCATTTAAATGGGGCTCCTCGAGTCGGGATCAATTTGTCCGAAAATCCAAGGCTAACACCCCCTCCAAAAACCAAGTTCAACCATGTTTGGGGGAAAAGTGTATTACCCACAAATTTGAAGTCTAATACCAAGTAAAAGGGCTTGGATATGAACAAGGTTAGAAATATAAGGCTAATACTCATTTAAATGGGGCTTGTCGAGTCAGGATCAATTTGTCCGAAAATCCAAGGCTAACACCCCCTCCAAAAACCAAGTTCAACCATGTTTGGGGGAAAAGTGTATTACCCATAAATTTGAAGTGTAATACCAACTAAATGGTCCTGGATATGAAAAAGGTTAGAAATATAAGGCTAACACTCATTTAAATGGGGCTCGTCGAGTCAGGATCAATTTGTCCGAAAATCCAAGGCTAACACCCCCTCCAAAAACAAAGTTCAACCATGTTTGGGGGAAAAGTGTATTACCCATAAATTTGAAGTCTAATACCAACTAAAAGCTCTTGGATATGAACAAGGTTAGAAATCTAAGGCTAATACTCATTTAAATGGGGCTCGTCGAGTCACGATCAATTTGTCCGAAAATCCAAGGGTAACACCCCCTCCAAAAACCAAGTTCAACCATGTTTGGGGGAAAAGTGTATTACCCATAAATTTAACGTCTAATACCAACTAAAAGCTATTGGCTATGAACAAAGTTAGAAATATAAGGCTAATACTCATTTAAATGGGGCTCCTCGAGTCGGGATCAATTTGTCCGAAAATCCAAGGCTAACACGCCCCTCCAAAAAACCATGTTCAACCATGTTTGGGGGGAAAAGTGTATTACCCACAAATTTGAAGTCTAATACCAAGTAAAAGGGCTTGGATATGAACAAGGTTAGAAATCTAAGGCTAATACTCATTTAAATGGGGCTCGTCGAGTCAGGATCAATTTGTCCGAAAATCCAAGGCTAACACCCCCTCCAAAAACCAAGTTCAACCATGTTTGGGGGAAAAGTGTATTACCCATAAATTTGAAGTGTAATACCAACTAAATGGTCCTGGATATGAAAAAGGTTAGAAATATAAGGCTAACACTCATTTAAATGGGGCTCGTCGAGTCGGGATCAATTTGTCCGAAAATCCAAGGCTAACACCCCCTCCAAAAACAAAGTTCAACCATGTTTGGGGGAAAAGTGTATTACCCATAAATTTGAAGTCTAATACCAACTAAAAGCTCTTGGATATGAACAAGGTTAGAAATATAAGGCTAATACTCATTTAAATGGGGCTCGTCGAGTCACGATCAATTTGTCCGAAAATCCAAGGTTAACACCCCCTCCAAAAACCAAGTTCAACCATGTTTGGGGGAAAAGTGTATTACCCATAAATTTAACGTCTAATACCAACTAAAAGCTATTGGATATGAACAAGGTTAGAAATATAAGGCTAATACTCATTTAAATGGGGCTCCTCGAGTCGGGATCAATTTGTCCGAAAATCCAAGGCTAACACGCCCTCCAAAAACCATGTTCAACCATGTTTGGGGGAAAAGTGTATTACCCACAAATTTGAAGTCTAATACCAAGTAAAAGGGCTTGGATATGAACAAGGTTAGAAATCTAAGGCTAATACTCATTTAAATGGGGCTCGTCGAGTCAGGATTAATTTGTCCGAAAATCCAAGGCTAACACCCCCTCCAAAAACCAAGTTCAACCATGTTTGGGGGAAAAGTGTATTACCCATAAATTTGAAGTGTAATACCAACTAAATGGTCTTGGATATGAACAAGGTTAGAAATCTAAGGCTAATACTCATTTAAATGGGGCTCGTCGAGTCACGATCAATTTGTCCGAAAATCCAAGGCTAACACCCCCTCCAAAAACCAAGTTCAACCATGTTTGGGAGAAAAGTGTATTACCCATAAATTTAAAGTCTAATACCAACTAAATGGTCCTGGATATGAAAAAGGTTAGAAATATAAGGCTAATACTCATTTAAATGGGGCTCATCGAGTCAGGATCAATTTGTCCGAAAATCCAAGGCTAACACCCCCTCCAAAAACCAAGTTCAACCATGTTTGGGGGAAAAGTGTATTACCCATAAATTTAACGTCTAATACCAACTAAAAGCTATTGGCTATGAACAAAGTTAGAAATATAAGGCTAATACTCATTTAAATGGGGCTCCTCGAGTCGGGATCAATTTGTCCGAAAATCCAAGGCTAACACGCCCTCCAAAAACCATGTTCAACCATGTTTGGGGGAAAAGTGTATTACCCACAAATTTGAAGTCTAATACCAAGTAAAAGGGCTTGGATATGAACAAGGTTAGAAATCTAAGGCTAATACTCATTTAAATGGGGCTCGTCGAGTCAGGATCAATTTGTCCGAAAATCCAAGGCTAACACCCCCTCCAAAAACCAAGTTCAACCATGTTTGGGGGAAAAGTGTATTACCCATAAATTTGAAGTGTAATACCAACTAAATGGTCCTGGATATGAAAAAGGTTAGAAATATAAGGCTAACACTCATTTAAATGGGGCTCGTCGAGTCGGGGATCAATTTGTCCGAAAATCCAAGGCTAACACCCCCTCCAAAAACCAAGTTCAACCATGTTTGGGGAGAAAAGTGTATTACCCATAAATTTGATTGTCTAATACCAACTAAATGGTCCTGGATATGAAAAAGGTTAGAAATATAAGGCTAATACTCATTTAAATGGGGCTCATCGAGTCAGGATCAATTTGTCCGAAAATCCAAGGCTAACACCCCCTCCAAAAACCAAGTTCAACCATGTTTGGGGGAAAAGTGTATTACCCATAAATTTGACGTCTAATACCAACTAAAAGCTATTGGCTATGAACAAGGTTAGAAATATAAGGCTAATACTCATTTAAATGGGGCTTGTCGAGTCAGGATCAATTTGTCCGAAAATTCAAGGCTAACACCCCCTCCAAAAACCAAGTTCAACCATGTTTGGGGGAAAAGTGTATTACCCATAAATTTGAAGTGTAATACCAACTAAATGGTCATGGATATGAAAAAGGTTAGAAATATAAGGCTAATACTCATTTAAATGGGGCTCGTCGAGTCAGGATCAATTTGTCCGACAATCCAAGGCTAACACCCCCTCCAAAAACAAAGTTCAACCATGTTTGGGGGAAAAGTGTATTACCCACAAATTTGAAGTCTAATACCAAGTAAAAGGGCTTGGATATGAACAAGGTTAGAAATATAAGGCTAATACTCATTTAAATGGGGCTTGTTGAGTCAGGATCAATTTGTCCGAAAATCCAAGGCTAACACCCCCTCCAAAAACCAAGTTCAACCATGTTTGGGGGAAAAGTGTATTACCCATAAATTTGAAGTGTAATACCAACTAAATGGTCCTGGATATGAAAAAGGTTAGAAATATAAGGCTAACACTCATTTAAATGGGGGCTCGTCGAGTCAGGGATCAATTTGTCCGAAAATCCAAGGCTAACACCCCTCCAAAAACAAAGTTCAACCATGTTTGGGGGAAAAGTGTATTACCCATAAATTTGAAGTCTAATACCAACTAAAAGCTCTTGGATATGAACAAGGTTAGAAATCTAAGGCTAATACTCATTTAAATGGGGCTCGTCGAGTCACGATCAATTTGTCCGAAAATCCAAGGGTAACACCCCCTCCAAAAACCAAGTTCAACCATGTTTGGGGGAAAAGTGTATTACCCATAAATTTAACGTCTAATACCAACTAAAAGCTATTGGCTATGAACAAAGTTAGAAATATAAGGCTAATACTCATTTAAATGGGGCTCCTCGAGTCGGGATCAATTTGTCCGAAAATCCAAGGCTAACACGCCCTCCAAAAACCATGTTCAACCATGTTTGGGGGAAAAGTGTATTACCCACAAATTTGAAGTCTAATACCAAGTAAAAGGGCTTGGATATGAACAAGGTTAGAAATCTAAGGCTAATACTCATTTAAATGGGGCTCGTCGAGTCAGGATTAATTTGTCCGAAAATCCAAGGCTAACACCCCCTCCAAATACCAAGTTCAACCATGTTTCGGGGAAAAGTGTATTACCCATAAATTTGAAGTGTAATACCAACTAAATGGTCCTGGATATGAAAAAGGTTAGAAATATAAGGCTAACACTCATTTAAATGCGGCTCGTCGAGTCAGGATCAATTTGTCCGAAAATCCAAGGCTAACACCCCCTCCAAAAACAAAGTCAACCATGTTTGGGGGAAAAGTGTATTACCCATAAATTTGAAGTCTAATACCAACTAAAAGCTCTTGGATATGAACAAGGTTAGAAATATAAGGCTAATACTCATTTAAATGGGGCTCGTCGAGTCACGATCAATTTGTCCGAAAAATCCAAGGTTAACACCCCCTCCAAAAACCAAGTTCAACCATGTTTGGGGGGAAAAGTGTATTACCCATAAATTTAACGTCTAATACCAACTAAAAGCTATTGGATATGAACAAGGTTAGAAATATAAGGCTAATACTCATTTAAATGGGGCTCCTCGAGTCAGGATCAATTTGTCCGAAAATCCAAGGCTAACACGCCCTCCAAAAACCATGTTCAACCATGTTTGGGGGAAAAGTGTATTACCCACAAATTTGAAGTCTAATACCAAGTAAAAGGGCTTGGATATGAACAAGGTTAGAAATCTAAGGCTAATACTCATTTAAATGGGGCTCGTCGAGTCAGGATTAATTTGTCCGAAAATCCAAGGCTAACACCCCCTCCAAAAACCAAGTTCAACCATGTTTGGGGGGGAAAAGTGTATTACCCATAAATTTGAAGTGTAATACCAACTAAATGGTCTTGGATATGAACAAGGTTAGAAATCTAAGGCTAATACTCTTTTAAATGGGGCTCGTCGAGTCACGATCAATTTGTCCGAAAATCCAAGGCTAACACCCCCTCCAAAAACCAAGTTCAACCATGTTTGGGAGAAAAGTGTATTACCCATAAATTTAAAGTCTAATACCAACTAAATGGTCCTGGATATGAAAAAGGTTAGAAATATAAGGCTAATACTCATTTAAATGGGGGCTCATCGAGTCAGATCAATTTGTCCGAAAATCCAAGGCTAACACCCCCTCCAAAAACCAAGTTCAACCATGTTTGGGGGAAAAGTGTATTACCCATAAATTTAACGTCTAATACCAACTAAAAGCTATTGGCTATGAACAAAGTTAGAAATATAAGGCTAATACTCATTTAAATGGGGCTCCTCGAGTCGGGATCAATTTGTCCGAAAATCCAAGGCTAACACGCCCTCCAAAAACCATGTTCAACCATGTTTGGGGGAAAAGTGTATTACCCACAAATTTGAAGTCTAATACCAAGTAAAAGGGCTTGGATATGAACAAGGTTAGAAATCTAAGGCTAATACTCATTTAAATGGGGCTCGTCGAGTCAGGATTAATTTGTCCGAAAATCCAAGGCTAACACCCCCTCCAAAAACCAAGTTCAACCATGTTTGGGGGAAAAGTGTATTACCCATAAATTTGAAGTGTAATACCAACTAAATGGTCCTGGATATGAAAAAGGTTAGAAATATAAGGCTAACACTCATTTAAATGGGGCTCGTCGAGTCAGGATCAATTTGTCCGAAAATCCAAGGCTAACACCCCCTCCAAAAACCAAGTTCAACCATGTTTGGGAGAAAAGTGTATTACCCATAAATTTATTGTCTAATACCAACTAAATGGTCCTGGATATGAAAAAGGTTAGAAATATAAGGCTAATACTCATTTAAATGGGGCTCATCGAGTCAGGATCAATTTGTCCGAAAATCCAAGGCTAACACCCCCTCCAAAAACCAAGTTCAACCATGTTTGGGGGAAAAGTGTATTACGCATAAATTTGACGTCTAATACCAACTAAAAGCTATTGGCTATGAACAAGGTTAGAAATATAAGGCTAATACTCATTTAAATGGGGCTTGTCGAGTCAGGATCAATTTGTCCGAAAATTCAAGGCTAACACCCCCTCCAAAAACCAAGTTCAACCATGTTTGGGGGAAAAGTGTATTACCCATAAATTTGAAGTGTAATACCAACTAAATGGTCATGGATATGAAAAAGGTTAGAAATATAAGGCTAATACTCATTTAAATGGGGCTCGTCGAGTCAGGATCAATTTGTCCGACAATCCAAGGCTAACACCCCCTCCAAAAACAAAGTTCAACCATGTTTGGGGGAAAAGTGTATTACCCATAAATTTGAAGTCTAATACCAACTAAAAGCTCTTGGATATGAACAAGGTTAGAAATCTAAGGCTAATACTCATTTAAATGGGGCTCGTCGAGTCACGATCAATTTGTCCGAAAATCCAAGGCTAACACCCCCTCCAAAAACAAAGTTCAACCATGTTTGGGGGAAAAGTGTATTACCCATAAATTTGAAGTCTAATACCAACTAAAAGCTCTTGGATATGAACAAGGTTAGAAATCTAAGGCTAATACTCTTTTAAATGGGGCTTGTCGAGTCACGATCAATTTGTCCGAAAATCCAAGGCTAACACCCCCTCTTAAAACCAAGTTCAACCATGTTTGGGGGAAAAGTGTATTACCCATAAATTTGAAGTGTAATACCAACTAAATGGTCATGGATATGAAAAAGGTTAGAAATATAAGGCTAATACTCATTTAAATGGGGCTCGTCGAGTCAGGATCAATTTGTCCGACAATCCAAGGCTAACACCCCCTCCAAAAACAAAGTTCAACCATGTTTGGGGGAAAAGTGTATTACCCATAAATTTGAAGTCTAATACCAACTAAAAGCTCTTGGATATGAACAAGGTTAGAAATCTAAGGCTAATACTCATTTAAATGGGGCTCGTCGAGTCACGATCAATTTGTCCGAAAATCCAAGGCTAACACCCCCTCCAAAAACAAAGTTCAACCATGTTTGGGGGAAAAGTGTATTACCCATAAATTTGACGTCTAATACCAACTAAAAGCTATTGGCTATGAAAAAAGTTAGAAATATAAGGCTAATACTCATTTAAATGGGGCTCCTCAAGTCGGGATCAATTTGTCCGAAAATCCAAGGCTAACACCCCCTCCAAAAACCAAGTTCAACCATGTTTGGGGGAAAAGAGTATTACCCATAAATTTGACGTCTAATACCAACTAAAAGCTATTGGCTATGAACAAAGTTAGAAATATAAGGCTAATACTCATTTAAATGGGGCTCCTCGAGTCGGGATCAATTTGTCCGAAAATCCAAGGCTAACACCCCCTCCAAAAACCAAGTTCAACCATGTTTGGGGGAAAAGTGTATTACCCATAAATTTGAAGTCTAATACCAAGTAAAAGGGCTTGGATATGAACAAGGTTAGAAATCTAAGGCTAATACTCATTTAAATGGGGCTCGTCGAGTCAGGATCAATTTGTCCGAAAATCCAAGGCTAACACCCCCACCAAAAACCAAGTTCAACCATGTTTGGGGGAAAAGTGTATTACCCACAAATTTGAAGTCTAATACAAAGTAAAAGGGCTTGGATATGAACAAGGTTAGAAATATAAGGCTAATACTCATTTAAATGGGGCTTGTTGAGTCAGGATCAATTTGTCCGAAAATTCAAGGCTAACACCCCCTCCAAAAACCAAGTTCAACCATGTTTGGGGGAAAAGTGTATTACCCATAAATTTGAAGTGTAATACCAACTAAATGGTCCTGGATATGAAAAAGGTTAGAAATATAAGGCTAATACTCATTTAAATGGGGGGTCGTCGAGTCGGGATCAATTTGTCCGAAAATCCAAGGCTAACACCCCCTCCAAAAACAAAGTTCAACCATGTTTGGGGGGAAAAGTGTATTACCCATAAATTTGAAGTCTAATACCAACTAAAACCTCTTGGATATGAACAAGGTTAGAAATCTAAGGCTAATACTCATTTAAATGGGGCTCGTCGAGTCACGATCAATTTGTCCGAAAATCCAAGGCTAACACCCCCTCCAAAAACCAAGTTCAACCATGTTTGGGGGAAAAGTGTATTACCCATAAATTTGAAGTCTAATACCAACTAAAAGCTCTTGGATATGAACAAGGTTAGAAATCTAAGGCTAATACTCATTTAAATGGGGGCTCGTCGAGTCACGATCAATTTGTCCGAAAATCCAAGGCTAACACCCCCTCCAAAAACCAAGTTCAACCATGTTTGGGGGAAAAGTGTATTACCCATAAATTTGACGTCTAATAACAACTAAAAGCTATTGGCTATGAACAAAGTTAGAAATATAAGGCTAATACTCATTTAAATGGGTCTCCTCGAGTCGGGATCAATTTGTCCGAAAATCCAAGGCTAACACCCCCTCCAAAAACCATGTTCAACCATGTTTGGGGGAAAAGTGTATTACCCACAAATTTGAAGTCTAATACCAAGTAAAAGGGCTTGGATATGAACAAGGTTAGAAATCTAAGGCTAATACTCATTTAAATGGGGCTCGTCGAGTCAGGATGAATTTGTCCGAAAATCCAAGGCTAACACCCCCTCCAAAAACCAAGTTCAACCATGTTTGGGGGAAAAGTGTATTACCCATAAATTTGAAGTCTAATACCAACTAAAAGCTCTTGGATATGAACAAGGTTAGAAATATAAGGCTAATACTCATTTAAATGGGGGCTCGTCGAGTCACGATCAATTTGTCCGAAAATCCAAGGATAACACCCCCTCCAAAAACCAAGTTCAACCATGTTTGGGGGAAAAGTGTATTACCCATAAATTTGAAGTCTAATACCAACTAAAAGCTCTTGGATATGAACAAGGTTAGAAATCTAAGGCTAATACTCATTTAAATGGGGCTCGTCGAGTCACGATCAATTTGTCCGAAAATCCAAGGCTAACACCCCTCCAAAAACCAAGTTCAACCATGTTTGGGGGAAAAGTGTATTACCCATAAATTTGACGTCTAATACCAACTAAAAGCTATTGGCTATGAACAACGTTAGAAATATAAGGCTAATACTCATTTAAATGGGGCTCCTCCAAATCGGGATCAATTTGTCCGAAAAATCCAAGGCTAACACCCCTCCAAAAACCAAGTTCAACCATGTTTGGGGGAAAAGAGTATTACCCATAAATTTGACGTCTAATACCAACTAAAAGCTATTGGCTATGAACAAAGTTAGAAATATAAGGCTAATACTCATTTAAATGGGGCTCCTCGAGTCGGGATCAATTTGTCCGAAAATCCAAGGCTAACACCCCCTCCAAAAACCAAGTTCAACCATGTTTGGGGGAAAAGTGTATTACCCACAAATTTGAAGTCTAATAACAAGTAAAAGGGCTTGGATATGAACAAGGTTAGAAATCTAAGGCTAATACTCATTTAAATGGGGCTCGTCGAGTCAGGATCAATTTGTCCGAAAATCCAAGGCTAACACCCCCACCAAAAACCAAGTTCAACCATGTTTGGGGGAAAAGTTTATTACCCACAAATTTGAAGTCTAATACAAAGTAAAAGGGATTGGATATGAACAAGGTTAGAAATATAAGGCTAATACTCATTTAAATGGGGCTCGTCGAGTCAGGATTAATTTGTCCGAAAATCCAAGGCTAACACCCCCTCCAAAAACCAAGTTCAACCATGTTTGGGGGAAAAGTGTATTACCCATAAATTTGAAGTCTAATACCAACTAAAAGCTCTTGGATATGAACAAGGTTAGAAATCTATGGCTAATACTCATTTAAATGGGGCTCGTCGAGTCACGATCAATTTGTCCGAAAATCCAAGGCTAACACCCCCTCCAAAAACCAAGTTCAACCATGTTTGGGAGAAAAGTGTATTACCCATAAATTTAAAGTCTAATACCAACTAAATGGTCCTGGATATGAAAAAGGTTAGAAATATAAGGCTAATACTCATTTAAATGGGGCTCATCGAGTCAGGATCAATTTGTCCGAAAATCCAAGGCTAACACCCCCCCACCCCCTCCAAAAACCAAGTTCAACCATGTTTGGGGGAAAAGTGTATTACCCATAAATTTGACGTCTAATACCAACTAAAAGCTATTGGCTATGAACAAGGTTAGAAATATAAGGCTAATACTCATTTAAATGGGGCTTGTCGAGTCAGGATCAATTTGTCCGAAAATTCAAGGCTAACACCCCCTCCAAAAACCAAGATCAACCATGTTTGGGGGAAAAGTGTATTACCCATAAATTTGAAGTGTAATACCAACTAAAAGGTCCTGGATATGAAAAAGGTTAGAAATATAAGGCTAATACTCATTTAAATGGGGCTCGTCGAGTCAGGATCAATTTGTCCGAAAATCCAAGGCTAACACCCCTCCAAAAAACAAAGTTCAACCATGTTAGGGGGGAAAAGTGTATTACCCATAAATTTGAAGTCTAATACCAACTAAAAGCTCTTGGATGTGAACAAGGTTAGAAATCTAAGGCTAATACTAATTTAAATGGGGCTCGTCGAGTCACGATCAATTTGTCCGAAAATCCAAGGCTAACACCCCCTCCAAAAACCAAGTTCAACCATGTTTGGGGGAAAAGTGTATTACCCATAAATTTGAAGTCTAATACCAACTAAAAGCTCTTGGATATGAACAAGGTTAGAAATCTAAGGCCAATACTCATTTAAATGGGGCTCGTCGAGTCACGATCAATTTGTCCGAAAATCCAAGGCTAACACCCCCTCCAAAAACCAAGTTCAACCATGTTTGAGGGAAAAGTGTATTACCCATAAATTTGACGTCTAATAACAACTAAAAGCTATTGGCTATGAACAAAGTTAGAAATATAAGGCTAATACTCATTTAAATGGGGCTCCTCGAGTCAGGATCAATTTGTCCGAAAATCCAAGGCTAACACCCTCTCCAAAAACCATGTTCAACCATGTTTGGGGGAAAAGTGTATTACCCACAAATTTGAAGTCTAATACCAAGTAAAAGGGCTTGGATATGAACAAGGCTAGAAATCTAAGGCTAATACTCATTTAAATGGGGCTCGTCGAGTCACGATCAATTTGTCCGAAAATCCAAGGCTAACACCCCCTCCAAAAACCAAGTTCAACCATGTTTGGGGGAAAAGTGTATTACCCATAAATTTGACGTCTAATACCAACTAAAAGCTATTGGCTATGAACAAAGTTAGAAATATAAGGCTAATACTCATTTAAATGGGGCTCCTCAAGTCGGGATCAATTTGTCCGAAAATCCAAGGCTAACACCCCCACCAAAAACCAAGTTCAACCATGTTTGGGGGAAAAGAGTATTACCCATAAATTTGACGTCTAATACCAACTAAAAGCTATTGGCTATGAACAAAGTTAGAAATATAAGGCTAATACTCATTTAAATGGGGGCTCCTCGAGTCGGGATCAATTTGTCCGAAAATCCAAGGCTAACACCCCCTCCAAAAACCAAGTTCAACCATGTTTGGGGGAAAAGTGTATTACCCACAAATTTGAAGTCTAATACCAAGTAAAAGGGCTTGGATATGAACAAGGTTAGAAATCTAAGGCTAATACTCATTTAAATGGGGCTCGTCGAGTCAGGGATCAATTTGTCCGAAAAATCCAAGGCTAACACCCCCCACCAAAAACCAAGTTCAACCATGTTTGGGGGGAAAAGTGTATTACCCACAAATTTGAAGTCTAATACAAAGTAAAAGGGATTGGATATGAACAAGGTTAGAAATATAAGGCTAATACTCATTTAAATGGGGGCTCGTCGAGTCGGGATTAATTTGTCCGAAAATCCAAGGCTAACACCCCCTCCAAAAACCAAGTTCAACCATGTTTGGGGGAAAAGTGTATTACCCATAAATTTGAAGTCTAATACCAACTAAAAGATCTTGGATATGAACAAGGTTAGAAATCTAAGGCTAATACTCATTTAAATGGGGGCTCGCCGAGTCACGATCAATTTGTCCGAAAAATCCAAGGCTAACACCCCCTCCAAAAACCAAGTTCAACCATGTTTGGGGGAAAAGTGTATTACCCACAAATTTGAAGTCTAATACCAAGTAAAAGGGCTTGGATATGAACAAGGTTAGAAATATAAGGCTAATACTCATTTAAATTGGGCTTGTTGAGTCAGGATCAATTTGTCCGAAAATTCAAGGCTAACACCCCCTCCAAAAACCAAGTTCAACCATGTTTGGGGGAAAAGTGTATTACCCATAAATTTGAAGTCTAATACCAACTAAATGGTCATGGATATGAAAAAGGTTAGAAATATAAGGCTAATACTCATTTAAATGGGGCTCGTCGAGTCAGGATCAATTTGTCCGAAAATCCAAGGCTAACACCCCTCCAAAAACAAAGTTCAACCATGTTTGGGGGAAAAGTGTATTACCCATAAATTTGAAGTCTAATACCAACTAAAAGCTCTTGGATATGAACAAGGTTAGAAATCTAAGGCTAATACTCATTTAAATGGGGCTCGTCGAGTCACGATCAATTTGTCCGAAAATCCAAGACTAACACCCCCTCCAAAAACCAAGTTCAACCATGTTTGGGGGAAAAGTGTATTACCCATAAATTTGAAGTCTAATACCAACTAAAAGCTCTTGGATATGAACAAGGTTAGAAATCTAAGGCTAATACTCATTTAAATGGGGCTCGTCGAGTCACGATCAATTTGTCCGAAAATCCAAGGCTAACACCCCCTCCAAAAACCAAGTTCAACCATGTTTGGGGGAAAAGTGTATTACCCATAAATTTGAAGTGTAATACCAACTAAATGGTCCTGGATATGAAAAAGGTTAGAAATATAAGGCTAATACTCATTTAAATGGGGCTCGTCGAGTCAGGATCAATTTGTCCAAAAATCCAAGTCTAACACCCCCTCCAAAAACAAAGTGCAACCATGTTTGGGGGAAAAGTGTATTACCCATAAATTTGAAGTCTAATACCAACTAAAAGCTCTTGGATATGAACAAGGTTAGAAATCTAAGGCTAATACTTATTTAAATGGGGCTCGTCGAGTCACGATCAATTTGTCCGAAAATCCAAGGCTAACACCCCCTCCAAAAACCAAGTTCAACCATATTTGGCGGAAAATTGTATTACCCATAAATTTGAAGTCTAATACCAACTAAAAGCTATTGGCTATGAACAAAGTTAGAAATATAAGGCTAATACTCATTTAAATGGGGCTCCTCGAGTCGGGATCAATTTGTCTGAAAATCCAAGGCTAACACCCCCTCCAAAAACCAAGTTCAACCATGTTTGGGAGAAAAGTGTATTACCCATAAATTTAACGTCTAATACCAACTAAATGGTCCTGGATATGAAAAAGGTTAGAAATATAAGGCTAATACTCATTTAAATGGGGCTCATCGAGTCAGGATCAATTTGTCCGAAAATCCAAGGCTAACACCCCCTCCAAAAACCAAGTTCAACCATGTTTGGGGGAAAAGAGTATTAACCATAAATTTGAAGTGTAATACCAAGTAAAAGGGCTTGGATATGAACAAGGTTAGAAATCTAAGGCTAATACTCATTTAAATGGGGCTCGTCGAGTCAGGATCAATTTGTCCGAAAATCCAAGGCTAACACCCCCTCCAAAAACCAAGTTCAACCATGTTTGGGGGAAAAGTGTATTACCCACAAATTTGAAGTCTAATACCAAGTAAAAGGGCTTGGATATGAACAAGGTTAGAAATCTAAGGCTAATACTCATTTAAATGGGGCTCGTCGAGTCAGGATCAATTTGTCCGAAAATCCAAGGCTAACACCCCCTCCAAAAACCAAGTTCAACCATGTTTGGGGGAAAAGTGTATTACCCACAAATTTGAAGTCTAATACCAAGTAAAAGGGCTTGGATATGAACAAGGTTAGAAATATAAGGCTAATACTCATTTAAATGGGGCTTGTCGAGTCAGGATCAATTTGTCCGAAAATCCAAGGCTAACACCCCCTCCAAAAACCAAGTTCAACCATGTTTGGGGGAAAAGTGTATTACCCATAAATTTGAAGTGTAATACCAACTAAATGGTCCTGGATATGAAAAAGGTTAGAAATATAAGGCTAATACTCATTTAAATGGGGCTCGTCGAGTCAGGATCAATTTGTCCGAAAATCCAAGTCTAACACCCCCTCCAAAAACAAAGTTCAACCATGTTTGGGGGAAAAGTGTATTACCCATAAATTTGAAGTCTAATACCAACTAAAAGCTCTTGGATATGAACAAGGTTAGAAATCTAAGGCTAATACTCATTTAAATGGGGCTCGTCGAGTCACCATCAATTTGTCCGAAAATCCAAGGCTAACACCCCCTCCAAAAACCAAGTTCAACCATGTTTGGGGGAAAAGTGTATTACCCACAAATTTGAAGTCTAATACCAAGTAAAAGGGCTTGGATATGAACAAGGTTAGAAATCTAAGGCTAATACTCATTTAAATGGGGCTCGTCGAGTCAGGATCAATTTGTCCAAAAATCCAAGGCTAACACCCCCTCCAAAAACCAAGTTCAACCATGTTTGGGGGAAAAGTGTATTACCCACAAATTTGAAGTCTAATACCAAGTAAAAGGGCTTGGATATGAACAAGGTTAGAAATCTAAGGCTAATACTCATTTAAATGGGGCTCGTCGAGTCAGGATTAATTTGTCCGAAAATCCAAGGCTAACACCCCTCCAAAAACCAAGTTCAACCATGTTTGGGGGGAAAAGTGTATTACCCATAAATTTGAAGTGTAATACCAACTAAAATGGTCTTGGATATGAACAAGGTTAGAAATCTAAGGCTAATACTCATTTAAATAGGGCTCGTCGAGTCACGATCAATTTGTCCGAAAATCCAAGGCTAACACCCCCTCCAAAAACCAAGTTCAACCATGTTTGGGAGAAAAGTGTATTACCCATAAATTTAAAGTCTAATACCAACTAAATGGTCCTGGATATGAAAAAGGTTAGAAATATAAGGCTAATACTCATTTAAATGGGGCTCATCGAGTCAGGATCAATTTGTCCGAAAATCCAAGGCTAACACCACCTCCAAAAACCAAGTTCAACCATGTTTGGGGGAAAAGAGTATTAACCATAAATTTGAAGTGTAATACCAACTAAATGGTCCTGGATATGAAAAAGGTTACAAATCTAAGGCTAATACTCATTTAAATGGGGCTCGTCGAGTCACGATCAATTTGTCCGAAAATCCAAGGCTAACACCCCCTCCAAAAACCAAGTTCAACCATGTTTGGGAGAAAAGTGTATTACCCATAAATTTAAAGTCTAATACCAACTAAATGGTCCTGGATATGAAAAAGGTTAGAAATATAAGGCTAATACTCATTTAAATGGGGCTCATCGAGTCAGGATCAATTTGTCCGAAAATCCAAGGCTAACACCCCCTCCAAAAACCAAGTTCAACCATGTTTGGGGGAAAAGTGTATTACCCACAAATTTGAAGTCTAATACCAAGTAAAAGGGCTTGGATATGAACAAGGTTAGAAATCTAAGGCTAATACTCATTTAAATGGGGCTCGTCGAGTCAGGATCAATTTGTCCAAAAATCCAAGGCTAACACCCCCTCCAAAAACCAAGTTCAACCATGTTTGGGGGAAAAGTGTATTACCCACAAATTTGAAGTCTAATACCAAGTAAAAGGGCTTGGATATGAACAAGGTTAGAAATCTAAGGCTAATACTCATTTAAATGGGGCTCGTCGAGTCAGGATTAATTTGTCCGAAAATCCAAGGCTAACACCCCCTCCAAAAACCAAGTTCAACCATGTTTGGGGGAAAAGTGTATTACCCATAAATTTGAAGTGTAATACCAACTAAATGGTCTTGGATATGAACAAGGCTAGAAATCTAAGGCTAATACTCATTTAAATAGGGCTCGTCGAGTCACGATCAATTTGTCCGAAAATCCAAGGCTAACACCCCCTCCAAAAACCAAGTTCAACCATGTTTGGGAGAAAAGTGTATTACCCATAAATTTAAAGTCTAATACCAACTAAATGGTCCTGGATATGAAAAAGGTTAGAAATATAAGGCTAATACTCATTTAAATGGGGCTCATCGAGTCAGGATCAATTTGTCCGAAAATCCAAGGCTAACACCACCTCCAAAAACCAAGTTCAACCATGTTTGGGGGAAAAGTGTATTACCCACAAATTTGAAGTCTAATACCAAGTAAAAGGGCTTGGATATGAACAAGGTTAGAAATCTAAGGCTAATACTCATTTAAATGGGGCTCGTCGAGTCAGGATCAATTTGTCCGAAAATCCAAGGCTAACACCCCTCCAAAAACCAAGTTCAACCATGTTTGGGGGGAAAAGTGTATTACCCATAAATTTGAAGTGTAATACCAACTAAATGGTCCTGGATATGAAAAAGGTTAGAAATATAAGGCTAATACTCATTTAAATGGGGCTCGTCGAGTCGGGATCAATTTGTCCGAAAAATCCAAGTCTAACACCCCTCCAAAAACAAAGTTCAACCATGTTTGGGGGAAAAGTGTATTACCCATAAATTTGAAGTCTAATACCAACTAAAAGCTCTTGGATATGAACAAGGTTAGAAATATAAGGCTAATACTCATTTAAATGGGGCTTGTTGAGTCGGGATCAATTTGTCCGAAAATTCAAGGCTAACACCCCTCCAAAAACCAAGTTCAACCATGTTTGGGGGGAAAAGTGTATTACCCATAAATTTGAAGTCTAATACCAACTAAATGGTCATGGATATGAAAAAGGTTAGAAATATAAGGCTAATACTCATTTAAATGGGGCTCGTCGAGTCAGGGATCAATTTGTCCGAAAAATCCAAGGCTAACACCCCCTCCAAAAACAAAGTTCAACCATGTTTGGGGGAAAAGTGTATTACCCATAAATTTGAAGTGTAATACCAACTAAATGGTCCTGGATATGAAAAAGGTTAGAAATATAAGGCTAATACTCATTTAAATGGGGCTCGTCGAGTCAGGATCAATTTGTCCGAAAATCCAAGTCTAACACCCCCTCCAAAAACAAAGTTCAACCATGTTTGGGGGAAAAGTGTATTACCCATAAATTTGAAGTCTAATACCAACTAAAAGCTCTTGGATATGAACAAGGTTAGAAATATAAGGCTAATACTCATTTAAATGGGGCTTGTTGAGTCAGGATCAATTTGTCCGAAAATTCAAGGCTAACACCCCCTCCAAAAACCAAGTTCAACCATGTTTGGGGGAAAAGTGTATTACCCATAAATTTGAAGTCTAATACCAACTAAATGGTCATGGATATGAAAAAGGTTAGAAATATAAGGCTAATACTCATTTAAATGGGGCTCGTCGAGTCAGGATCAATTTGTCCGAAAATCCAAGGCTAACACCCCCTCCAAAAACAAAGTTCAACCATGTTTGGGGGAAAAGTGTATTACCCATAAATTTGAAGTCTAATACCAACTAAAAGCTCTTGGATATGAACAAGGTTAGAAATCTAAGGCTAATACTCATTTAAATGGGGCTCGTCGAGTCACGATCAATTTGTCCGAAAATCCAAGGCTAACACCCCCTCCAAAAACCAAGTTCAACCATGTTTGGGGGAAAAGTGTATTACCCATAAATTTGAAGTCTAATACCAACTAAAAGCTCTTGGATATGAACAAGGTTAGAAATCTAAGGCTAATACTCATTTAAATGGGGGCTCGTCGAGTCACGATCAATTTGTCCGAAAATCCAAGGCTAACACCCCCTCCAAAAACCAAGTTCAACCATGTTTGGGGGAAAAGTGTATTACCCATAAATTTGACGTCTAATACCAACTAAAAGATATTGGCTATGAACAAAGTTAGAAATATAAGGCTAATACTCATTTAAATGGGGCTCCTCGAGTCAGGATCAATTTGTCCGAAAATCCAAGGCTAACACCCCTCCAAAAACCAAGTTCAACCATGTTTGGGGGAAAAGTGTATTACCCATAAATTTGAAGTCTAATACCAAGTAAAAGGGCTTGGATATGAACAAGGTTAGAAATCTAAGGCTAATACTCATTTAAATGGGGCTCGTCGAGTCAGGATCAATTTGTCCGAAAATCCAAGGCTAACACCCCCTCCAAAAACCAAGTTCAACCATGTTTGGGGGAAAAGTGTATTACCCACAAATTTGAAGTCTAATACCAAGTAAAAGGGCTTGGATATGAACAAGGTTAGAAATCTAAGGCTAATACTCATTTAAATGGGGCTCGTCGAGTCAGGATTAATTTGTCCGAAAATCCAAGGCTAACACCCCCTCCAAAAACCAAGTTCAACCATGTTTGGGGGAAAAGTGTATTACCCCTAAATTTGAAGTGTAATACCAACTAAATGGTCTTGGATATGAACAAGGTTAGAAATCTAAGGCTAATACTCATTTAAATAGGGCTCGTCGAGTCACGATCAATTTGTCCGAAAAATCCAAGGCTAACACCCCTCCAAAAACCAATTTCAACCATGTTTGGGAGAAAAGTGTATTACCCATAAATTTAAAGTCTAATACCAACTAAATGGTCCTGGATATGAAAAAGGTTAGAAATATAAGGCTAATACTCATTTAAATGGGGCTCATCGAGTCAGGGATCAATTTGTCCGAAAAATCCAAGGCTAACACCACCTCCAAAAACCAAGTTCAACCATGTTTGGGGGAAAAGAGTATTAACCATAAATTTGAAGTGTAATACCAACTAAATGGTCCTGGATATGAAAAAGGTTAAAAATCTAAGGCTAATACTCATTTAAATGGGGCTCGTCGAGTCACGATCAATTTGTCCGAAAATCCAAGGCTAACACCCCCTCCAAAAACCAAGTTCAACCATGTTTGGGAGAAAAGTGTATTACCCATAAATTTAAAGTCTAATACCAACTAAATGGTCCTGGATATGAAAAAGGTTAGAAATATAAGGCTAATACTCATTTAAATGGGGCTCATCGAGTCAGGATCAATTTGTCCGAAAATCCAAGGCTAACACCCCCTCCAAAAACCAAGTTCAACCATGTTTGGGGGAAAAGTGTATTACCCATAAATTTGAAGTGTAATACCAACTAAATGGTCTTGGATATGAACAAGGTTAGAAATCTAAGGCTAATACTCATTTAAATGGGGGCTCGTCGAGTCAGGGATCAATTTGTTCGAAAAATCCAAGGCTAACACCCCCTCCAAAAACCAAGTTCAACCATGTTTGGGAGAAAAGTGTATTACCCATAAATTTAAAGTCTAATACCAACTAAATGGTCCTGGATATGAAAAAGGTTAGAAATATAAGGCTAATACTCATTTAAATGGGGCTCATCGAGTCAGGATCAATTTGTCCGAAAATCCAAGGCTAACACCCCCTCCAAAAACCAAGTTCAACCATGTTTTGGGGAAAATAGTATTACCCATAAATTTGAAGTGTAATACCAACTAAATGGTCCTGGATATGAAAAAGGTTAGAAATCTAAGGCTAATACTCATTTAAATGGGGCTCGTCGAGTCACGATCAATTTGTCCGAAAATCCAAGGCTAACACCCCCTCCAAAAACCAAGTTCAACCATGTTTGGGAGAAAAGTGTATTACCCATAAATTTAAAGTCTAATACCAACTAAATGGTCCTGGATATGAAAAAGGTTAGAAATATAAGGCTAATACTCATTTAAATGGGGCTCGTCGAGTCAGGATCAATTTGTCCGAAAATCTAAGTCTAACACCCCCTCCAAAAACAAAGTTCAACCATGTTTGGGGGAAAAGTGTATTACCCATAAATTTGAAGTCTAATACCAACTAAAAGCTCTTGGATATGAACAAGGTTAGAAATCTAAGGCTAATACTCATTTAAATGGGGCTCGTCGAGTCACGATCAATTTGTCCAAAAATCCAAGGCTAACACCCCCTCCAAAAACCAATTTCAACCATGTTTGGGGGAAAATTGTATTACCCATAAATTTGACGTCTAATACCAACTAAAAGCTATTGGCTATGAACAAAGTTAGAAATATAAGGCTAATACTCATTTAAATGGGGCTCCTCGAGTCGGGATCAATTTGTCTGAAAATCCAAGGCTAACACCCCCTCCAAAAACCAAGTTCAACCATGTTTGGGGGAAAAGTGTATTACCCACAAATTTGAAGTCTAATACCAAGTAAAAGGGCTTGGATATGAACAAGGTTAGAAATCTAAGGCTAATACTCATTTAAATGGGGCTCGTCGAGTCAGGATTAATTTGTCCAAAAATCCAAGGCTAACACCCCCTCCAAAAACCAAGTTCAACCATGTTTGGGGGAAAAGTGTATTACCCGTAAATTTGAAGTGTAATACCAACTAAATGGTCTTGAACAAGGTTGAACTAAATGGTCTTGGATATGAACAAGGTTAGAAATCTAAGGCTAATACTCATTTAAATGGGGCTCGTCGAGTCACGATCAATTTGTCCGAAAATCCAAGGCTAACACCCCCTCCAAAAACCAAGTTCAACCATGTTTGGGGGAAAAGTGTATTACCCATAAATTTGAAGTGTAATACCAACTAAATGGTCTTGGATATGAACAAGGTTAGAAATCTAAGGCTAATACTCATTTAAATGGGGCTCGTCGAGTCAGGATCAATTTGTTCGAAAATCCAAGGCTAACACCCCCTCCAAAAACCAAGTTCAACCATGTTTGGG
The DNA here is from genome assembly GCA_029030765.1 of Salix suchowensis. NCBI lineage: Eukaryota > Viridiplantae > Streptophyta > Magnoliopsida > Malpighiales > Salicaceae > Salix > Salix suchowensis. The sequence continues at coordinate 2,885,784 of JAPFFH010000028.1, read as the reverse complement.
AGAAAAGTTTATTACCCATAAATTTAAAGTCTAATACCAACTAAATGGTCCTGGATATGAAAAAGGTTAGAAATATAAGGCTAATACTCATTTAAATGGGGCTCATCGAGTCAGAATCAATTTGTCCGAAAATCCAAGGCTAACACCCTCTCCAAAAACCAAGTTCAACCATGTTTGGGGGAAAACTGTATTACCCATAAATTTGAAGTCTAAACCAACTAAATGGTCTTGGATATGAAAAAGGTTAGAAATATAAGGCTAATACTCATTTAAATGGGGTTCATCGAGTCAGGATCAATTTGTCCGAAAATCCAAGGCTAACACCCCCTCCAAAAACCAAGTTCAACCATGTTTGGGGGAAAATTGTATTACCCATAAATTTGACGTCTAATACCAACTAAAAGCTATTGGCTATGAACAAAGTTAGAAATATAAGGCTAATACTCATTTAAATGGGGCTCCTCGAGTCGGGATCCATTTGTCCGAAAATCCAAGGCTAACACCCCCTCCAAAAACCAAGTTCAACCATGTTTGGGGGAAAAGTGTATTACCCACAAATTTGAAGTCTAATACCAAGTAAAAGGGCTTGGATATGAACAAGGTTAGAAATCTAAGGCTAATACTCATTTAAATGGGGCTCGTCGAGTCAGGATTAATTTGTCCGAAAATCCAAGGCTAACACCCCCTCCAAAAACCAAGTTCAACCATGTTTGGGGGAAAAGTGTATTACCCATAAATTTGAAGTGTAATACCAACTAAATGGTCTTGGATATGAACAAGGTTAGAAATCTAAAGCTAATACTCATTTAAATGGGGCTCGTCGAGTCACGATCAATTTGTCCGAAAATCCAAGGCTAACACCCCCTCCAAAAACCAAGTTCAACCATGTTTGGGAGAAAAGTGTATTACCCATAAATTTAAAGTCTAATACCAACTAAATGGTCATGGATATGAACAAGGTTAGAAATATAAGGCTAATACTCATTTAAATGGGGCTCATCGAGTCAGGATAAATTTGTCCGAAAATCCAAGGCTAACACCCCCTCCAAAAACCAAGTTCAACCATGTTTGGGGGAAAAGTGTATTAACCATAAATTTGAAGTGTAATACCAACTAAATGGTCTTGGATATGAACAAGGTTAGAAATCTAAGGCTAATACTCATTTAAATGGGGCTCGTCGAGTCAGGATTAATTTGTCCGAAAATCCAAGGCTAACACCCCCTCCAAAAACCAAGTTCAACCATGTTTGGGGGAAAAATGTATTACCCATAAATTTGAAGTGTAATACCAACTAAATGGTCTTGGATATGAACAAGGTTAGAAATCTAAGGCTAATACTCATTTAAATGGGGCTCGTCGAGTCACGATCAATTTGTCCGAAAATCCAAGGCTAACACCCCCTCCAAAAACCAAGTTCAACCATGTTTGGGGGAAAAGTGTATTACCCATAAATTTGAAGTGTAATACCAACTAAATGGTCTTGGATATGAACAAGGTTAGAAATCTAAGGCTAATACTCATTTAAATGGGGCTCGTCGAGTCAGGATCAATTTGTTCGAAAATCCAAGGCTAACACCCCCTCCAAAAACCAAGTTCAACCATGTTTGGGAGAAAAGTTTATTACCCATAAATTTAAAGTCTAATACCAACTAAATGGTCCTGGATATGAAAAAGGTTAGAAATATAAGGCTAATACTCATTTAAATGGGGCTCATCGAGTCAGGATCAATTTGTCCGAAAATCCAAGGCTAACACCCCCTCCAAAAACCAAGTTCAACCATGTTTGGGGGAAAAGTGTATTACCCATAAATTTGAAGTGTAATACCAACTAAATGGTCTTGGATATGAACAAGGTTAGAAATCTAAGGCTAATACTCATTTAAATGGGGCTCGTCGAGTCAGGATCAATTTGTCCGAAAATCCAAGTCTAACACCCCCTCCAAAAACAAAGTTCAACCATGTTTGGGGGAAAAGTGTATTACCCATAAATTTGAAGTCTAATACCAACTAAAAGCTCTTGGATATGAACAAGGTTAGAAATATAAGGCTAATACTCATTTAAATGGGGCTTGTTGAGTCAGGATCAATTTGTCCGAAAATTCAAGGCTAACACCCCCTCCAAAAACCAAGTTCAACCATGTTTGGGGGAAAAGTGTATTACCCATAAATTTGAAGTCTAATACCAACTAAATGGTCATGGATATGAAAAAGGTTAGAAATATAAGGCTAATACTCATTTAAATGGGGGCTCGTCGAGTCAGGGATCAATTTGTCCGAAAAATCCAAGGCTAACACCCCCTCCAAAAACAAAGTTCAACCATGTTTGGGGGAAAAGTGTATTACCCATAAATTTGAAGTCTAATACCAACTAAAAGCTCTTGGATATGAACAAGGTTAGAAATCTAAGGCTAATACTCATTTAAATGGGGCTCGTCGAGTCACGATCAATTTGTCCGAAAATCCAAGGCTAACACCCCCTCCAAAAACCAAGTTCAACCATGTTTGGGGGAAAAGTGTATTCCCATAAATTTGACGTCTAATACCAACTAAAAGATATTGGCTATGAACAAAGTTAGAAATATAAGGCTAATACTCATTTAAATGGGGCTCCTCGAGTCACGATCAATTTGTCCGAAAATCCAAGGCTAACACCCCCTCCAAAAACCAAGTTCAACCATGTTTGGGGGAAAAGTGTATTACCCACAAATTTGAAGTCTAATACCAAGTAAAAGGGCTTGGATATGAACAAGGTTAGAAATCTAAGGCTAATACTCATTTAAATGGGGCTCGTCGAGTCAGGATCAATTTGTCCGAAAATCCAAGGCTAACACCCCTCCAAAAACCAAGTTCAACCATGTTTGGGGGAAAAGTGTATTACCCACAAATTTGAAGTCTAATACCAAGTAAAAGGGCTTGGATATGAACAAGGTTAGAAATCTAAGGCTAATACTCATTTAAATGGGGCTCGTCGAGTCAGGATTAATTTGTCCGAAAATCCAAGGCTAACACCCCCTCCAAAAACCAAGTTCAACCATGTTTGGGGGAAAAGTGTATTACCCCTAAATTTGAAGTGTAATACCAACTAAATGGTCTTGGATATGAACAAGGTTAGAAATCTAAGGCTAATACTCATTTAAATAGGGCTCGTCGAGTCACGATCAATTTGTCCGAAAATCCAAGGCTAACACCCCCTCCAAAAACCAAGTTCAACCATGTTTGGGAGAAAAGTGTATTACCCATAAATTTAAAGTCTAATACCAACTAAATGGTCCTGGATATGAAAAAGGTTAGAAATATAAGGCTAATACTCATTTAAATGGGGCTCATCGAGTCAGGATCAATTTGTCCGAAAATCCAAGGCTAACACCACCTCCAAAAACCAAGTTCAACCATGTTTGGGGGAAAAGAGTATTAACCATAAATTTGAAGTGTAATACCAACTAAATGGTCCTGGATATGAAAAAGGTTAAAAATCTAAGGCTAATACTCATTTAAATGGGGCTCGTCGAGTCACGATCAATTTGTCCGAAAATCCAAGGCTAACACCCCCTCCAAAAACCAAGTTCAACCATGTTTGGGGGAAAAGTGTATTAACCATAAATTTGAAGTGTAATACCAACTAAATGGTCTTGGATATGAACAAGGTTAGAAATCTAAGGCTAATACTCATTTAAATGGGGCTCGTCGAGTCAGGATTAATTTGTCCGAAAATCCAAGGCTAACACCCCCTCCAAAAACCAAGTTCAACCATGTTTGGGGGAAAAATGTATTACCCATAAATTTGAAGTGTAATACCAACTAAATGGTCTTGGATATGAACAAGGTTAGAAATCTAAGGCTAATACTCATTTAAATGGGGGCTCGCCGAGTCACGATCAATTTGTCCGAAAATCCAAGGCTAACACCCCCTCCAAAAACCAAGTTCAACCATGTTTGGGGGAAAAGTGTATTACCCATAAATTTGAAGTGTAATACCAACTAAATGGTCTTGGATATGAACAAGGTTAGAAATCTAAGGCTAATACTCATTTAAATGGGGCTCGTCGAGTCAGGATCAATTTGTTCGAAAATCCAAGGCTAACACCCCCTCCAAAAACCAAGTTCAACCATGTTTGGGAGAAAAGTTTATTACCCATAAATTTAAAGTCTAATACCAACTAAATGGTCCTGGATATGAAAAAGGTTAGAAATATAAGGCTAATACTCATTTAAATGGGGCTCATCGAGTCAGGATCAATTTGTCCGAAAATCCAAGGCTAACACCCCCTCCAAAAACCAAGTTCAACCATGTTTGGGGGAAAAGAGTATTACCCATAAATTTGAAGTCTAATACCAAGTAAAAGGGCTTGGATATGAACAAGGTTAGAAATCTAAGGCTAATACTCATTTAAATGGGGCTCGTCGAGTCACGATCAATTTGTCCGAAAATCCAAGGCTAACACCCCCTCCAAAAACCAAGTTCAACCATGTTTGGGGGAAAAGTGTATTACCCATAAATTTGAAGTGTAATACCAACTAAATGGTCTTGGATATGAACAAGGTTAGAAATCTAAGGCTAATACTCATTTAAATGGGGCTCGTCGAGTCAGGATCAATTTGTTCGAAAATCCAAGGCTAACACCCCCTCCAAAAACCAAGTTCAACCATGTTTGGGAGAAAAGTGTATTACCCATAAATTTAAAGTCTAATACCAACTAAATGGTCCTGGATATGAAAAAGGTTAGAAATATAAGGCTAATACTCATTTAAATGGGGCTCATCGAGTCAGGATCAATTTGTCCGAAAATCCAAGGCTAACACCCCCTCCAAAAACCAAGTTCAACCATGTTTGGGGGAAAAGAGTATTACCCATAAATTTGAAGTGTAATACCAACTAAATGGTCCTGGATATGAAAAAGGTTAGAAATCTAAGTCTAATACTCATTTAAATGGGGCTCGTCGAGTCACGATCAATTTGTCCGAAAATCCAAGGCTAACACCCCCTCCAAAAACCAAGTTCAACCATGTTTGGGAGAAAAGTGTATTACCCATAAAGTTAAAGTCTAATACCAACGAAATGGTCCTGGATATGAAAAAGGTTAGAAATATAAGGCTAATACTCATTTAAATGGGGCTCATCGAGTCAGGATCAATTTGTCCGAAAATCCAAGGCTAACACCCCCTCCAAAAACCAAGTTCAACCATGTTTGGGGGAAAAGTGTATTAACCATAAATTTGACGTCTAATACCAACTAAAAGCTCTTGGATATGAACAAGGTTAGAAATCTAAGGCTAATACTCATTTAAATGGGCCTCGTCGAGTCACGATCAATTTGTCCGAAAATCCAAGGCTAACACCCCCTCCAAAAACCAAGTTCAACCATGTTTGGGGGAAAATTGTATTACCCATAAATTTGACGTCTAATACCAACTAAAAGCTATTGGCTATGAACAACGTTAGAAATATAAGGCTAATACTCATTTAAATGGGGCTCCTCGAGTCGGGATCAATTTGTCCGAAAATCCAAGGCTAACACCCCCTCCAAAAGCCAAGTTCAACCATGTTTGGGGGAAAAGTGTATTACCCACAAATTTGAAGTCTAATACCAAGTAAAAGGGCTTGGATATGAACAAGGTTAGAAATCTAAGGCTAATACTCATTTAAATGGGGCTCGTCGAGTCAGGATTAATTTGTCCGAAAATCCAAGGCTAACACCCCCTCCAAAAACCAAGTTCAACCATGTTTGGGGGAAAAGTGTATTACCCATAAATTTGAAGTGTAATACCAACTAAATGGTCTTGGATATGAACAAGGTTAGAAATCTAAGGCTAATACTCATTTAAATGGGGCTCGTCGAGTCACGATCAATTTGTCCAAAAATCCAAGGCTAACACCCCCTCCAAAAACCAAGTTCAACCATGTTTGGGAGAAAAGTGTATTACCCATAAATTTAAAGTCTAATACCAACTAAATGGTCCTGGATATGAAAAAGGTTAGAAATATAAGGCTAATACTCATTTAAATGGGGCTCATCGAGTCAGGATAAATTTGTCCGAAAATCCAAGGCTAACACCCCCTCCAAAAACCAAGTTCAACCATGTTTGGGGGAAAAGTGTATTAACCATAAATTTGAAGTGTAATACCAACTAAATGGTCTTGGATATGAACAAGGTTAGAAATCTAAGGCTAATACTCATTTAAATGGGGCTCGTCGAGTCACGATCAATTTGTCCGAAAATCCAAGGCTAACACCCCCTCCAAAAACCAAGTTCAACCATGTTTGGGAGAAAAGTGTATTACCCATAAATTTAAAGTCTAATACCAACTAAATGGTCCTGGATATGAAAAAGGTTAGAAATATAAGGCTAATACTCATTTAAATGGGGCTCATCGAGTCAGGATCAATTTGTCCGAAAATCCAAGGCTAACACCCCCTCCAAAAACCAAGTTCAACCATGTTTGGGGGAAAAGTGTATTACCCATAAATTTGACGTCTAATACCAACTAAAAGCTATTGGCTATGAACAAAGTTAGAAATATAAGGCTAATACTCATTTAAATGGGGCTCCTCGAGTCGGGATCAATTTGTCCGAAAATCCAAGGCTAACACCCCCTCCAAAAACCAAGTTCAACCATGTTTGGGGGAAAAGTGTATTACCCACAAATTTGAAGTTTAATACCAAGTACAAGGCCTTGGATATGAAAAAGGTTAGAAATATAAGGCTATTACTCATTTAAATGGGGCTCGTCGAGTCGGGATCAATTTGTCCGAAAATCCAAGGCTAACACCCTCTCCAAAAACCAAGTTCAACCATGTTTGGGGGAAAAGTGTATTACCCATATATTTGAAGTCTAAACCAACTAAAAGGTCTTGGATATGAAAAAGGTTAGAAATATAAGGCTAGTACTCATTTAAATGGGGCTCATCGAGTCAGGATCAATTTGTCCGAATATCCAAGGCTAACACCCCCTCCAAACACCAAGTTCAACCATGTTTGGGAGAAAAGTGTATTACCCATAAATTTGAAGTGTAATACCAACTAAATGGTCCTCGATATGAAAAAGTTTAGAAATATAAGGCTAATACTCATTTAAATGGGGCTCGTCGAGTGAGGATCAATTTGTCCTAAAATCCAAGGCTAACACCCCCTCCAAAAACCAAGTTCAACCATGTTTGGGAGAAAAGTGTATTACCCATAAATTTAAAGTCTAACATGAACTAAAAGGTCTTGGATATGAAAAAGGTTATAAATATAAGGCTAATACTCATTTAAATGGGGCTCGTCGAGTCAGGATCAATTTGTCCAAAAATCCAAGGCTAACACCCCCTCCAAAAACCAAGTTCAACCATGTATGGGGGAAAAGTATATTACCCATAAACTTGAAGTGTTATACAAACTAAATGGTCCTAGATATGAAAAAGGTTAGAAATATAAGGCTAATACTGATTTAAATGGGGCTCATCGTGTCAGGATCAATTTGTCCGAATATCCAAGGCTAACACCCCCTCCAAAAACCAAGTTCAACCATGTTTGGGAGAAAAGTGTATTACCCATAAATTTGAAGTCTAACACAAACTAAAAGGTCTTGTATATGAACAAGGTTAGAAATATAAGGCTAATACTCATTTAAATGAGGCTCGTCGAGTCAGGAACAATTTGTCCGAAAATCCAAGGCTAACACCCTCTCCAAAAACCAAGTTCAACCATGTTTGGGAGAAAACTGTATTACCCATAAATTTAAAGTTTAATACCAACTAAATGGTCTTGGATATGAAAAAGGTTAGAAATAAATGGCTAATACTCATTTAAATGGGGCTCGTCGAGTCACGATCAATTTGTTCGAAAATCCAAGGCTAACACCCCCTCCAAAAACCAATTTCAACCATGTTTGGGGGAAAAGTGTATTAGCCATAAATTTGAAGTGTAATACCAACTAAATGGTCCTCGATATGAAAAAGGTTAGAAATTTAAGGCTAATACTCATTTAAATGGGGCTCGTCGAGTCGGGATCAATTTGTCCGAAAATCCAAGGCTAACACCCTCTCCAAAAACCAAGTTCAACCATGTTTGGGGGAAAACTGTATTACCCATAAATTTGAAGTCTAACACCTACTAAAAAGTCTTGTATATGAACAAGGTTAGAAATATAAGGCTAATACTCATTTAAATGAGGCTCGTCGAGTCACGATCAATTTGTCCGAAAATCCAAGGCTAACACCCCCTCCAAAAACCAAGTTCAACCATGTTTGGGAGAAAAGTGTATTACCCATAAATTTAAAGTTTAATACCAACTAAATGGTCTTGGATATGAAAAAGGTTAGAAATAAATGGCTAATACTCATTTAAATGGGGCTCGTCGAGTCAGGATCAATTTGTCCGAAAATCCAAGGCTAACACCCCCTCCAAAAACCAAGTTCAACCATGTTTGGGAGAAAAGTGTATTACCCATAAATTTGAAGTCTAACACCAACTAAAAGGTCTTGTATATGAACAAGGTTAGAAATATAAGGCTAATACGCATTTAAATGAGGCTCGTCGAGTCACGATCAATTTGTCCGAAAATCCAAGGCTAACACCCCCTCCAAAAACCAAGTTCAACCATGTTTGGAAGAAAAGTGTATTACCCATAAATTTAAAGTTTAATACGAACTAAATGGTCTTGGATATGAAAAAGGTTAGAAATAAATGGCTAATACTCATTTAAATGGGGCTCGTCGAGTCACGATCAATTTGTTCGAAAATCCAAGGCTAACACCCCTCCAAAAACCAATTTCAACCATGTTTGGGGGAAAAGTGTATTAGCCATAAATTTGAAGTGTAATACCAACTAAATGGTCCTCGATATGAAAAAGGTTAGAAATTTAAGGCTAATACTCATTTAAATGGGGCTCGTCGAGTCGGGATCAATTTGTCCGAAAATCCAAGGCTAACACCCTCTCCAAAAACCAAGTTCAACCATGTTTGGGGGAAAACTGTATTACCCATAAATTTGAAGTCTAACACCAACTAAAAAGTCTTGTATATGAACAAGGTTAGAAATATAAGGCTAATACTCATTTAAATGAGGCTCGTCGAGTCACGATCAATTTGTCCGAAAATCCAAGGCTAACACCCCCTCCAAAAACCAAGTTCAACCATGTTTGGGAAAAAAGTGTATTACCCATAAATTTAAAGTTTAATACCAACTAAATGGTCTTGGATATGAAAAAGGTTAGAAATAAATGGCTAATACTCATTTAAATGGGGCTCGTCGAGTCACGATCAATTTGTCCGAAAATCCAAGGCTAACACCCCCTCCAAAAACCAAGTTCAACCATGTTTGGGGGAAAAGTGTATTACCCATAAATTTGAAGTGTAATACCAACTAAATGGTCCTGGATATGAAAAAGGTTAGAAATATAAGGCTAATACTCATTTAAATGGGGCTCGTCGAGTCGGGATCAATTTGTCCGAAAATCCAAGGCTAACACCCTCTCCAAAAACCAAGTTCAACCATGTTTGGGGGAAAAGTGTATTACCCATAAATTTGAAGTCTAAACCAACTAAATGGTCTTGGATATGAAAAAGGTTAGAAATATAAGGCTAATACTCATTTAAATGGGGCTCATCGAGTCAGGATCAATTTGTCCGAAAATCCAAGGCTTCCACCCCCTCCAAAAACCAAGTTCAACCATGTTTGGGGGAAAAGTGTATTACCCATAAATTTGAAGTCTAATACCAACTAAATGGTCTTGGGTATGAAAAAGGTTATAAATATAAGGCTAATACTCATTTCAATGGGGCTCGTCGAATCAGGATCAATTTGTCCGAATATCCAAGGCTAACACCCCCTCCAAAAACCAAGTATAACCATGTTTGGGAGAAAAGTGTATTACCCATAAATTTAAAGTCTATCACCAACTAAAAGGTCTTGGATAAGAAAAAGGTTAGAAATATAAGGCTAATACTCATTTAAATGGGGCTCGTCGAGTCAGGATCAATTTGTCCGAAAATCCAAGGCTAACACCCCCTCCAAAAACCAAGTTCAACCATGTTTGGGAGAAAAGTGTATTACCCATAAATTTGAAGTCTAACACCAACTAAAAGGTCTTGTATATGAACAAGGTTAGAAATATAAGGCTAATACGCATTTAAATGAGGCTCGTCGAGTCACGATCAATTTGTCCGAAAATCCAAGGCTAACACCCCCTCCAAAAACCAAGTTCAACCATGTTTGGGAGAAAAGTGTATTACCCATAAATTTAAAGTTTAATACGAACTAAATGGTCTTGGATATGAAAAAAGTTAGAAATAAATGGCTAATACTCATTTAAATGGGGCTCGTCGAGTCACGATCAATTTGTTCGAAAATCCAAGGCTAACACCCCCTCCAAAAACCAAGTTCAACCATGTTTGGGGGAAAAGTGTATTAGCCATAAATTTGAAGTGTAATACCAACTAAATGGTCCTGGATATGAAAAAGGTTAGAAATATAAGGCTAATACTCATTTAAATGGGGGCTCGTCGAGTCGGGATCAATTTGTCCGAAAATCCAAGGCTAACACCCCCTCCAAAAACCAAGTTCAACCATGTTTGGGAGAAAAGTGTATTACCCATAAATTTGAAGTCTAACACCAACTAAAAGGTCTTGTATATGAACAAGGTTAGAAATATAAGGCTAATACGCATTTAAATGAGGCTCGTCGAGTCACGATCAATTTGTTCGAAAATCCAAGGCTAACACCCCCTCCAAAAACCAAGTTCAACCATGTTTGGGAGAAAAGTGTATTACCCATAAATTTAAAGTTTAATACCAACTAAATGGTCTTGGATATGAAAAAGGTTAGAAATAAATGGCTAATACTCATTTAAATGGGGCTCGTCGAGTCACGATCAATTTGTTCGAAAATCCAAGGCTAACACCCCCTCCAAAAACCAAGTTCAACCATGTTTGGGGGAAAAGTGTATTAGCCATAAATTTGAAGTGTAATACCAACTAAATGGTCCTGGATATGAAAAAGGTTAGAAATATAAGGCTAATACTCATTTAAATGGGGCTCGTCGAGTGGGGATCAATTTGTCCGAAAATCCAAGGCTAACACCCTCTCCAAAAACCAAGTTCAACCATGTTTGCGGGAAAACTGTATTACCCATAAATTTGAAGTCTAAACCAACTAAATGGTCTTGGATATGAAAAAGGTTAGAAATATAAGGCTAATACTCATTTAAATGGGGTTCGTCGAGTCGGGATCAATTTGTCCGAAAATCCAAGGCTAACACCCTCTCCAAAAACCAAGTTCAACCATGTTTGGGGGAAAAGTGTATTACCCATAAATTTGAAGTCTAAACCACCTAAATGGTCTTGGATATGAAAAAGGTTAGAAATATAAGGCTAATACTCATTTAAATGGGGCTCGTCGAGTCAGGATCAATTTGTCCGAAAATCCAAGGCTTCCACCCCCTCCAAAAACCAAGTTCAACCATGTTTGGGGGAAAAGTGTATTACCCATAAATTTGAAGTCTAATACCAACTAAATGGTCTTGGGTATGAAAAAGGTTATAAATATAAGGCTAATACTCATTTAAATGGGGCTCGTCGAATCAGGATCAATTTGTCCGAATATCCAAGGCTAACACCCCCTCCAAAAACCAAGTATAACCATGTTTGGGAGAAAAGTGTATTACCCATAAATTTAAAGTCTATCACCAACTAAAAGGTCTTGGATAAGAAAAAGGTTAGAAATATAAGGCTAATACTCATTTAAATGGGGCTCGTCGAGTCAGGATCAATTTGTCCGAAAATCCAAGGCTAACACCCCCTCCAAAAACCAAGTTCAACCATGTTTGGGTGAAAAGTGTATTACCCATAAATTTGAAGTCTAACACCAACTAAAAGGTCTTGTATATGAACAAGGTTAGAAATATAAGGCTAATACGCATTTAAATGAGGCTCGTCGAGTCACGATCAATTTGTCCGAAAATCCAAGGCTAACACCCCCTCCAAAAACCAAGTTCAACCATGTTTGGGAGAAAAGTGTATTACCCATAAATTTAAAGTTTAATACGAACTAAATGGTCTTGGATATGAAAAAAGTTAGAAATAAATGGCTAATACTCATTTAAATGGGGCTCGTCGAGTCACGATCAATTTGTTCAAAATCCAAGGCTAACACCCCCTCCAAAAACCAAGTTCAACCATGTTTGGGGGAAAAGTGTATTACCCATAAATTTGACGTCTAATACCAACTAAAAGCTATTGGCTATGAACAAAGTTAGAAATATAAGGCTAATACTCATTTAAATGGGGCTCCTCGAGTCGGGATCAATTTGTCCGAAAATCCAAGGCTAACACCCCCTCCAAAAACCAAGTTCAACCATGTTTGGGGGAAAAGTGTATTACCCATAAATTTGAAGTGTAATACCAACTAAATGGTCCTGGATATGAAAAAGGTTAGAAATATAAGGCTAATACTCAATTAAATGGGGCTCGTCGAGTCACGATCAATTTGTCCAAAAATCCAAGGCTAACACCCCCTCCAAAAACCAAGTTCAACCATGTTTGGGAGAAAAGTGTATTACCCATAAATTTAAAGTTTAATACCAACTAAATGGTCTTGGATATGAAAAAGGTTAGAAATAAATGGCTAATACTCATTTAAATGGGGCTCGTCGAGTCACGATCAATTTGTTCGAAAATCCAAGGCTAACACCCCCTCCAAAAACCAAGTTCAACCATGTTTGGGGGAAAAGTGTATTAGCCATAAATTTGAAGTGTAATACCAACTAAATGGTCCTGGATATGAAAAAGGTTAGAAATATAAGGCTAATACTCATTTAAATGGGGCTCGTCGAGTCAGGATCAATTTGTCCGAAAATCCAAGGCTAACACCCCCTCCAAAAACCAAGTTCAACCATGTTTGGGAGAAAAGTGTATTACCCATAAATTTGAAGTCTAACACCAACTAAAAGGTCTTGTATATGAACAAGGTTAGAAATATAAGGCTAATACGCATTTAAATGAGGCTCGTCGAGTCACGATCAATTTGTTCGAAAATCCAAGGCTAACACCCCCTCCAAAAACCAAGTTCAACCATGTTTGGGAGAAAAGTGTATTACCCATAAATTTAAAGTTTAATACGAACTAAATGGTCTTGGATATGAAAAAAAGTTAGAAATAAATGGCTAATACTCATTTAAATGGGGCTCATCGAGTCACGATCAATTTGTTCGAAAATCCAAGGCTAACACCCCCTCCAAAAACCAAGTTCAACCATGTTTGGGGGAAAAGTGTATTACCCATAAATTTGACGTCTAATACCAACTAAAAGCTATTGGCTATGAACAAAGTTAGAAATATAAGGCTAATACTCATTTAAATGGGGCTCCTCGAGTCGGGATCAATTTGTCCGAAAATCCAAGGCTAACACCCCCTCCAAAAACCAAGTTCAACCATGTTTGGGGGAAAAGTGTATTACCCATAAATTTGAAGTGTAATACCAACTAAATGGTCCTGGATATGAAAAAGGTTAGAAATATAAGGCTAATACTCAATTAAATGGGGCTCGTCGAGTCACGATCAATTTGTCCAAAAATCCAAGGCTAACACCCCCTCCAAAAACCAAGTTCAACCATGTTTGGGAGAAAAGTGTATTACCCATAAATTTAAAGTTTAATACCAACTAAATGGTCTTGTATATGAAAAAGGTTAGAAATAAATGGCTAATACTCATTTAAATGGGGCTCGTCGAGGCACGATCAATTTGTTCGAAAATCCAAGGCTAACACCCCCTCCAAAAACCAAGTTCAACCATGTTTGGGGGAAAAGTGTATTAGCCATAAATTTGAAGTGTAATACCAACTAATTGGTCCTGGATATGAAAAAGGTTAGAAATATAAGGCTAATACTCATTTAAATGGGGCTCGTCGAGTCGGGATCAATTTGTCCGAAAATCCAAGGCTAACACCCTCTCCAAAAACCAAGTTCAACCATGTTTGGGGGAAAACTGTATTACCCATAAATTTGAAGTCCAATACCAACTAAATGGTCTTGGATATGAAAAAGGTTAGAAATATAAGGCTAATACTCATTTAAATGGGGCTCGTCGAGTCGGGATCAATTTGTCCGAAAATCCAAGGCTAACACCCTCTCCAAAAACCAAGTTCAACCATGTTTGGGGGAAAAGTGTATTACCCATAAATTTGAAGTCTAAACCACCTAAATGGTCTTGGATATGAAAAAGGTTAGAAATATAAGGCTAATACTCATTTAAATGGGGCTCGTCGAGTCAGGATCAATTTGTCCGAAAATCCAAGGCTAACACCCCCTCCAAAAACCAAGTTCAACCATGTTTGGGAGAAAAGTGTATTACCCATAAATTTAAAGTCTAATACCAACTAAATGGTCCTGGATATGAAAAAGGATAGAAATATAAGGCTAATACTCATTTAAATGGGGCTCGTCGAGTCAGGATCAATTTGTCCGAATATCCAAGGCTAACACCCCCTCCAAAAACCAAGTTAAACCATGTTTGGGAGAAAAGTGTATTACCCATAAATTTAAAGTCTAACATGAACTAAAAGGTCTTGGATATGAAAAAGGTTAGAAATATAAGGCTAATACTCATTTAAATGGGGCTCATCGAGTCAGGATCAATTTGTCCGAAAATCCAAGGCTAACACCCCCTCCAAAAACCAAGTTCAACCATGTTTGGGGGAAAAGTGTATTACCCATAAATTTGACGTCTAATACCAACTAAAAGCTATTGGCTATGAACAAAGTTAGAAATATAAGGCTAATACTCATTTAAATGGGGCTCCTCGAGTCGGGATCAATTTGTCCGAAAATCCAAGGCTAACACCCCCTCCAAAAACCAAGTTCAACCATGTTTGGGGGAAAAGTGTATTACCCACAAATTTGAAGTCTAATACCAAGTAAAAGGGCTTGGATATGAACAAGGTTAGAAATCTAAGGCTAATACTCATTTAAATGGGGGGTCAGTCGAGTCAGGGATCAATTTGTCCGAAAATCCAAGGCTAACACCCCCTCCAAAAACCAAGTTCAACCATGTTTGGGGGAAAAGTGTATTACCCACAAATTTGAAGTCTAATACCAAGTAAAAGGGCTTGGATATGAACAAGGTTAGAAATATAAGGCTAATACTTATTTAAATGGGGCTCCTCGAGTCGGGATCAATTTGTCCGAAAATCCAAGGCTAACACCCCCTCCAAAAACCAAGTTCAACCATGTTTGGGGGAAAAGTGTATTACCCATAAATTTAAAGTCTAACACGAACTAAAAGTTCTTGGATATGAAAAAGGTTAGAAATATAAGGCTAATACTCATTTAAATGGGGCTCGTCGAGTGAGGATCAATTTGTCCAAAAATCCAAGGCTAACACCCCCTCCAAAAACCAAGTTCAACCATGTTTGGGGGAAAAGTGTATTACCCATAAATTTGAAGTGTAATAGCATATAGATGGTCCTGGATATGAAAAAAGTTAGAAATATAAGGCTAATACTCATTTAAATGGGGCTCGTCGAGTCAGGATCAATTTGTCCGAAAATCCAAGGCTAACACCCCCTCCAAAAACAAAGTTCAACCATGTTTGGGGGAAAAGTGTATTACCCATAAATTGGAAGTCTAATACCAACTAAAAGCTCTTGGATATGAAAAAGGTTAGAAATATAAGGCTAATACTCATTTAAATGGGGCTCGTCGAGTCAGGATCAATTTGTCCGAAAATCCAAGGCTTCCACCCCCTCCAAAAACCAAGTTCAACCATGTTTGGGGGAAAAGTGTATTACCCATAAATTTGAAGTCTAACACCAACTAAAAGGTCTTGTATATGAACAAGGTTAGAAATATAAGGCTAATACGCATTTAAATGAGGCTCGTCGAGTCACGATCAATTTGTCCGAAAATCCAAGGCTAACACCCCCTCCAAAAACCAAGTTCAACCATGTTTGGAAGAAAAGTGTATTACCCATAAATTTAAAGTCTATCACCAACTAAAAGGTCTTGGATAAGAAAAAGGTTAGAAATATAAGGCTAATACTCATTTAAATGGGGCTCGTCGAGTCAGGATCAATTTGTCCGAAAATCCAAGGCTAACACCCCCTCCAAAAACCAAGTTCAACCATGTTTGGGTGAAAAGTGTATTACCCATAAATTTGAAGTCTAACACCAACTAAAAGGTCTTGTATATGAACAAGGTTAGAAATATAAGGCTAATACGCATTTAAATGAGGCTCGTCGAGTCACGATCAATTTGTCCGAAAATCCAAGGCTAACACCCCCTCCAAAAACCAAGTTCAACCATGTTTGGGAGAAAAGTGTATTACCCATAAATTTAAAGTTTAATACGAACTAAATGGTCTTGGATATGAAAAAAGTTAGAAATAAATGGCTAATACTCATTTAAATGGGGCTCGTCGAGTTACGATCAATTTGTTCGAAAATCCAAGGCTAACACCCCCTCCAAAAACCAAGTTCAACCATGTTTGGGGGAAAAGTGTATTACCCATAAATTTGACGTCTAATACCAACTAAAAGCTATTGGCTATGAACAAAGTTAGAAATATAAGGCTAATACTCATTTAGATGGGGCTCCTCGAGTCGGGATCAATTTGTCCGAAAATCCAAGGCTAACACCCCCTCCAAAAACCAAGTTCAACCATGTTTGGGGGAAAAGTGTATTACCCATAAATTTGAAGTGTAATACCAACTAAATGGTCCTGGATATGAAAAAAGGTTAGAAATATAAGGCTAATACTCAATTAAATGGGGCTCGTCGAGTCACGATCAATTTGTCCAAAAATCCAAGGCTAACACCCCCTCCAAAAAACCAAGTTCAACCATGTTTGGGAGAAAAGTGTATTACCCATAAATTTAAAGTTTAATACCAACTAAATGGTCTTGGATATGAAAAAGGTTAGAAATAAATGGCTAATACTCATTTAAATGGGGCTCGTCGAGTCGGGATCAATTTGTCCGAAAAATCCAAGGCTAACACCCCCTCCAAAAACCAAGTTCAACCATGTTTGGGAGAAAAGTGTATTACCCATAAATTTGAAGTCTAACACCAACTAAAAGGTCTTGTATATGAACAAGGTTAGAAATATAAGGCTAATACGCATTTAAATGAGGCTCGTCGAGTCACGATCAATTTGTCCGAAAATCCAAGGCTAACACCCCCTCCAAAAACCAAGTTCAACCATGTTTGGAAGAAAAGTGTATTACCCATAAATTTAAAGTTTAATACGAACTAAATGGTCTTGGATATGAAAAAGGTTAGAAATAAATGGCTAATACTCATTTAAATGGGGCTCGTCGAGTCACGATCAATTTGTTCGAAAATCCAAGGCTAACACCCCCTCCAAAAACCAATTTCAACCATGTTTGGGGGAAAAGTGTATTAGCCATAAATTTGAAGTGTAATACCAACTAAATGGTCCTCGATATGAAAAAGGTTAGAAATTTAAGGCTAATACTCTTTTAAATGGGGCTCGTCGAGTCGGGATCAATTTGTCCGAAAATCCAAGGCTAACACCCTCTCCAAAAACCAAGTTCAACCATGTTTGGGGGAAAACTGTATTACCCATAAATTTGAAGTCTAACACCAACTAAAAAGTCTTGTATATGAACAAGGTTAGAAATATAAGGCTAATACTCATTTAAATGAGGCTCGTCGAGTCACGATCAATTTGTCCGAAAATCCAAGGCTAACACCCCCTCCAAAAACCAAGTTCAACCATGTTTGGGAAAAAAGTGTATTACCCATAAATTTAAAGTTTAATACCAACTAAATGGTCTTGGATATGAAAAAGGTTAGAAATAAATGGCTAATACTCATTTAAATGGGGCTCGTCGAGTCACGATCAATTTGTCCGAAAATCCAAGGCTAACACCCCCTCCAAAAACCAAGTTCAACCATGTTTGGGGGAAAAGTGTATTACCCATAAATTTGAAGTGTAATACCAACTAAATGGTCCTGGATATGAAAAAGGTTAGAAATATAAGGCTAATACTCATTTAAATGGGGCTTGTCGAGTCGGGATCAATTTGTCCGAAAATCCAAGGCTAACACCCTCTCCAAAAAACCAAGTTCAACCATGTTTGGGGGGAAAAGTGTATTACCCATAAATTTGAAGTCTAAACCAACTAAATGGTCTTGGATATGAAAAAGGTTAGAAATATAAGGCTAATACTCATTTAAATGGGGCTCATCGAGTCGGGATCAATTTGTCCAGAAAATCCAAGGCTTCCACCCCTCCAAAAACCAAGTTCAACCATGTTTGGGGGAAAAGTGTATTACCCATAAATTTGAAGTCTAATACCAACTAAATGGTCTTGGGTATGAAAAAGGTTATAAATATAAGGCTAATACTCATTTAAATGGGGCTCGTCGAATCAGGATCAATTTGTCCGAATATCCAAGGCTAACACCCCCTCCAAAAACCAAGTATAACCATGTTTGGGAGAAAAGTGTATTACCCATAAATTTAAAGTCTATCACCAACTAAAAGGTCTTGGATAAGAAAAAGGTTAGAAATATAAGGCTAATACTCATTTAAATGGGGCTCGTCGAGTCAGGATCAATTTGTCCGAAAATCCAAGGCTAACACCCCCTCCAAAAACCAAGTTCAACCATGTTTGGGAGAAAAGTGTATTACCCATAAATTTGAAGTCTAACACCAACTAAAAGGTCTTGTATATGAACAAGGTTAGAAATATAAGGCTAATACGCATTTAAATGAGGCTCGTCGAGTCACGATCAATTTGTCCGAAAATCCAAGGCTAACACCCCTCCAAAAACCAAGTACAACCATGTTTGGGAGAAAAGTGTATTACCCATAAATTTAAAGTTTAATACGAACTAAATGGTCTTGGATATGAAAAAAAGTTAGAAATAAATGGCTAATACTCATTTAAATGGGGCTCGTCGAGTCACGATCAATTTGTTCGAAAATCCAAGGCTAACACCCCCTCCAAAAACCAAGTTCAACCATGTTTGGGGGAAAAGTGTATTACCCATAAATTTGACGTCTAATACCAACTAAAAGCTATTGGCTATGAACAAAGTTAGAAATATAAGGCTAATACTCATTTAAATGGGGCTCCTCGAGTCGGGATCAATTTGTCCGAAAATCCAAGGCTAACACCCCCTCCAAAAACAAAGTTCAACCATGTTTGGGGGAAAAGTGTATTACCCATAAATTTGAAGTGTAATACCAACTAAATGGTCCTGGATATGAAAAAGGTTAGAAATATAAGGCTAATACTCAATTAAATGGGGCTCGTCGAGTCACGATCAATTTGTCCAAAAATCCAAGGCTAAAACCCCCTCCAAAAACCAAGTTCAACCATGTTTGGGAGAAAAGTGTATTACCCATAAATTTAAAGTTTAATACCAACTAAATGGTCTTGGATATGAAAAAGGTTAGAAATAAATGGCTAATACTCATTTAAATGGGGCTCGTCGAGTCACGATCAATTTGTTCGAAAAATCCAAGGCTAACACCCCTCCAAAAACCAAGTTCAACCATGTTTGGGGGAAAAGTGTATTAGCCATAAATTTGAAGTGTAATACCAACTAAATGGTCCTGGATATGAAAAAGGTTAGAAATATAAGGCTAATACTCATTTAAATGGGGCTCGTCGAGTGGGGATCAATTTGTCCGAAAATCCAAGGCTAACACCCTCTCCAAAAACCAAGTTCAACCATGTTTGGGGGAAAACTGTATTACCCATAAATTTGAAGTCTAAACCAACTAAATGGTCTTGGATATGAAAAAGGTTAGAAATATAAGGCTAATACTCATTTAAATGGGGCTCGTCGAGTCGGGATCAATTTGTCCGAAAATCCAAGGCTAACACCCTCTCCAAAAAACCAAGTTCAACCATGTTTGGGGGGAAAAGTGTATTACCCATAAATTTGAAGTCTAAACCACCTAAATGGTCTTGGATATGAAAAAGGTTAGAAATATAAGGCTAATACTCATTTAAATGGGGCTCGTCGAGTCAGGGATCAATTTGTCCGAAAATCCAAGGCTTCCACCCTCCAAAAACCAAGTTCAACCATGTTTGGGGGAAAAGTGTATTACCCATAAATTTGAAGTCTAATACCAACTAAATGGTCTTGGGTATGAAAAAGGTTATAAATATAAGGCTAATACTCATTTAAATGGGGCTCGTCGAATCAGGATCAATTTGTCCGAATATCCAAGGCTAACACCCCCTCCAAAAACCAAGTATAACCATGTTTGGGAGAAAAGTGTATTACCCATAAATTTAAAGTCTATCACCAACTAAAAGGTCTTGGATAAGAAAAAGGTTAGAAATATAAGGCTAATACTCATTTAAATGGGGCTCGTCGAGTCAGGATCAATTTGTCCGAAAATCCAAGGCTAACACCCCCTCCAAAAACCAAGTTCAACCATGTTTGGGTGAAAAGTGTATTACCCATAAATTTGAAGTCTAACACCAACTAAAAGGTCTTGTATATGAACAAGGTTAGAAATATAAGGCTAATACGCATTTAAATGAGGCTCGTCGAGTCACGATCAATTTGTCCGAAAATCCAAGGCTAACACCCCCTCCAAAAACCAAGTTCAACCATGTTTGGGAGAAAAGTGTATTACCCATAAATTTAAAGTTTAATACGAACTAAATGGTCTTGGATATGAAAAAAGTTAGAAATAAATGGCTAATACTCATTTAAATGGGGCTCGTCGAGTCACGATCAATTTGTTCGAAAATCCAAGGCTAACACCCCCTCCAAAAACCAAGTTCAACCATGTTTGGGGGAAAAGTGTATTACCCATAAATTTGACGTCTAATACCAACTAAAAGCTATTGGCTATGAACAAAGTTAGAAATATAAGGCTAATACTCATTTAAATGGGGCTCCTCGAGTCGGGATCAATTTGTCCGAAAATCCAAGGCTAACACCCCCTCCAAAAACCAAGTTCAACCATGTTTGGGGGAAAAGTGTATTACCCATAAATTTGAAGTGTAATACCAACTAAATGGTCCTGGATATGAAAAAAGGTTAGAAATATAAGGCTAATACTCAATTAAATGGGGGCTCGTCGAGTCACGATCAATTTGTCCAAAAATCCAAGGCTAACACCCCCTCCAAAAACCAAGTTCAACCATGTTTGGGAGAAAAGTGTATTACCCATAAATTTAAAGTTTAATACCAACTAAATGGTCTTGGATATGAAAAAAGGTTAGAAATAAATGGCTAATACTCATTTAAATGGGGCTCGTCGAGTCACGATCAATTTGTTCGAAAATCCAAGGCTAACACCCCTCCAAAAACCAAGTTCAACCATGTTTGGGGGAAAAGTGTATTAGCCATAAATTTGAAGTGTAATACCAACTAAATGGTCCTGGATATGAAAAAAGGTTAGAAATATAAGGCTAATACTCATTTAAATGGGGCTCGTCGAGTCAGGATCAATTTGTCCGAAAATCCAAGGCTAACACCCCCTCCAAAAACCAAGTTCAACCATGTTTGGGAGAAAAGTGTATTACCCATAAATTTGAAGTCTAACACCAACTAAAAGGTCTTGTATATGAACAAGGTTAGAAATATAAGGCTAATACGCATTTAAATGAGGCTCGTCGAGTCACGATCAATTTGTTCGAAAATCCAAGGCTAACACCCCCTCCAAAAACCAAGTTCAACCATGTTTGGGAGAAAAGTGTATTACCCATAAATTTAAAGTTTAATACCAACTAAATGGTCTTGGATATGAAAAATGTTAGAAATAAATGGCTAATACTCATTTAAATGGGGCTCGTCGAGTCACGATCAATTTGTTCGAAAATCCAAGGCTAACACCCCCTCCAAAAACCAAGTTCAACCATGTTTGGGGGAAAAGTGTATTAGCCATAAATTTGAAGTGTAATACCAACTAAATGGTCCTGGATATGAAAAAGGTTAGAAATATAAGGTTAATACTCATTTAAATGGGGCTCGTCGAGTCGGGATCAATTTGTCCGAAAATCCAAGGCTAACACCCCCTCCAAAAACCAAGTTCAACCATGTTTGGGAGAAAAGTGTATTACCCATAAATTTAAAGTTTAATACCAACTAAATGGTCTTGGATATGAAAAAGGTTAGAAATATAAGGCTAATACTCATTTAAATGGGGCTCGTCGAGTCGGGATCAATTTGTTCGAAAATCCAAGGCTAACACCCCCTCCAAAAACCAAGTTCAACCATGTTTGGGAGAAAAGTGTATTACCCATAAATTTAAAGTTTAATACCAACTAAATGGTCTTGGATATGAAAAAGGTTAGAAATAAATGGCTAATACTCATTTAAATGGGGCTCGTCGAGTCACGATCAATTTGTTCGAAAATCCAAGGCTAACACCCCCTCCAAAAACCAAGTTCAACCATGTTTGGGGGAAAAGTGTATTAGCCATAAATTTGAAGTGTAATACCAACTAATTGGTCCTGGATATGAAAAAGGTTAGAAATATAAGGCTAATACTCATTTAAATGGGGCTCGTCGAGTCACGATCAATTTGTTCGAAAATCCAAGGCTAACACCCCCTCCAAAAACCAAGTTCAACCATGTTTGGGGGAAAAGTGTATTACCCATAAATTTGACGTCTAATACCAACTAAAAGCTATTGGCTATGAACAAAGTTAGAAATATAAGGCTAATACTCATTTAAATGGGGCTCCTCGAGTCAGGATCAATTAGTCCGAAAATCCAAGGCTTCCACCC